>CAADRB010000032.1:1217562-1349264 GCA_900708905.1 Hymenolepis diminuta
AAAGAAGTTTCTATTCTCGTGTTTCTGCTCAGGGCAAGTCTACGTACTATGTTTTGGATTTTCTGCAAACCATTCTCGATCTAATCTGCAAGCCTCTCCCTGGACGTAGTAAAAAGGTAAATTCAAGAATTTTATTTAAAAAAACATTTGTTTATCATTTATAGCAAGGCATAAAATAGCTGATTTTCATTGAGCGACCGAATTCGAACAAAGAGAACAACAAAGTGGTTCAATGCGAGCTAAGGAAATGGATTGAGTCGAATTAAGACACCAAAACTTGTTCTTTGAATTTAGGTTGTATGCTCTTTGCTTTGTGGATATAGTTTTCTGCTTCTTGTTCTAAAGTTCCAATATCCACGCTTTAATATTTTTCTCCTTTTTTCTGAGTAAATCCATGTTCAGTTTATCAATTTGGACAGTTGATCAACCACTTTAAATATGCTTTTGTATTCCAATGGCCAAGATACCTCCAGGATGATAAGGACTAATGATAAAAATATTTACAAGTAACAAGTCAAGCAATGCCATGAAAAGTAGCTCAATGATTATTTGCACTTTGATTTGTCAGTACGCTCGGGGTTGCACGTACTGAATAAATTGCCTACTTAAAATAAATCTCTGCTATAAATAGGAATTGGCAGTTCTCTGCTACCACCAAATGGACACACGCTTCCGTTGGCGAAGCGCATTTATGCCGGTTGCGTCAGCAAAGGGAAAGCACGTAAATACACATAAACGCGCACATTCACTCCTCCTTGTTTCGTCACGTAGAAAATGGGTCCCTATATATGCTATTTACAAATCCGTTTCCAGCAAGTTGAAAGGTAGAATAGACTACTGAAATAGCCCTTCACCTAATCCATTAGGTGAATGTTAAAAGCATTCCTCGGGCATGTTAGATGCATCACCGTCAATATTACGTTTAGGAAGAGAAGACTGAAACTAGAACATTTTCATCAGGAAATGTAGAAAAAATCTTTTCTTGAACTCAAGTAATGATCTGTGCCTTTTGCCCTTAGGACATTCTTGGCAATTTTAGGACGTTGGAACTTAGCTTTAAAGACAGATGAGGATATCTCGAAGAAGGAGGTTCGCATTTTTGTAGTCGCATATTTTACA
The DNA here is from genome assembly GCA_900708905.1 of Hymenolepis diminuta. NCBI lineage: Eukaryota > Metazoa > Platyhelminthes > Cestoda > Cyclophyllidea > Hymenolepididae > Hymenolepis > Hymenolepis diminuta. The sequence goes on from CAADRB010000032.1 coordinate 1,218,682, forward strand.
ATCTAGTTCTTATCCCTTCGACAGGAGAAAAAGGCGTAGTTTTCAAACTGCATCATTCTGTGTAATATGACTATGGTCCCTACACCATTCTTAGAGCCATAGAATGCTCAGCTGACATAGCAAGTTTTTACAGTTAAAATTACAATTATAGACAGTATTTATCTGGAAAGAATCAGATTAAAACCTTATTTTACCCTTTCTTCAACAGCGAAAGTGATACGTTTGTCTGATCACTATTTTAATTCTTGTGTTATAACTTATTTTATTTTGCTTTAAAAAATAGTGGATGCTGACATGAGCCCTTATATATGCACAGGAAGAATCGGAGTCCATGGCATTCTTAGAGCCTTAATCGATAGCAAAATTGTTGATTTGATGGAATTCACTCATTGGAGGAAGAATATGGCTTAGTTCGCTTTCAGTTCCCCAAAGAGAGTACTATAATTTTCACAGAGGTGAAAAATCAAAGCCTTAGTGGGCACTGTGACAAGATGGTTGCCTCTGGTTTCTGTACTCTTCAGTGCTTCTTAGTTCATTTTGCTATCTTTCACGCTCCTACAGACCTTTATATTCTTTCATACTAACGTGTCTTATCTATAAGTTGTTCCTTAGTGAACACTTATTTAGACCACACCTTCACACCCTCTACGTCAAACCGAAAAGCCCGTCCCTTTACTGAAAAGATAGTGCCTAGAACTAATAAGCTGAAAGTAACATGAGTGGTTGCATACAAGGACAGAGAGGGGGTTTATAATTTAATTTAAATAGGTACCCAAAATCTCAGCAATCATTGAGTTAAAACGACAGTCCCATTCTCATTTATTTTCCACTCATTCTGCCGCTAATATTTAGAATCAAACGAGTTAATGCGCAAAGACTGTTTGACTTTCAATTTCTTCGAGCATAAGAAGTCAATAACTAAACACTTGCTCATTCTCAAATCCTCGTAATGTTCATTAATATCGCAATATTTCATCTTTCTTGACTTCCTGTGAACACAGAAGATGTAATAGTCTGAAAGGCTTTTGTTTAAGAATAAAAAACTGGGGAACAAGTGACTTACTTCTTATCCGAGTTAAAGAGCCTCAATTATTATTAAAAACTTCTGAACTAATGAAAATACGATTATTTTCTTTTAAATTTATGAATATTTTGACAAAAAAGTTACTTTCATTTGGTTTATATTTGTTAAATACAAATGAAATAAATTTAAAGAGCTCACTTTTAATTCACACTATGCAGTTTAAACCAGCCTAATTTGAAAATGTTTTCTGCCTAATTAATTTTTCATTTCGTTCTAGGGTTTAAATATAGCTACTCCTGAAGGACAAAAATAAATATTCCTATTTATTTGTCAACATTACTCAACAGAAATGAATTTTCATATCAGGGATGGCAGTAAAAAGAAAGGACAAGTATTTGGAGCATTAAGGATTTGATAGTATCTGAAAAGGATAATGGTTCCTATAAATATAGGATCGTTGTTTATTTTTATAGCTTATTGCAGGAGCTTGAAATGATATGTTTTCCCATTCCGGAAACATTAAAAATGGGAAGGATAGCAGAAAGATTTCAAGATTAGAGTGTGAGTTTATGTTTTTACTGTTCAATTTCACTGAAACTTCGGGTAGATGTAATATTTGGTATACTGGAGTTTTGAATTTCATGACTATAATTTCACCCATGAATCTGAGAGTTAGGTCGTGAAATTTGAACTTCAGGGGCTGAATATGAGGACATGCTACTAGAATTAAAAAGTTAAGATTCTTGACTACCTCCCCTTTTCTTACTTTATTAAAATCGTTTTCTCTTCCCTTATTTACATGATTTTCTTTAATTAAAACTCGTAAACGTTTTTTGTACATCATCATGGACATAATAATATAGAAGTTCTTGAAACGGTGAAACTCTGTGGACCAACATAAATTTTTGGGAGAATTAAACCGGTTTACGCCCATGGTGAAGACCCATAGCTTTGCCCGACTTAATGCGAAGCTAATTTCGACTGTGCTTGATCCAATGATAATGCGACTCGGTGTGACAAATAGGTCAAGCAAAGCTATGAGTCACGGTTATGCGCTTACTACGCTCTTGTTTTGAGTAAATGTTTCAAGATTTTGCCCCCAGGTCTCTGAAAGAATTCAGAGCTTCCTGGTCAGTTGGTTAAACTGAGCAGCCAGTCATGATTCTCGATAGCTTTTTTATCATCTTTTAGCCAGGGACGGCTCGTTGGTACTAGCACATTAGAGGTCACTCAATTTGGACTCCATTAATATCACTTCATAATTAAATCTGGATTGCTTAATGTTATGGTTATTTGACCTATATATCTGAGTCAAATATTTTATACTCATCGTTTAATGGAATTCATGCGATTTGATGAAAAACATCTATGAGCGATCACGAACCCTTATTGTTATTAGTGTAGAAAGTTCTTTTAATATTTAATTAGTAATAAGTGGCTCAAGAGATTAAATTGAAAAATGTATCTGCTAAATGTTATTCCAAAGCCAAAATGAGGTTATAAAATTGGATATAATTGAGAGCTGGATGCTTTTTAGGGCTGTTTTAGAGGTGTTTTCTTGAAAAACCAAAAAAAGAATACCACCCTAAAATAACAGCTTTGATCGGTGGTTAAATAAATATTTGAAACTTTATTTTAATTGAGTTGTTTCTCTAAAATTTTGTTGAAAATAAAGCGAAAGTTAAGGAAAGGGGCGGGCACTTGTCGCTTTGATTAATAGGTGCGTTTAAAGAACCGCTCACTTTGACAAATACCCTGCCTCGGGTTGATGATCAAGATATAAATAAGTAGTTAATTTATTTATAAGTTGTATCAAGGATGTGATTTGGAGGAAAATCCATAGATTAATAGTTCTTTACTTGAAGGGGATATATCTATGAGAGTAGATTATTAGCTTTCGATATTTTCTTTGATTCGATTTCTTTTCCAGTACTCAGGTTTAATGTTGAATTCTAACGGCCATATTCATGGATGGCGACGTCTATTTTCCCTTCATTTCAAAGAGTAGCTTTCAAGTTCTTCCATCCAACAGTGAAGTGTACATATTGTTAAGATCCTTTCTTAGTACTGCTTTAAAACTATTCTTTAATAATGTATAACAATGATTATTAAACAGGGTTAAGGTCTCCATTTCTGTAAAGATTCGAAAACATGATATTAAATCTACAAGTGCTTAAATGGTGTTGATTAGCATTCACCGATACGACTTGCTATTAATTTAAACTTTCAAAAACGAGGCCTAATGATTTAAGTCTTGGATCAAAATATTGAAAAACGAAAATACTGCTTATCTTGATACATTTTACTTCTGTCTAGAGAGTCTACTACCTCAAGACACTACAATTTCCAAACTTGTTTCTCAGTTTCCCTCCTCCTCTCCACTTTTTCAAATACCCCCTGTGATAAAGCGTTTTTGCTTTGCAATGGGTAATAGTACGAAATGCTGTCGTTAATTTAAAATTTTAATCTTTCTGCAAGCATTTTATTGAAGCTTTTTCAGAAATGGGCGATTTTTCTAAAATTTATCATCTTGCCGCTTATCTGCCTAACACGTTTTCCATCTGAAAGCCTAAATTTCCTACCGTTTTAAAATTTCTCACTTAAATAAAGATTCCTTTTGCGAATGCCTTTGTCTTTCAAAGAATTTTTTAAATAACTGTTCAGACGATGAATTTCGTAAAATGTTATCTCTTCAGAGGGAAGTTTATCAGAAGTTTCACTATTCCACCAGCTGTCCAAATTTAGTCTTGCTTTAACCTAGCTGCACTATATGAGACTGCCAAGATATAAATACGATTTTAATTCTTTTCTATTAGATAATAGTACTGTTAATATAAATAATATTATCATTATAATCTTCAACGAATTAGATTGATCTTATTATGAGAATGCAAATTCGTATAAATCCAAACCAAAAATTTTTGTTATATCATTCCTTTAGTGCTAAACCTGTAAGCTGTTAAATATCATATAAGAGTATTTGCCTTCTCTGTCATTGGGAGAAAAAAGCATGAAGTAAAGTGAAGCATGACTGATCCTTCTTGATTGAAAAAAAACCCGATCACTTAATACTCAACATCGTAGACAAGCATTCGCTGCAGTCCGAAGGATGAAAAGTTCAATTTGAATTTTGTAACGTGAACTGCCCATTTAGTAAATATCATACAACTAAAGTCTAAAATTCAAATGAAGCAAGAATCTTTGATATTTTGACGTTGCTCTCTGTATTGTTTTAATCCCCTCCCCTTTATCATTTGTTGAGCTTTTGTTAACTGATTTCACTTGCAATCACAATTAAACTTGTCAAACGATTTTTGTATTACTTCGGCTGATAATGAATTCAGATTTTAGATTTAAATAGGGTATGTGGTTCAGATAACCGTTTATTTTAAACTAAAATTATTTCTCGGCCACCTGGGGCACATTTCAGTAATATTAATTGAGTAATGACTACATTCTTTCTGCAGGATGCCCTTCGAGAATTAAACAAGACTCACTCCCTCATCGATACAATTTGCAACTCCCTCCACCGGGTTCAAAAACATGCGACTAATGTCAAACACATGACCGCTTCGTCTCCTTCAAAATCTTCAAGCAATGAAAATGAAAATACCGTCCAGCATTGTGATGCAAGTTAAACATTCAAAAATAAATGACCAAATCTATTTCCATTCTAATCATGTAGCTTGGGAAACACGACACACTATAATACAAGAGTATGTATTCCTTATCTGCTTTACCTGTTATAGTAAACTTATTGATTTTTATTCAATTTATTGCTTTCTCAACGCATTTCTCTGTATAATTCATCCCTTGGTCGGCTCGCCGTTTATCGATACACTGCCTCCCCTCCCCTACCGCCTAATTCAACAACTGCATTAAATAAAATTTCGGCTTACAGGTTACAAGGTTATTGCCTCCTCTCTATTATTCTCTATAAAAATATTCTGTCACTAACTCCATTCCGTTCCTGTATTACGATAATGGAGTTTATACGGTTGGGAGGAGCCATAGCCTAGCCCATTATATCTGTCCTATTTTGGTTTTTCTCTGAGCTAGGGCGTTCGCATAAAATGATAGAACGATTAAATTCATTTAAATAACTCTCAAACATATACTACTATATTATTAAACGATTAATACAGTCAAAATGACAACTAAAAGGCAATTTCGACGAGGGTTGCAACACTCATCTGAAAAATCTTTATTCATGGCTGACAAAAAAGGAAAATTCAGCCTAGATGTGCAAGATTAGGTGTGCAAATACGTTTTTATATCCAAAGGCTCGCCAGTTTTAATCACATTGGCAACTTGACACCTTCAATCCTCAGATTCTTATTTTATCTTTATTATTATTTATGAACGACAGTAAAACAAAAAATTTACTATTTTTACTGTATGAAGGAACTGATATCTAAAACGGTAAGTCAAAAGGATATCAAGAGCAACGTCAATGTATCAAAGAGTCTTACTTCACTTGATTTTTGGATTCGAATTGCACAGTATTTACTAAATGAGCGGTTTATGTGACCAAAATCGGATTTCATGATTTGTCTTCTCGATTGCAGTAAATGCTTGCCTACGATGTTCAGCGCTTATTGACTAGTGTTGTTTATTAATCAAGAAGGGTCAGTCTTGCCGCTGCAATTTAATTTTTTTCCTTCATTGGTTAAGATGGGAAATGATCTTATATGATATTACGCAGTGTACTACTTTAGCGTAACAGAAATGAGGCAGCTAAAAATTTCAAGTTGACAGAGCTCCGTAATCTTGTCTTATCTTTAAGTATTTTATATTTTGATGATGATGAGCAAAATATGGAAAATTCATAAGAAAAATATATTGGAAATGTACCTGGATCTGCTATTAAATTATGATCAGATTTGACTATCCCACGCATTTGGTATCTCTTTAGGAGAGATTAACTATCTTTTCTGTCTTTTCTTTCAAGGTGATCAAGCGACATCTGAGCGTTCTACATTATATTCTGAGCACGGCAGATATTCATTTATCTGTTGATCGAACTCAAGGAATTTGGGATACTCTTGTGAGTGATTCTGGTGGCACTCAGTTCGATGTTGAGGTAAGCTGCTATTACTGAACATATTTGGAAAATGAATATATTTTTCATTTTCCCCACAGTCTTGCACACTATTTTTAATTCCATTTCAGTAGCGATTTGTAATAATCTATGCCTTTTTCGAAACTTGTTTGCAGAAAACTCTTCTGTGGTTCGCCTCAGCAATTGATCTTCTTGAAAGCGATGCTCAAAACAGCCTCTTTACCAAGCACATTATAAAACTCCCACCAACTAGCATCCAGACCTTTAAAGGTTAATTCACTTTCATATTGAATTACAGCCTTTAGAAATATATGGTATCAAAATTTAGTTTATTTTGTAGGGTTTCAATGCTTCGAATCTTTTTTTATCAAAGTGAATCTCAATGAGGGCCGACTTAAGACGAACCAAGATGGCTGGGTAAGTTCTATTTAAATCTTGAATAAACACAATATTTAATTACATTGTAAGGGCGAATACCATAACGTAGTGTTTTGAACGCAGGATGTAACAGCAGGATGTTGATCAACATGACTCAACAACGTGAACCGAGAAATACACTTTCCGTTGGTTTTTTATGTCATGTCCTAGGGCGCATTAATAGGATTAGTAGCGGAAGCAGACACGAATTGACTGGTTATAATCTGTTCTTATTATGAAAGTCACAAACTTTTAAATACACAAGGACTAATCTGTATGGAACGAAGGGGGTGGGTTTTTGAGGGCCAAATAATCAGTGTATTCATTGAAGGGAGGGCAAATGTGAGCAAATACAAAGTCGTAAACATAATGTAGAGTCGAATATTAATACTCAGTGTTTGTCCACTGGTAACTGTCCTAGGAAAAAGGATTATCATCAAAAAGAGGTAACTATGCATTCCTACTCATAGGTTTGTTCGATCTCGGTATATATTTCGCACCTGCTGACTCGTATTTAATTGTCATTGAATAAAGACCACGAAATCAGATAGCTTGCCTAGATGCACTTTACCTAACCTTTAAATGCAATTCCACCGCCACGTTTGCAGTTTGGACGTGTAACACACCCTCTTTCCATCACCCTTTCTCCTCCCTCCTTCCTCTATGATCGTCTAATACATAACTAGTCCGCCTCAACTCTCATTCTTCTGATTTGGAAAGCTTATTGTATCCTGATACCCTAACTTAGATTTAAAAAAAAGTAGCATTTTTTAAATTAGAGCCTCTAAGTTGTTTTGCTGTTGTTTCTTATTCACCACTTGCATGCGTTATATTCCTTTAATAACCCCCTAGCTTCGATCTAGTGGAGAAATGAGACGAATCAGAGTTTTATGAATGTTAAACTGCGTCAAAATTGGATGAGATCAGTGCCGTTCAGATAGATACGAATAATGCTAAATGAAAGCCTGAGAAAAGTACGCATAAGTGATTCGTCCATTAAGTCTCCAAGTTGGAAAATAGCGAATGTTCACCTTATGGCTATATCTTGAGCATCATGTGATTGCGTCCAAATACTCATCAATCAAAATATTAGGTAAGACACTGGCTGAAGTGACACTGTCAGCCTCAACTTGATGATTACTGGCTTCAGAAATGCTACTTTTCAGGTAACGTCATAAACGTGACAGAGGCTAACTATAACTCTGCCACCATTGAAAATAACCAACCGTTCTTATTATCCGAACAGTATGAAGATATATTATACGTTGATTTTTCCCAATGAAATTCGCTTTTGCCCAAAAACTAAGTGTTTGATAAAATGTTAAAAAAGCTGGAGGTGAGTCTGTTATAAAAACCATAATTAACGGTTTTAGATGACAAGTTTCATTCAGGTTATAACTAAGTGATATTTATTTTTGGAATAAAACTAATGCAAAGTACAGTGCCCGTCTCAACCTCATTTGCAAATAAATAATGCAATATTGCGACACCGGTGTGACCCTTAGATTGCGTCGGTGGCGCATTGGTCACCGTGGTCGTCTGTCATGTCATAAGTTACAGGTTCGATTCCCGTCGGCGCACACCCTGTGAGCGAATTTGTCCAACTGCACCGGTTAGGTTTGAGCAATATAGAGTGTGGCAGATTTCGAATTCCCCATCATGGAGACTCAATGATACCATTCCTTACCCAAGATGAGCGTTAGTAAACGCCTTCTTAAACGGGCTTGGTATTTATTAAATTATTATTTTTGTTGTGCACGAAAAGGTAAGTAAGCAGTCGCATTCCTTAGTGTTTATACTTGCTAAATTAGTAAAGTGTTCTGTTGAATTTAACAATTGGTTATATGGTAGTGCTGTTACTATGACAGCAGATAGCGTGCTCGTCTGTAAAATTAGAAGCTACGTGTTTGATGTTTATCATTGCACACCGAATGAGTGGAATATCCAACTCCACTGGTTAAATCGTACTTACAAAGTGAGTAGCAGAATATCGATTTCTCACCAAGAAAGCTCCAGGGTGTTTGTCGAAAACAGCTCTCCAAATGGACTCGGGAGTTATACTTATGTCTTTTTCCTGAACTACGTTTGAATCTTATTTGAATCAGGTGATTGACATGAATAATGTGACTTAATATCAAATATTGACTCATAATATTTTGAGTCGAAGTAAATAAATTATGTATATTTTACCTTTAAAAGACCGTTGAAAGGATGGACCTAATTGGTGTTGATTTCCTGTGGGATCTTTACGTATCCTTGCCTCCACCGATCAACTCACCTGACAGCCATGAGAATGACAAATCCACAACACTCGGTATTGGTAAAGTGAGACCTCATATAGCCGAAAATATCAATGCTGAAGCCTTGAAAGAAACACCCTCATCAGTTCAAGCTGTCACTCGTCGCCAGGCTATTCATAAGGCTAGAAAACTACTGCTACTCATCTCTTGGTCTCAACTCTCTAGCAAACTGAAGCGAGATCCGGAGAGCTGTCATAAACGCTTTTTCGACTACTGCCGTAAGCGAATCGAGGTTAGTTTAGACTAAGCTTAAAATAATAACATAAAGTTAGCTAATAATAGAAAGAAGACAGACTTTTTAAACCAAATATATTACATCTTTGTGCTTGAGGTTCAATGAATGGAGATTTCCAAACAACCTTCCAGACAATTCTAGTTTCACTAGCACATGTTACTAATTTTTATCTAGAGAATACGAAATCAAGCATGGAAAAAAATCTTGGATTTTACTGTCCCGTTCTCTCTTTACGTTGTCTCCGTTAATTTACAGCTAGGTCTGATTTTGAGCCTTTGACTGTTAGCGTCTTAAAATTTTTTTCTGGTTGTGAAAATAAACGGCCTTCCTACTCATTTTTTGGATCCAATTTTGATAATTTTGACTGGAATTAATCTGCATCTTTTCATAGACTTTTAACTATTAGAGAACAGTTTGAACGCTCATTTTAGTCGGACTTTAGCGTCACGCTATATTTAGAAGTTACAAATGCTTGTTGTAGCGGCATTAAATAAGCATATCCTCCTGCTAACGTGGATGTCCACCCTATGAAATATCTAAAGTTAGGAGTCTGATGACTTACTAAATGGACTTATTTTGATAAGTATAAAAATCTGTTTACCAAAATTACTGTCTTAATAGAAACGGTTTCTGGAACACACGTTGAGTCCAAAATTTAAAACAGGATATCCACAGCCAAAATGAGGCAAATCTTATCAATTCAGCACACCACCGTAAGTGATGAGTAACATGGGTAAGTGAAGAGTCAGGGTGGGCGGAACAAAATACTCATCGCTGAACTCACTTTCTGACCATTTTTTTAATAAAATCTTTATGGCTTTTTCTTCAAAAGTGAAATCTTCAGAATTTTGATTTATAGATTTATTATGATCTTTCTTTTGTGGGATATAAATCGTATGCCTCCCTTTATAAAAATAAAGCTCAAAAAATTATGTTCTCGAGGTTTAGATTATGTAAAAAGTAGTAAGTGGTAGGAAGTAATATTCGCGTAAAAGTTCCGTAAGCTGGAGATCACGGATGGCATATTTATTGATGTACACCCAGCGAAAGGTATGTTAAATTTGGTCAGCAACATTATTGCAATTTAATTAACCACTCAAATGAATTTTATCTCCCCTAATGAGAGACATCATCGCGTAAAGACTAATGCCTTACAAGATGCAGCTTTTTTCTTTTGGATTATACTGTGAAAAGGCTAATAAAGGTTATTACAATAACTCATCATAGACCTCCCTGCTCTGCTGTTTGTATAGACGTATAATTAATTTAATGCACGCTACTGTTCATAAGTCGCAGCTATGTCTAATAAATCTGAGATTGTAGCATCGGTGTGGCTCTATGGGTGTAGATTAATAATTCACTGTTTCGTGGTTTTAATTTAAAAAAAACTAACGAGATTATCGGTTAGGTTAATCTTATACCTTGTTTTTCTTTTTGCAATTTCGGGGAATTGGTATTTCGATGCATAAATGCTGGACAAATTCTTTCCACACTAAGAAAACAGCAAACACACCATCTAATTAGCAGAATATTTTAAGCAATTTTCAGAAAAACGATTGCTGCAGGCTTTATCATCTAGCCAATAATTGTAAGTGCATATCAGATAACTATATCTCCTAAAGGGATACCTTCCTTGAAATTGTTAAAAAATCTATGATCAATGAGCTGTGAATGAATTTAAATTCATGGATAAAAATCATAGCTTATCAGCTACTGTCTCATCGGGCATTTTTTATCGTTCGTGCTTTTTTGCAGCTCTAAAAGAACGCCTACTGAGTTAAGTGAAGTAAAATGCACCGTTTATAAATTGCCACCCTGGCAAAGAACCAATGATTTATCTTAAATTCAATTTATCCATTATCTTTATTTTTCAAGTCACAGTAGATTGGCAGAAGAAATGTTTAGAATAATTGAATTACCTCCATTACTCTTGTTCAAGCTATTCGTTCTTCCTCTTCTTGGGAAGTGAATAGTCATTACTGCTGCTGAGATGCTTTGTCTCTCTTTATCATAGGTAATACAATTGCAGGCGCATACCAATCTTGACATCTTGGCAGTTTGTCTAGACAAGCTCAAACAAACGGTACTGTCATAGATCAGGTTTAGTTTGACTTTCAATAGTCAATTTTTCTGAAGCATTCTTACCTCCAGAATTGTTCATTAATAAATTAATAGATTATCGCGGGAGAACGACACTTGTGCATCTCCTTATTCTATTGTGTTTGAGTCAACAGCGGCCGCAGTCATAGATCCACGGGCAAGTGTACTTTAAAGTGATACTAATTTTTATATTAGCCGTGGATTTAATCCTCTAAGCATGTGGAGGAACGTGAGCATTCATAGTATTTGTAATAACAACCGTACTCCATGGCTAACTGAAGGGTATATGATAATTCTGAATATGTATATCTTTCGATTGGGAATCATTTATACTTAGTTTGTCCGAAAATTCCAACTGGTTTTAGTCTACTACTCACCTTTAATGATAAGCTGGCTATCTACGGTAGTAATTTATTAATAAAAATGAAATGAGGTAGCATTTATTATTTCCAGTTTTTGAAAAGAAATTTTCATTCGGAATCTTATTGAAATAATACCTGTTTTAGTTATTATGAGATCCAAAACCTGAACATTCGGCATATGGAAGATTGAATAAATTAAATTAATATCTAATTTTATGCACATTTAATTTAATAAATGTCCTAGACTCTTTCGTGTTAGATAACATCAGAATTCCGTTAATATAGCAATTTGATAAAGTGGACCTAAGGTGGAAACAGAAGACCGGATAAACCTTATCTTATCGGGATGGTTGCATCGAGATAATTGGATAAGTAAAATGATTTATTTTGTTTTCTTTTAAGATAAATCTAGCGACTTCATCATCACATTCTACTCATTCCGGGCGGGTTCAGTTAGAGAGTCGAGAGCTGAGTCGTTCATTTCAACCAAATCTTCGTTCACTCCTAGCTGATACGGGTCAGTTTCTGGCTTCTCTTCTTGTTGGACCTAAAGCAGCGGCCTCGGCTCGATGTCGACTTAGTAAAACTTCTCGACTTTCTCTTTATCGCCTACTTTACATTGTGTTCTCTTACATTGAAAACGCAGAGGTAAGAATCGATGAAAAATAATTTATTAATTATTAAAAGTAAAGGAAAATCTAAAGGTTTAATAAACTAACCTTTTTTGAAAAATATCTATTTTTGGAGCTTACTTTTTCAGGACCTGCCAATATATACTCTTTACGCCTACTTTTAATCAACCTGAGAAATATACTTCAACTAAATCGAATTAATTATCAGATATTTCATGTGATCTCACCATTTCCTTTAATGGATGATGATTTACTCTAAGAATCTCAAAAACTAGTATCAGTTGTCTACCAGATCTATTTCCATTTAATCATAATGATCATTTCTAGTTCGTCTCAAAGATAATATGTCGGATAAGGATGTATAGTCGTTAATTTTTACGTTTTTGGATCTACAAGGGTGTTTGGTGATCTTTTGTCCTTGAGACTTTCTCGAGTTGATTTATCTGAGGTCGTTACATTCAGTTGGAGTTCAATTTTGAAGGTCACTGAGTGGTATATTGAATGGGGTACCGATTTTCGCGTATTTCTTATGCGATTTCTATTTCCTTTGACATTAGAAGAAGGAGTAATGACGCAAATGCGCAAGTTTACAAAGTTGGTTGGCGAAGCCACTTCCATCTTCATAAAAATGGAGATATTTTCAATTGTTTTGATAGCCCTAGTTGAACCCAATTATGCATTTCCTCAGCGGCACAATTCAGTTCCACTAGAACAATATAATAGGACCACTTGAGTTAATCTCAAAAATTTCAAGCAGTAATTAATGAGTAAAGGTAGTTGATTTCTTGATTAGAATTCTGCGATGTTAAACAATTCCTTCTAAAATATTCCAAAATACTGATATGTAAAAATGACACCTTAAATTCGTATGGAGGGATTGACAGATTGTTACAGGCTTTTATCGAAGTAGTATTTTAGTGTGCTCGCTTAGATAAAATTCCCATTTATTTATTTATTTTGGTTTATCAGGATGAACTAATTGGAGCTCACGAGCCACCAAGCTGTTGGAAGCCACATTACATGTCATTTCGAGGCTGGGAGCTGAGAATTCCGCTTCGAGTTCTCAGTCCATCTGGTCAGCTGCTGATCTCCTCAACCTTGCCTCTGACAGCTCGCTGTCACTTGACTTCTTTCAATCTCTGCCTCAGTGATGCAACTGCAGATTATCTCAAGAACCCAGTTCTTGTCGTTCATTCGAATGCCACCCTAGCTTCGGTTCGAAAACTTGTTGCTCTTATCATACCAGTATGCCTTTACGCGCTATCAAACACGACAACCCAGTTCGCAATCGGTTCAGAAGTTCTATCTCTCGATTCAATTAAACCTTCTGGTGTCAGTGGTCTACACGAATTAACAAAGCGAAATCGTCAGGCCCCACTATCTGATCCCAAAAGCGAGACCCCACTTGGGAATAAACTTGATCGAGAGGCGATTGGAGAATTAGGGTTCCAGACTGGACGAACTCTAGTGATCAGACTTCAGCCGCATTTTGATTCACATGGTACCACCAATGGAAGTGGTTCAAATATTTCGGAAGGCCTTATTCGCCGATCTTCCGGATCATCTATGAAGTCTAGTATAAGTGGAAGGCTGCATGTTTCAGGTTTAACAAACCCAACATCGTCAGTCTCATTAATATCGAAAAAGACGTCTTTCATACATACTGATAGACAGAACATACCAAATTTACCAGGATCTGGTAATACAGGAGATCTAAACATCATGCTAACTCCATTTACTCTTCCCAGTTTAATGCTCTCAGCTGATGGATCTGTGTATGAGTCCCTGTTCGGGATTGCGGAGAATGACCTAGCAGAAACTGGATCAGCACCAAATGGACCAAATTTATTGCACATGACGCGACTGCTGCTGTACTGCCTTCCAACTTACCACCAACCTGATGAAATTCATGGTTCAGAGAGACCGGGAAAGGGTGGTTCAAAATCGGTTTCAAGTGCCTTTGCTTCATCGATGATTTGTACTCCGCAAACCTTGGTGAAGGCTCCACAATTTAGACTGCTTTACCTTCTTCAAGTAAGTAACTACTAAGCTAACTCTAACTTACTCCAATTGATTGCATTTTGATGTATTGCTGCTTATAGTCGTTTTGAGACAGCAATTGCTGGTCATCTTATCAATCATATCCATGCACATTTATAGAAAACAGATTCGAGTACTTGCGTTACTCGAAGCGGAATTCATAAAGCTTGTGAATTCGTTATCAACGATGGATTTTCCATTACTCTTCCACTATGCTCTTGTCTAGGAATGAAATAGCTAACCAGTTAATCCCGTGCATACTAGCTATATTTTCTCAAGGAAGAGAAGTCTTTTATTGATTTAGAAGTCATCCGAATTCTTCCTGCTTGGCCTAAACAAGTGCTAAAGTAGGTATCAGTGGCATTCTAGATAATATTAGCGGCTGCGTACCGTTATATCATAAATACAAGCCCTTCTGGTATAATTTAACAGGTTAAAGTGGTTTAGGTACGTTCAAGTTCGTGCTTGATGTTAACAGTTCTAATTACAGGGTCTTAACCATTCATTATCTAAATTGTTTCAGATCACATGCCATTTATAGTAATTAGGGCGGTCTCAGACGTCATATCCTTCCGTTGCTCTTATTAAGTACTATTAAGTTCATTAAATCAAAAGGTCGTACCAGGGATGTGATTTTGACAAGGAGTGCATATGTTTGTACATAACATGTACTGAAAGAGGGAGGGAGGGGGAGATTGCCACGTGAAAAAATGGGATTTCAGTCCTGAAACCAACAATTTCTGTGTAAATTAAGATGGGATTGGCCATGCTTTGGTCTTAAGGCTTTCACTGCTTGAATTTATGAAATGGCTTCGTAAAATTACATCTAAGAGTTAAAAGTGCTTGGTGACAGCTGTTCTAAATGCTTGTTTTCAAGAGTAGGTAGTGTCTATCTTTATTATCGCAAATTTGCATTTGGCAAACTAGTACACATTCCCCTGATAATGGGAGAAGGCGTATAATTGAAATTGGTGGTTGTTTTTTGATTTACATAGCTTGATTAGCAAAAGATAGGCATGAGCTTACATCATTTTGGTCCCTATTAAATACCGTTTTCTCCTAATTCTTCATTTGAGGTAGTATACATTTCTTAAATCGTTATCTCGTATTTGAAGTTAGGCGAAATGGATAACTGTTAGAAGAGGTATTTTTGCAAACGCTATTCTGATTTGAAAACTTGAGTTGGGCAAAATTTAAATTTCCCCAGAACCATTCATTTAACACACTTTAAAAAAATGTAAAAGCAAACTAATTGTAGGGTTTGGCCTAAGGGAATAATGTGGGGGAATGAAAAATAAAAAGCATTTTTGGGAAGAGGGGATAATGATAAATACACAAATAAACGCGAATTTATGCATGTTTTACTTTTGAAGTGGTTCAATATCTGATCAAGTAAATTAAATAGGCTCTGAGAAGGTACTTCATTCTATCAAATTAAAAGGAGACTCGAGAACAGCAAGCAACGAAAAAGACTGCAATTTTGAAAGTCTGAAAACAATAGCAGAAAAGAATGTTAGATATTTGCAAATTATGATCTAACGCCAACGGATTATAAAAGTAATAAGGAGGAGGAGGAAGGTTGCTCTTACTCACATGTGAGAATCAATAAAAGGCATTAAGCAAACCTTATTTGGTAAACAATGCGAGATGAGGCATGCAGGTATATTTAGTCAGGAATTGGAGGAGGAAAATTAACCAAAGGACAGGCAATCCCGTTCACTATGTTCACTTAATTGGAATTCTTCTAGTATTCACAAATAATTTTGTCACCACACAGAGGCAAGAATGAGATAAATGGTCAATCTTATACTGTTTTGTTTTATAATTGTGCGCCTCTCTCTTATGTTAGGTACTGAGCGCTCATCTGGTGTCGCGTGACTCTTCAGCCTGGTGGGAATATGGTTCCGATTCAGGCGTGAATTCTTCTTCCAAAATTGTTCTCTCTTCTGATGTTCTTCGTAGTCAAATTCTTCCTCACCCACCCCATCATATCACTCCACTGGACACTGAAGATAACACTCCATCGCAAATTGAGAGTCGCAGTGAAAGCACAACCATAGCCCCAACAGTCAAATCAGCAACATCTGCTATGGCCCTAATCTCATCTGAAATTTGTCTCAATCTCCCCTCAAAGAGCTCTCTGGGTGAACCCGGCGCTAATGCATCGACTTCATGCCCTCCCTCCCCAGAGATGAATAGAAAACCAAAGAAACACAAGACGAGATGGTTTGTTGGAGGTGAGAGCAACAGTCGACCAAAGTCGAAAGAAATTTCCTGTAAGTGGCGACACTATCTACTTAAATAGTTTATGAGTGGCATTGCAAAATCCATTAATATTTTCCTTCTAGCTGAGGGTTCAATGACACTTAACAAAGTCTATGAAAAGAATGATTGGTTGGAGTCTCTGGTTGTTATTCTCAGGAAGCAGTTGATTGAGGACACTGTGAAGACGGAAGAGCGTGGGCCGCTTCTAATGCCAGAGATGTTTGTTCGAATGATGGTCCCTAAAGTAGCTCCACCAGCTCATACTCCTGCAGCGAAAATTGTTGACGCCTCCCGGTCGGATGCCTGGATTTCGAGGGAGATTAAGCACTGTGCTCTCCAGATTCTGGCCACGCTCCTCAATCCCTCCTCCTTTGGACCGGTGGATGGTATTGGGTCTGGTAAGTTTAAAAAAGATCTTAATATACCCATAGATACTAAGCTCTAGAGAGTGAGAAAGAAATTGTAGATCACCATAGCGCTAGTTGGAGTGGTACCTTAATTTTCATTTTGAGTCAGATAAAGACGTTTGAAATGAACGAAAACTAATTTATTTCATAAGACAGTTATTGCCAACTATTAATGCCAATTAAATAGTCAGATAAGCAATACCCTCTCCCTTCCTTTTGGAAGGTAAGGCTTTTCTTTGATGTTGTAATACTAGGAACTCTAGTTTCTACCATTATGGATTAAGTACCCACTGGTTACCACTTGCTATAGTTGACTTAGGCTCAGAGAGAGGAGACAATTTGACCATTAAGTTATCCATACAAACGAATCAGGGTGACTAATCGTCTGGTTGAACTACCTTTATTCATGCAGTTAATTACATCAAAGCACTCTGATTTTCCATTCATTATTTTGCAACTTATTATAGACTCTCGGACATCTAGTTTCTCATCCAGTTACAGTTCAATCTCAACATTGATGCAGCCCGAATTTGCGCCCAAGTTGCTCTCCGTATTGATGGACACAGCCCTAGTCAGCGCCACTAACGCTTGTGATAGACAACCAGGAGATTGCCTCTCTCACAGCCTTGGAGGAGGTGCGAACAGTTTGGATGGTAAAGGAAAGCAGAAACGTCGAGGCTTGCTGCCTGTAATTGAAAGCCATGCCGGTGTTGCCAATGCTCTGGATCCACTGACCAGCTCCATGTCTTATGCTCTTACGTGTCAGGATGTCGAGGTAATTTTCACCCATCCACTTGGAAACTATTTATTTATTATTAAATTATCTGGAGTCTGAAGTAATTATTGGAAACCAAGAATAATAATCACCTAGGTTATTGATAAATGCACATAAAGGTTAGCATTAAAGCAGTGAGAGATGGCTGAAAGAGTTTGTCAATTAGATGGGTTACAAGTTGTCTTCTCTTTGGAAAACAGTTATTTTAAGAATTAATGTGGAATAATATTAAGGATATTAATGTTTGTGCTTCAGTATTTGAAAGAAAGGGGATCCAAAAAGAACGAAGGTAGCATTAAAGCTAAATATCATTGTCGAAGGTCGGGCCATTGCCAAATCAATATTTAAACTGTCAAGATGTCAAGAGCGGAATACATCTGCATATTTTATATAGGTAGTATAGATGGCAGCTGAGCACTGAAAATACTTGCGGAGATGTACGTTGTAATTGTTGGTGTCTTAGCGTCTCTCACATTTGAGATAAGTTCCCAATCAAGTTCATTAACGTACGGATTATTTTGAGCCGAAAAGGAGGAAATAATAAGATAATCTCAGGTTTCATATGGATATGTTCTCAAAATAGTCAATTTCCCTTAAGAGAGTCACAGAATAATGAGTATAGGTCTAGTTACATGTTGTTTTTATCGTTGGTCATTAGAAATGTACGGAAAGTTGGTCACGATTGGGTGGAAGTGCAGTTTAGATGATAGGAAGTCATATCGTTTATTATTACTAATTACTTATTTCTTACCAGAACGTAAAGATATTAGATGGTTTAATATACATCTAGTATACTCATGCAGACGTGCTTTGTCTGAAATTTGTGAGTAGTTCAGTATTACACTCGATAAAGTATGTTTAGGAATGGGATCTGCTTCTTTGACTGAATATTTTCCTTCCAGTAGAATTGGCCTCTTTCGCAAATAATAATGCAGGATTAGTTTCTGCATTGCCATAATTTTTTGTTTACATGCAAATATGGATTCAATGGGTTTTGCATTTTGTTGTAGCAGTTCATTTTAATTTGATTTAAAATGATGATACATTATAAAGCATTGAATCATTGATTAAATAGTGTATTCATATTTAATTGGCCAATAAAAGGGTTGGTGACTTCAACTTCAACCTAAATTCCGCTAAACCCCAAACTCCATTCATTTAGAAGACATTAATGACAACCCACAGTCGGCGCTCATTAACTTAAGAGATTGACATTGTTACCTCGACTAAGTGTTGGAATTCCAATGTCTAGTATGATATTTTGATTGTCGTCTACGACACATATGACGTTTTGGACTATTGGGGGGTAAAGGGAGGGGGTGGACGTTAACTTCAAATGTATTCCCATATTTCCCCACCTAGAGACTATAGCAGGCTTGCGTCAGAACATTTATGCATGTTTTGCCATGGCATTCAGAGCGTTTATGCACAGTTATCCGAACAAGTTAATCTTATTTCGAATCTACTTTGAAGTAGTTTATTTTAATGCTGCCCTCTGCTTTATTATTATTTTTCCTATGTAGATAAATAAATAAAAGAATACGATATTTTAGGAGTGGACGTATGGAGATGAGTATAGCGGACCTCTTAATTCAATCTACTAAAAAGTCTACTTTGAATACTTGAGAAATAGAATATAAGACAATTTTGGGAGCAAATACGAGGGACAAGCAAAAACTTTATTGCTGCTTTTTTTCGACAGCAAATAATTTGAGGAATGTTTTTTTATAAAATAAAATATTTGCAATTATTCAAACTTTTTAAATGCACTATTCTGTTATTGCGAGTCAAACATTCCTCATCATTTCTGAAATTGACAGAAAAAAATTTTCACTTTAAAATCCATTTTTTTAAAAAATGAAATATGAGTGAGAGACTTTTATCACACATGAAAGTTTTATTTTCTTCCTTTTCAAATTTTTAAGGTGGCTGTTCAAAGCACACGACTCTTGTGCCAGTGTGTTTTTTCCTATTCATCTATCTTTATGGGTCCATTTGTGGAAATGCCCGATCTCAGAGATTGGATCATTCGGCTTCTGGTCTCCTCGCCATCTCTCAGGTAACCAGATGCTTCCACTGTTTAAATAGTTCTATTAATGTTTGTATTATTTGTGGTTTTTTGCTAAAACTTCAGAAAGAGAGTGAAAGTACATTAGATAATGCATTCGAAGAGATAGGGTTATCTTCTAGAGAGTCTAAATAATATCACTCTCTGCAAATTAACCATTATTAGTTGCTAAATGTTACTGCTTCTGCCAATTTCTAGTGTTTGTTGAAAGTGTACTCAAACGATAAATTTGACTAGCTCCATGGAATTCAAAAAATTGCCTCAAGGGAATAATCCAAACACAATAACATTTTTACAATAAAGTACATTAATGTTTATTTATTGGTTGAATTTTTTTCAATCTCTTAACGTATTATGTCCAAATGTTTTCAAATAAGATTTTTGACTTTAATACTAAAGTAGGAACGAATTCGTTAACAATTTTAAAATATCTTATTTTTGATTGGCAAACTTAAACTACATTTAATTGAATGGATACAGCATAAACGGAAATAGGAAATCCGCTATAGCAACGACTCAAACGGTAATACATATCTGGGCGGCTAAAGGAACTTTATTCTTATGTGTTTGCTATAAGATTCTGTAATGGAACTTGAAATATGAACTGGAGGGAAGGTCAACAAAGTGTCTTGAATATCACTATCCATAATAGTATTACTGCTAACTGAACTGCAAAGAATTAATTTATCACTTTCTATTTTTGGACACTTTAACGCCATTACTGAATATTCTGAATTAAATATCTTTTATATTTCATTTAGAATTCGCACAGAGACATGTGAACAACTAAAGCAACTCCTCTATCTCTGCGCCGGTCAACAGCACCAATCAGCAATCACCTCGTTTGGTGTGGAGCCCTGTTGTCAACTCTTCGCCTGGGAAACATCTCATTCCTCCCGTCCACCACCTTATGGTTTCGAGCAATTTTGCCTTCAAATGGTTAAGAAGAATCCCTACATTGATACCCTTATTGACGTTCTTTTCCGCATTCCTCGAGAATCTGGAATAGTAAAACACTCCTCCTCTTCAAACAACAAAGTTCTTCTTCCTCCCTTCTGGACAACGAATCAATTGAGTACGCTAATGGATAATGAGGAGAAGCACATCATGTTGCATTGTTCGGAGTTCTTCAGATTGAGAGGACGCATCTTTGGCCTGGTAGATGAGGAATGTCTTGAGGAGTATGCTGGACAAAATCATGTGGCTATTTTTGAGGTGAAGTTGTCACCTATTCACCATACTCTGAAGTGCAAAAAAGGTTTTGTCAGTTATCTACCTATGAAAGGTTTTCCTCAATGATGATAAAAACCTTAGGTGGATGAAAAGTCACTGGCACTATTGTGTTATGCATGCCCTTAGTAAGAGCATTCAATGTGAATCTTAGCTCCCTTAAGAGGAGCTAACAAATACGTATAGTGAATAAAATGAGTAGCAAGAGTTAAATAAGTGATTGAACACTAGTAGACGTACGATAAGGGGTTACACAATATTTTATCACATATATGTCAAGTTAAAAGTTCAGTCAATATCCGTTAGTTTCAAAGATGGATGAATTAGTGACCTGTTTTACTCGATCTGAACTTTTAATATATTTTCTACATTAAATATAAAAAAGATAAGATTCAAACTTAACAGTAGATTCTTTCCTGGTTCTTGAAAAGACTGATTCTGACCATGAATTAAGCAAATAATTGAATAAATTTGTTTTAATATTTGTGTAAAAAAACTTCCAACTGCCTCGAGGAATTAATCAGTTGACAGTTAGGGGTTTAGGAGCACTAGAATACTATCAAGCATTTTAATCATTGTTAATTTCTTCTTAATTTTCTATTATGAATCTGCTGACATTAGATCATATTATATTGTTTAGCGGCTCTAACCAATTAGGGTATTCCCCTGTGAATAATTTCTAATCGAAAAATATGCCTAGAGACTTCAGCTGGTTAGATGAGAGCAGGAGTTATGTAATATTATGTTTATTTAATTAATCTCATCTTTTTGGAAGGATTAAGACAACATCCTGTTCATTTGAACATTCAGTATGCATTCTTCAAATGGAATAAACTTATATGAAATGCAGATGACGGTTTAGTCTGTTTAAAACCCGATGAAATGAAACAACCAAGGGTTTTGAATGTAGGCCCTTCCACTTTTGGATCGACTTAGGAAAAAGCCTTCTTCAGGAAGCAGTAAGTAAAAGCTTTCTGCACATTTTGCTTGTACTTCATTTTTTACAAAAATGACTTTTACTGTCGTCATCCAAACATTCTTTTGCCAGAACTAGTGATGGAGCAAAAGCTAAAACCTTGTAGATACTAAGCCTACTGAATTCAAGAAAGGACATCAGATACGAATTATTGTGAAACAACTGTAGAAATGCTTGAAAAAGAGTAAAAAGGAGACCAGTAATTTTACATGTGTTAAATTGCTCGGTTAGCATTTCTTACTGCGAACTGAGTTATTCATTACTAAGTCACTGAACGACAACTTTATTTAAACAAACTTTACTCCATGACCATTTAACTACCCCTCTCAGTGCGCTTGAATCAGAAAGCTGGAGATTGACGGTAAATTTATTTTAATAGTGCTGTTTCTGGGAGTCTGTCTAAGATAGCTTCAATAGATAGCAAAAAAAATCTCATCAGATGGAAAATATCTAAGACAAAGAGAAAAAACCTCAAAGAAGAAAACCAGCAGTTAATTCTGATTATCAACGTCAATAAATATACAATGGCGACTTACTGCGATAGACCCTAATCTACTGTCTATTTCAGTGTGTTCTGGTGTTAACTGACAACAATTAAGAGAATTCACTTTCTTCCACAATTTACTTAACCTTATACAATATAAGAATCCGTTGCTTTGGACAGGCTTTCAATTTCAGGCGACTTCTTTTAGGGAAATTGATTTCCCTCTTTATATTTTCAGTATTGATAAAAGTTGCATAGCATTATTTAATGTGTTTAAAACTGGTTTTACTGTTTCAATATTTTGGTCAATTTTATACTTCCTGTTATTTTTTAATGAAATTTTTTTCATTTACCACTCCTCTTTACAAAGGGCAATATGCCATTCTATAATTACTCGCAAAATTAGTCACATATTTCAAAAGTATATTAAAGAATGAAACGGAACTTTCAGGCACGCAAAAACCATTTTGCATCTCGTTATAAGACTTTATAACAAACAGCAAAGTTAAATGATGATTTGTTGTCAATCCGCTTTTATTCTAGCCTAAATCGCACGCCCCTTGATTTGTGGAATTGTAGACTATTGAAGAAACCGCGGTAGGTTGATATGTTAAGATGGTAACTAGATCAACGCAATTTTCGCAATTTGCATAATAGAAATGAAGGACCTTATTGATAAGACAATGTTTATATATTTGACCTACTGCTCATTTGAAGCAAGGATCTGTTTACCTCTTAATGGTATGAAATTATACTTTGTATTTCGCGATGGCATGTTGGAGTGTGCCTAAATCATAAATACATTAGTAGAAGCTTTCTTTGAAATTATCTTTTGAAGAAATTCTCCCTTCAATAATGATAGATTTCATATATGCTTCCTATCCTTCTCTTGATAACAGAGTGAAATCCAATGGTTCAAGGACTTTGCTCAAGCCCATTCTCACGCTCACTCCTGGGGCGATGTCCTTTTGCCAATTCTAGACTGTGCCCTCCTCAATGGACACCTTTGTTTCCTCCGAATGGCCTGCATACAGCTGATTGCCATTGTTGCTGGTCAGAATGCCCATCAATCGCGTTCAGGGGGTGCTGGCTGCGTGGCTCCCTCTGCAGCAAGTCACTCAGCAGGACTATCGAGCACTGCCGCCTGGGAGGCTGTAGGCGGTGGAGGTGACGCTCGTCATGTCACGGGTTGTCATGGTCTCGCACCCCCTCGATTCCTGTTGGCTGGAAAAAGGAAGGATAAGGTTTGTTATATTCAACAATTTAAGATTAGAAAATGAACATAATAGTGTTAAAATTTCATTGCTTGTCATCCAGAGCAAAAATTACAATTTTAATCGTTGGAAAGCATCTAACCATCTAATACTCCAACAGGTGGAGAGTGGAGGAGGTGAAGGGAAGAGGAATGAAATAGAAACAAAAAATAAGTTCATACTATCATAATATTCTGAATCCATTTGAATCCTGGATAGATCAGATCGTCTGCTTTTCGGTTAGTTTACAGTCCTGCTGTCCTAAAGTTCAAATACCAGGATATGATACCGAAGTTCATGGAAAAGGTCAAGGGCACGATGTTCAGATGTAGACCATGCCATTTTTCTGAGATTGTTGTTTTGAGTATAAAAATATGACAGTTTTTTTGCATTTCCGTCATATCTGTCAACTTCTGTATCACAAGATTTCTTCGTATCAAAATAGGTGGAGAGAAAGGAATTATATTTCTTTTCAAAGTATCTAGGTAATAATTTAGCACATTTGGATTAACTGCGAAAAAATCAGAAGTTTATTTGCACAGACCCGCACATAGTTCGATATTTCACAGATTATGGTTGCTCCTTTCGGCTGGACTTGATGACATAGTGAAGTAGACTCCTACTTCAAGCCATTTTCATTGAACTTGCATATTTGTAGAGCCCAAATTAGGATATTTTTTATGTCCCTAGGTGCCTCCTTGTACAGTAAGTGACGGAGACACGTAGATCTAAATATTTTCACACTTTATCGATACCATAGGAAGTCTGAATAAAATTTGTGGATCGGAATTGGGTAGTGAGGGAAGTAGAGGTTTCAGGACAAACCAACTAGTCGTTACCGGATTATGAGACAGGCGAATAAGGAGTATGTAAAGAAGGACAAGTGAAAGTACACACAAAGACGGACATATAGGAGGATAAAATATCAACGCACCACTGAACGAGGAACACATTTTGGAGTGGAAATTGAAATAAGTGTCTACAAGTAAAGAAGTGCTTAAACGTAACACCAAAATCATATTATTAGGATATTTTGAGGATAATTCAATTGGTAGATTTTTCCAGTTATTTGTCCTTCAAATATTTAGGTGAAATTTAACCAGCGCTAAAATTGTAATATACTCTATTTATGCTCGTTTTCAAAGCCCAGTTAATTAGTACGTTATTTTTGCAAGAAACAATAATTAATTGTAAGTTACCAACCTAGATAATTGATGCTTAAAAGACCAAAAAGAGGACTGAATATACTGAAAACAACTGTCTCAATGTAACAACTAACCGATTCAGACAAAACTTGTAACAGTCCGGGACATGAATACGTTTTATATTTTGGTTTTAGAGGTAAAGCGGTTTTCAACAGTGAATTTATCTCTAAAATAGTGGAAAAAGAAAAGAAAGAAAGCAATTTTTTATCTGGTAGGATCACCTTTGTTCGAAAAATGTCTTTTCGTTTGTGACTTTTAAAATGAGATGCTTTGAAACCGAAATGACAGTAACTCTTTTTATTCATTTTGGAATTCAGAAATAACTGACAATGAATAATAGTCAAATAACTATATAATATTAAAAATTATGTATATATATATATATATAACCATTTTTGCTATCATATGCTATCATCATTTTGCCATCTTACCATTATAAAGGATGAATTGAAGCGACAAGATCAACTCTTCTTGATTAAAAATACTGGTTAGCAAGCACTGAACATCGTAGACAAGTGTTCGTTGCAATCCAGGGAACAAATCATGAAATTTAAATTCAGTTCAACCCGAATCCCGAAATAGTGTGAAGGTAGATTCTTTGAAACCTTGACGTTGTTCAAAGCATTTTTGGTCTCCTCTTCCCTGTCAGATTTTGGAACTCAGTTGCTTCCCACAATCAGAATTTAATTTGTTGTAATAACATTAATACTAAAATTGCATAATTATGTAAAATATAAAAAACAAAAAAACACCAATAAAAAGACATCCGAGTAGTAGGAGAATATCTTTTGAAAGACTGCCAATGCTCTTAAAATTTCTTTTATATATCGTAATATTTAAACCTTTATTGATTTTTATCTAGAACACAGTTGATGTTGATCCTTCCTCGATCCCCAACTCTGCTAAAAATATTCATCGTCACCCAGCATCTCTTTCACTTCCCGATTCAAAGTTGGCAGAAATAGTGACAGACTGTATCCATCTTATGAGCGATCTCGTCCCTATTCTGATAAACGACTACATGTTCCCAGTCGCCAACACTATTCGTGAAGAATATTACTCTCCTCCTAATGACAACACTGAAAACAGGCCCATTTGCGGTAACACACTTCTCCAGCCACCGTCCAAAAGATTGAATGGAAACGCTCGTCAGGAAGCCTTTATGCTTCTCCTTTTCCTTGCTCGAATGGATTTCCAGAGTCTTGAGAGGGTACGTTTTCTTGAAATGAAAAATAGAATTCACATCCTTCTGTATTGGTATGGTATAACTCCTGTACTCTAGACTGTCAATCTCCTGGTTCAACTACATCATCAGAATCTTCCAGAAGAACCCCAACCCCCACGTTTCGTGGAGTCTTCAGTGAGTTTTCCAAGTAGTGCGAATTTCCGAGATTCTGGTGGACTGACATTCGACACTGATATGAGTAAGGGAACGTCAACTTCAATTATGTGGGACTATAAACCATCTCTACGCGGTCGGGCTGCTTGCAACTTTACTGGACTTCGAAATGGCGGTGGCACGTGCTATATGAATGCGGTACTTCAGCAGTTATTCATGCAACCTGGAGTTGCAGAGGCTATACTAGATGTTCCGACATCCAAGTTAGACGAAAAGAGTCTTTTATACCAGACCCAAGAGGTATGATTTTTTTCAAGTTGGCTAACTGACTGTAGACACGGTAATGTCCTAACGCTCGTAATCTTATAGCTCTTCTTGAATCTTCTCTTCTCTCAACTCCAATACTACGATCCGGTAGGATTCTGGAACACATTCAGGCTATGGAATACAGATACTCCGATTGACCCACATGAACAACAAGATGCCTTCGACTTTTTCCAGTCTCTAATCGATCAACTTGATGAAGGAATTAAGGTAGTAGGAATTGTTGTTTCATTTTTATGTTCCTTCCATTTGTGAAAGCTAGCATTTAAAGTAATTGGATTTTTAAAACAATTTTTTTTCGAGTTAGTTGAACATAGTCTGAAAATTTGTTTTTGCAACTGTTATTTTGTAACTTCCTATGACAAAATGATCATGTTTACAAGAATCAGTACCTTAAATTGATGGATGAATTTCAGCAACGCTTTCCAATATGTGATCTTGTACCTACTTCTCCAGCCTTTTGGATTATCCTTTGAAATCTCTGGCCAACTTAGAGTCAGGCAAATATTTGCACACTAAAGTTAATTAAAATGGAAAATATTCTAATTCACTTTCGTCCAGTCAAAAATGATAAAAGGAATGTAAATTCACTAAAAGTCATGAGATATTTAAAAAAAATGGATTTTCAAATTGAATCCTTTTGCCAAATTCTTCCTTTAAGGACTGATATTTGAAAAAGAAAGCCTTTTGCACTTATGAATGTTTATGTTAGCTAGAAATAATATAATAGTAGTATATAATTTTGATAAACGTTGAAGTTGGAAATGATGAACTGAAAAATTCTACTTTACGACTTGATGACCACTGAAATGGTCATCTGACTCACTTGTAATAGAACAAGTGGGGAGACGACACTCTCAAGACAATTTATTGACTTAACATCAGTCATATACGGATTGATGACATTTTTTCTTTTCATTGCTGTAGTAACTATTATCCGAGCTAGTAGCGCTCGCACACTTCCTATCGGTGATAAACATGACTGGCAGAAAAGATGCATATCGCCAGTAGCAAGAAAAAGTATATACTTTGAGAAGTTAATTCATGCAAATCGGTATCTTAGTTAATCTTATCTCTCAAATGTTTCGCAAATGGTTATGTATTTTCAAGGTGAACGAATTTTGTATTCTGTACTGAAGTTAAATAAATATCGATTTCACCGATTATTATTGTTATAATTATCCACAGTAATAAAAAATTTACAATTTCTGACTGACATGAAATAGGAGAAAGTCCAACAAAGGATGCAGGAGAGGGGATCAAAAAGGTGCAGAAAGCAATGTCACGGTATCAAAAAATCTAGCTTCATTCGATTTTTAGACTTGGGCTTTATAATATTTACAAAATGGGCAGTTCACTTTCCAAAATTCAAATTTCATGATTTGTTTCCTGGACTATAGCAAATGCTTTCGACGATGTTCAGTGCTAATCGACCGATATTATTTAATTAAGAAGGTTGGTCTTGGTGCTCTACTTCATTTTTACCGCAGCTTGCTGGTTTAACGTAGCAGAGATGAGATAAACTTGTTAGGTTGGCAGAACTCCAAATTACATTGATAAAAATTTCAATGTTTTATTTCAGAAATTCAACGACGTGCCATTTTTTTCAAGAATGTTCCATGGAATCCTATCGGATACAATGTACTGTGAAGATTGCGGCCATCGGTAGGTAGTTTTTACAAATAAAATTTATGCTTTTCAAGTAAAATTTCTTTCAAATGTAATCATCCATATATCTCCTTTAGGGGGACAATAGAATTTTAAATAAAATTGAAGTGAAGTAGATTATTCCCTTGGCAACTTTGGATACAATTCAATGTACACATAATTGGAATTAGATCGGCCGATTTGATAATTACTCAGGGTAAAAAACTCGAAGTAAGATTCGTTGCTAATTCCCAAGCACATATAGGAAAGCGTTTTCATCACTCATTTTTGGTATAGGAGTAATACCAATGGAGTTCTCCCTGCGAGAAGTTCGAATTCCCTATCCAAATTTAACCAGTGCTGTTAGCCATCGAAAACGTGACCCCGGACTTCACAGGAGGGCGCGTTAACTGTTGTGCTATTGACGCAAAATTAGGCTTTTTAGGCTTAATGAAGAGTTAATACTCTTTTCTTCTATATTTTTTACTTAAGGGAAACATTTAAAGCCTAAATATGCTACTTATCCTTTTGATATTTCATATTTTTGTTGCTTTTTAAAATATCACCGCCTATGATTTTTTAGTAAATGGGGCAACTAGTAATTAAGGCAACCAGAGAAAAGTACTGTACATTGGGAAATTTTTTACATTTTTATGGTGGAATTTTAAGTATAAACAACTGTTTTAATTGGAAATGTAAAATTTCCGAAATTTCAACATCTAAATTTAGGTCTCCGTTGAAGAGCGCTGAGTAGTTGCTCCGTTCAAGCACCTAACATTTTCACCTTTCTTTTAACTAATAGAATTTTATGTGAAGTCGATGTCTTCTGCTCTGTCAATTTCTATTTTCAGGATAAAATCCTCGCAATTGTGCGATTAAATTTTAATCTTTGAAAAGCAACTTAATGATTTCAGAAAAAGGGCCAACATTGAATAGGAATCTTTAAGTGAGATGAAAAAGATCTCCAAATTAATTTTAGTGTATTTTAATGCTAAATTTATTTCGCCGTCATCATCATTTGATGCTAAGTGAGATTGTTAACTCAACTCATCTACTTAGATGGTAAAGACCATAAATAGCAATAAAATATATATTATAAATATCCAAATTTTAGTGTCATTGTTACTCGTTTTAAAGGAAAATATGTGCTATTTTTGTTAATGGGGAAAGGTTCTAAACATGAGGAACTGCAGAAAGCAAAAATTAGAGTTTGTTGGGAGAGGATGTCAAAAAATTCAAGACATTTACTTCATCCAATTTCTGGATTTAATGAATCGTATGCCTTTAGCTTTATAAGTATATTTCATCCTATTTTGATCTAGCATTTCGATGTTCAAACTTCTTCAGGTTCTGATCCCTTGGTTACTGAGGAATGTTTAATGTTCAGAGTTGAGTAACCAGGTTGAACTTCGAAATTGGATAAACCATCTATTTCTTCTGATAACCAAAATGCAGCTGATTGGCATAAGTTAAAAGGTCAAGGTTTAAGATTTGGAATTATCCTTATTGATTAACTTATGAATACTGTGAAGTACCAGCCAAATGTAGTTTTAAATGTTATGAGACTTACTGATAAGTAATCTAAGTATTTAAAATAGTGTCTTCAAAATTTCTTTATTATAAAAATAGATGAATGTGGATTAAGTGTATTGCACATGATTTCTTGCCTCAATATGGGTTATTCAATAAACTAGTCAGCACATTTAAACTGCGGCTGTTAAATTTATTGAAGTTGGCAAAGACACTGGATTATATACAAAGCATTTCCGTTAGTTGAATTAATGAAAGAAGATTTTTCTAATAGCCATTGCTTACCTTCACGAACTAATGCCATTTAATAGGTAACTACTTTTCTTATTACAAGTACCTCAAGAAACTAGGATATTGGTGTCGTTTTATTCATTGAAATTAATACGTTGCTTCTCATAATTTTAGATACGATCGAGAGCAGTCTTTCTCGGCCATCAATCTGACAGTCTGTACGGGAGACTTATTGGAGGCAATGCGACAATACACCCGAGAAGAAGTCTTAGATGGAGATAATGCCTACTTCTGCGAGCGATGTCAAATGAAACAACGAACCCTCAAACGTCTCACTTTCAACTCTCTGCCTCCCGTTCTCTGTCTCCAACTCAAGAGATTCGGTTTCGACTGGGAGAGACAGGTTGCTGTAAAATCTAATCAGGCATTCTCCTTCCCTCGTCGGCTGGATATGACACCTTTTATGGGTGATAATGCTGTTATGGTAAATTTACTTGATTAAATTTTAGCTTTGGGTTTATTCTGGTTTTATTTTCATTCAATAGGAGTCCATTTGAGTTGCCATGGAAGACTTATAAACATTTGATTTCGGATGCAGTTATTACTAATATTTGTGGGTGGTGGGTAAAATATCCATTCGATGATGAAACCGAGTGCCAATTTTAAAAGCAGAATGCTCATAATCGCTATAGAATTGAAATCGCATGCAAACTCTTTAATATATCATTTCACGCCTGGAAGGGTTAACGTTTAATTGCATTTGCGAAGATTTTCTACACTTATTTTTATGTTTCTGGATCCTTATTGATAAATGTGTAGACTATTTGTTTCGTGTTAGTTTCTCTAAATAAGATAGTTGTAGCCCTGTTGTGATTTTACTTCATGATTCTATCTTACAAATACATTCGTGTGTAATTAATTTTTCGTAAACCTTTATAAATCAAGGCTCCACTGAACTGTTTTAATGTTGCAATTTGTTTCCTTTTCTTTATGTACCACTATTAATCGCTAGGCTCCTGTCGACTCAGATCTGGAGAGATGTATGCTGGGGTTAAGATAAAAATTAACGACTGACAGCTAACACCACTTCTAGAGAAGAAGGCCAAGAGTTGTTTCGGCATAAATGTATTGATCGAGCCACAATAAGCATTCAAGTGGGTGAGAGAGATAAGGGACAAAGACGACGAGAGGACAGCGTAGGCGTAATATATAACAGGCGCGTGTCTCAGTGGAAAAACTAAGACAGTTTATGAGTCACTTGGCAAGGACGTGCGTAAGGTATGGGTGCAGATGTAGATCCGAATGAAACAGGACGGTTATAGAAAAAAGGGAATTGATAAATTTGTTTAGATATGGCAGATAGGGGTTTGAGTCATGGGGACATAAAAATATTATTGTGGCTTCGTGGGCGAGAAACTGAAGTGTTTTCATAAAGAATGTGAGTAAAGAGTAATTTTGGGGATGCATAGAGGGTCCTTCTTTATGTACAAGGTCAAGGTGCAGCCACTTCAAGACATTTTATTTATTCAACAGGGACCTTGTATAAATGAATAAAAATCTTTTCCAAAAAGTCTTGCTTCATTTGATTTTTAGACTTGGGCTTTATAATATTTACTAAATGGGCAGCTCACATTATAAAATTCGAATTTCATGATTTTTTTCCTTAATTGTAGCAAATACTTACTCACGATGTCCAGTGCTGATTGATCGGAATCATTTAATCAATTCACTTTTTTCCCAAGGCAGATGATCTTATATAATATTCTGCATAACATATCTATGTAACTAAATGCTCAGATAGCTCACTTTTATTTCCCCTTGATTTTAGATACCTTCTGGGGTTCCTATGCAATCAAACACTTCCACTGATACTACAAAGAAAAACCCTGCAACTACAGTAATAGAACCAAGGAAAATGGGCTTCCATCTCTATGATCCAGATGTAAGTTGACATTATCCCATAAACAGAAGCCGTTTGGAATACTGCAGGCTGATCAAATTCTTAATTTTTTTAGGAGGAAAATGAGCAGGAACAAGGTGAAGAACCTCATCTTACTCCAACATTCACTTCACCTCCTTCAGAATCGGTTCCACATAGTGTTGGCAGTGGAGAAAAGAATGTTCATGCTCCTCATCTGAGAAATCTTTCCTCACGATCGGAATCAATTGATGTCCCATCGTCAAGTTTTGTTTACGAGTTGACTGGAATTGTTATCCATTTTGGGCAAGCACATGCTGGACACTATTACTCATTTATTAGGGATCGGGGACGAATGGAACCGTACGTTTGTCATATGACCTTTCTCAGGTTTCCTGATAATAGTCTTAAGAAAGCATTAATTTCCATAAGATCTGTTCTCTTCTTTGAGAATGTAATAATGATCATAAAATTTTACAACGTGGATAAATCCCCTTAATAGTTAATTTGGAAGCTTGTGCTTTCTCAGCGGAGTTACTGAATTAAAGATTCGTAAAACAATCCCTCGTTTATTAAGATTGAGTGTGCTTACTTCCTTCTACCAGTTAAATGAGTGTCGCTTTCATGTTTGTTTGTCTACAGTCAAATTCAAATCGTTTATAAGCTAGAATGCGTATCCTCTAGTCAGTTAATTATAAATCCCAAGTCCTTTTTGAATAGCATCAGGGGGCCCTCCTGATAAGAAGCTCGAATTTTACCGCCCCTTTATTAATGAGATTTAACTTGTGCACTTGGCTTTTTCGCTCGGTGTGTGTGCATTGGTAGACATTGAATTTTTGGCTTTTGGTTTCACAAAAGAGGCCATTAATCGATGCGCCATCGACTCTTTAGTTATTAGGTTGTTCAATTTTTAGTCTTTTAATTTCATGTATTTTTCCGATTATTTTCTTTTGCAGATATAAATTTTTTGATCCAGAGAGGTCACAATCAATAACCGCCATGTTAGGTCTTCATAATTCTCAAAATATAAATCGCAGTTTCGTCAGATGTGAGTTTCCTCCCCGTCTCCATTTCAATATATGGAGATGCAGCATGATGAATCTTGTGTAACTATGTTGGGAATTACCCTATGGCGTTCATCTTTGCAATATTTTAGCTGATACTCTGACTCAAGGAGCAGACGACCTCTCGACCAGTACTGAGGCAAGCCAACCCGAACGATGGTTGAAATTCAACGACACCTATATTGAAGAAGTCGATATGACGGATGAGTTTCTTCAACAAGAATGCTTTGGAGGAACATACCTCGCTGAAAACCCAGGTACCTATTTTCTAAAACAGTTCAATAACCTTTAAGTAACAGCAATTTTCCATGTTTCATCTAATTAATAGAGGTAGTATGTTTCACTAAATCAATTTAATCCAAAATGTCATACATTACTCTTGTTAGTACTTCATTAATGAAAGATAAATAAGCTTAAAGGCCATCATTCATCAGGAAAATAAATTTTTCTACATTGAATTGCTTTTGACAGCATTTATCACTATGAACGTTTACGTTTGTGTCTGAGATAAATTAAATAATCTTCTGTAAATAAGTCGTCTACGCCTTCGATAATAATTCGACCAATTTAAATTCCGTCTTTAGGCCGACCGCCAGAAAAACGGACACGAAATTACAGTGCTTATCTGCTATTCTACCAGCGTGTTCTTTCTTCAACATCTACGGCAGCAACTGGCTATAACTTACAGTCTGGTGAAAATCAACGCTCTCGACATCCATCTGGGGCATCCACAAAGAGGCGATCATCTCTAAATGCCCTTGGCTTTAGGCGAAATCGACATAGCTCTCTCATCGTGGAAAAACCACTCTTTCTTACACGTAAGTTAACATATAATTTGAGTTTTCTATAATTTCTATTGTATTACCACCCTATTAGTCGATCTAAGCAGAGTAAGCATGGGTATATCAAATAAATATTTACGTCAAAAAGTGAAATTCTGAAAATATTGATAAAGAGATACATTAAGGGAAATTTAGGGGATGTGGATATTGTTAATCAATATATGACTTCTTGATGCTCGTGAATGTACAGAAATTTCAATATTAGAACGTCACTACTAATTACCTTTTGATTGTCTGAAAGTAAAAATGAGGTGAAGAGGACATAATCAACTCCTAAGTGTAATTTCTAGATCTATTTCCTTTATAATGTATCAAGCAGATAACAATATCAAAATTCAACCCTTATTGTTCGAAGATTATAACTGTGCTGTGATGTTTGAATTTTAGAACGTCAGTCTCTTACACTAAAGCTGAGTGTTTTGTACGTACGTTTAGATAGTTACCGTAATTAAATTTACATTATTCTAAGACAGGGCATCTACAAGTTAAATTGGAATAAATTAGTATTGCGTTTGATAATTAGTTGAGATGACTGCGAATAACATAAGTATTCTTAAATTTTTGAAACGTTGTACTTCAATAGGTCGATATTTGAAATTATGCCAACCATCCTCTTCTCGTGAGTTTATTTTCTTTATGCACTGCCCACCTTTTCCTTGCATTTCTTGATTGCATTTATTATTGAATCCTTGAAAAAAACCACTGAACTGTAAAAAAGATAAATTTTTTGTATAAATATGAAATGTCATTTGAATTAAAAATTGGCAAGAATAGTCAGAGAACCCGTTACACTGCAAAACTATTGCGTTTTCTCATTGCGTACCGTTCAGAGTAGTAATTATGGGAATATTTCTGAATCATAAACTGCCTATTATTTACAATTTCAAGTATATTAATATGTTTTTGGCCTGCATATTTATTTTCTTTCCGCATTCCTTCACGCTCTTTTAAAATGATTAAGGTCAGACTCCCATCGATTTAATTTAATGGCTATGACTCACATAGGCCCTGACTGGAGACAGCAGACCTCCAGCAGATCTGTATTGTCTAATTCGTGACAAAGTATGCCAGTGTGGCTTTCGACTAATTAGTGATACTAGGTTTATTCCTTATTTGGATCTCTTTTTTCTCGGTATTAAGAAAATTGAAAATGAGAATCGAAGTGTTTAGCCTTTTAGCTTTGAAAGAATTTAGCTCAAGTTATTCTTGTTGCGCATGAACGTGCATGGCTTTTCTGAGTGGTTAAAGTTATTTATATTAGTAATTTGCATTATCGCCTTTACTTACTCGCTACACAAGTTCTACCATGACGTAACTTGCGGCATTTGTTAACTGACCTTATAACCCAAATGAAACTACTGTAACATTTATTCGCTTATTGTAAGCATTTTCATTTACTCTTCCAGTCGATGAAGGACGTTTTCACAAACCACGGTTTTCCGTTGACGAAGTTCATAGCCCTGTATCACGAGGAAGTCACCGGTCAATTCAGTTCAGTCGACCCCTCCACTCTAATTCAGCAGCTAGCACCACATCTGCAATGCGCCAGCAACGGCCTTCCCTGGGACAGACTTCCAACCACCTTCGGGCTTCACCTATTCCCGATGGTCGACCATCCTCCACTTGTCTGTTTGCTCTCACTGGTAGTAACAGTGTATTAGATGGCAGAAAGGATTCGTGGACTGGTGAAATACCGGGTAATTCTACCGTGGAATCGACGACACCGACTGCAGGGGGTGGTGCAAATACTAAAAACGCTTTCTCGCCTGCTGATGAAATACTTCATCGGATTAGAAAGCAAAATCTGGCATTTCTGAGAGATCAGAGTATATTCTCACCGGATTATGTCAGCTTCGTATATAACCTAGCTCGAGGGGTGCTTGTAAGTGTTTCAATGTAGAGTATCTTTGCACTACCATTCTTTCACAAAATCCATCTAGAATAAATTTGTTTGAGTTTGAAATAATTCAGAAGCGAGAAAGAGCTCATTCTATATTGAAAATTAGACAAATTTTGCACTTTTAAAACGAGAACGACTAGAACTTTTTGTTAAGCCGTTAAGTTCTCAAGAACGCAACTAGTTAGAGTAGTTGTCTTACTTTCGGTAACAGGTGATCTGGTAAGAAATCCTACTAGCTTAAATAAGCTAACTTCACTGTAGCACTAAAGGTTAGATTGCCACCACCATTCAGTCTTCTAAAATCAACCACCCATTTTCTCCATTTAAACATTTTTCAATATGATTGTGGAAAAAAACAAGATTAATTATACGCAAAAATACAAACCTTACTCTCGGAAATGAACGTCTACTCCAATTATCATTTACCGCCGGCGCCCCTAATAATATTAGGGATTGAAGAGTTATGGATAAATCTTCAACCTTTAGAAATCTTGGTTTAAAGGTTGAAATCCCAATTTTATCTTTACACTGCATTGAAAGTTGTCCCCCTTGTCCAAAGCGTATCTTCAATTGAGCTGAATTAAGTTGATTTGACCTAACCCCAAATCTTAACTCGTATTAACTAAATTCTCTGTAGCGTTAAAATAGGCGGTATCAGGTATAAAGACCAGATTTTTGAAATTCGAAGTTAAGAAAACCCAAGCAAAAGCAAACCTTTTATTCTTAATTAGCGACATCTTTTGTACTTTTCACTTAATACTCTTCACAGCCAAACTTCAAAAAAACGGAACGAAATACTTTCAAACCGCGACTGGAACTGTATAGAAATCCCTAGCTTCAAATGCAAAATTGAGTGAAACTTTTCTTGAGTTCCTATAGATGTAGCAAAACTTGCCAGATAAAGATCTTGGATGGAGTCACATATAACCTGATAATTGGAAAGGAATATGGAAGGGACTGTGTGAAAATTTGTGAATTATGTATTGTCCAAGATTTTTCTTAAAGTTGAAAGTGGAGAAAGGAAAACAATTTATAGGGTTAAGAATTGTCAAAAGTTAAAGAATAAGTCACATGACCGAGAAAGCGGACGAAGAATGGCTATTTGCAATGAAGATTTCCCATAAACCCCTTTCATTCATGGTAGGTTCTGGTCGAGTGACAACTTGGTTTGTTTTGGATAAAGAAAAAGGAAAGAGACAATAATAAGTCACTTCAAATTAGAAGCTTGACATCCACTAACTAGAAAATAATGAAATTGTTAAGATATAAAGAATTAGAGACGGCTTTGGTTTATGAATGCTAAGACGAGAAGGAGATGCGTTTAACATTTTATATATTTATTATAGGCAGACACAACTGCAATGCAACTGGAGCCAGCTCGTGCGATAATGGGTTGTCAAATGGTAGCAAACTTCCTTTTTGCAACTTATCTGGCTCTCCACGCTTCAGTGAAGGTGTCAATATCACCAGAACTTTGCAAACGACTTCTCGGTCTTTGTGCACCAGCGCCACAGAATGGTGGAGAGAAGTCAAACCACCATCAAACTTCGGCATCAGAGCAGGCTAGTCTTCAAGAAGCAGGCACGAAATTGGACGCCCACTGGATGGAAGTACTGCTCGCTTTAATGACTGCAAACGCCCATGCTGTTTCTTGGTCCCTGGGCTTCCTTGTTTGTTCACAAACCAAACCTGTTTTGTAAGTTTTACTTAATGAATTTAAGTAGAAATTTAATAAAATCTTACAGCTCTGATGTTTTTCCAGGAATTATATGCTTGCATGTCCAAAACCCCAACTGAGACATCAATCTGCTCGACTTGTCGGAGTAGTCCTGAGCACATTCTATGCTTCGAAGGACGCAAGTATTGTAAGTATAACATATACACATGCGTTAAACTTCAACTGGAAGTTTAAATCCACTTTATGTTTAGATGTATTGAGCTTTTTGATGATGTTTGACAAAAATGTTCGAAGTAGACAGCAAGAAGGGAGTAAAGCTGATTTTAAACTCCACAACATGAAGTTATCACTTTTCAATTCATCTGGTTTTGAGTTTAATCCAGCGGTTAGAATAGTTACTACTAGCTTTGAATCCACTTATCCAAGTTGCATAACGTATTCTAGCTTTATAAAAAAACGAAAATATTGTTAAATTGCTACTGTGCTGAAAAAACAGTTTTTTTACTTAAAGGACCGGTTGGGGATAAACTTTAGGAAATAAACTATGATATTTATAATTGCTTTCTTAATCGATAGCTTCCAAATATTCTAGGAGTAGTAGCATTGGAATACTTATTTTTGGTGGACTCTTACATTAAGATTTATTTTGAGCCATCAAACACCATGATGATGACAAGGCAAATCAGTCAAGGTGCCAATGAAATCTTTGGTTGCCAAAACAGCCAGTATAGTCAAATCCAGTCTCCAAAAGTTTTAAACCCAACCTAAAGGAGGCTGGAGCAAAAATCAGTGGAAAGTAAGGTATGCCAATGCATGCAGAAAAGAAATTGATGCTTCCGCGCTATCAACTGGATCATTATTTATCAAGTGCATCAATCAATAAGTGCCAAAGTTCCTTCAGTTTTATAAAAGACGAAGATGATGGAAACTCTGCATATCAGAATGTCTTCTGCAATGTTGACATTAACTCAGTTCGAGCCTATTTGAGTTACTTTATCGATAATTACTGTCTCCTTTTATATATTTTAAATTTAATTGTAACATTTTTTTGGTTTTTTAATTGAATTAAAAACGTAAGTGGGAGTGAATAGTTTAAATGGTAGATTATAATCTGTTATTATCCATTTACTTTGGTTTAAGCTACAAAAATTAAGTAAATATTGTCCTAGAGATAAAAACAACTTTTCAGATTTAGATTAAACAGCAAAATAATACATTTAAAAATGTTCCCTTTTACCATGTATTTTTTATACTTTACCTTTCTCAACTTTCTCAAATGCTTCTATAATATTGGCTTAAAACCCACTTTAAGTAAAAGAAAGTATGAAACTTGTACCATTTAAAGGAATTTTCCCAAAGAGAACATTTTAGATGTGATTAATTAGAAAAAAGAAGGTTTCCTCTCATACTCCATGGTGGAGGAAAAAAAAAGAGGTCTTTCAGGGAGAAGTGATTTTCTCCTCCAGTGGAAATCACGTTTGACTCCATGTGATTTCTTTGCTTCTACTGGTTAAGTGGTTTTGAACAATCTGGTTTTAAGTATTTGAAAAGATCAATGAGTCACATAAGCGGTTATAGAGACTTGCGAATTTTGTTTTCAGCCATAAACAGGAAGAAACACCGAAGAAATGTTTGTGAAGGACTTCTCAATATAAAATACAGATTGGGAAACCAATTCTGTAGACTGAGTAAATCATGTTGCATCCATATTTAGGAAAATATAGAATTCTATATTCATTCATTCTTCATAGTTTGTGAGAGATAAGCTCTCCCACATTTAATCATTCATGGCATTTTGGATTAATAATTCAACAGTAAGGTTAAAATTTGAATAGATGAATTTAAATCATTCCAGTATGCCTTTCATACACTTCTTGCCCATCTTACTTTCCTCTTTCTCATTTATTTGTGCTTTCTGTATGAGTTTTTCTACATCCATTAACTCGTGCTAACGCGAATAGTTAGTGTTAACACTACATTCTGGTAAAAAGCTGTTTCACTTCCGTTTTAATCCATTCAATATGAAGTCCTTCTATTCGCTAGATAGACACTTGAATTTTTAATTCCCTGCAGGTTAAATAGTCTTATTTATGTTGAAATAAAACTTTTATGTCACGGAATCCTGTTGCAGTTAAAAGTTTGTGCAAGAAACCTCTTCTATTATCCCGATATATACTTTTTTACCGATCTCTCAAAATATGGGATAGAATGATCCTGATACCAAAGCCCAAGTTCCTTGTTTGTGAAATGATAATATCATCTCAACAGAACAAATCTTATTTAAGTCTATGTGCCTTTCAAAACTCTGTGTTTGTCATATGCTCGCATGAGCAGGAATTAAAGAAAGAAAATTTCAGAGAATATATTAGAAATTAAACAGAATAAATGTCAATAATTTTATCCGATAGAAGAGATTGTGCTCGTAGGAAATCAGTTATCATTTGATAACGGTTTTAATTTTAAGCTGGTTACCTGTAATATAACCCCTATCTGCATCCTTTAAAAAGGTTTACCAGTTCATGGAATAATTTCAACTTGATTTTTTACCTATATTATAATATAGAATATTATATTTCTATTTAAAGACCTGGAAACGTTAGTTTGATTGTCACTCGAACACTTTATTCTTTCTGTCCTGCCTGTTATACACCATAATTCACACATTTATATATTTTGATTTCGAATTTAACCAAGAAGTGAGCACTGCGTGTCTTTTTTATTGAATTTCATATCTATAATCCTAGCAAAGTCGTCTCTGTGTAAAAATTTACGTCATTGAATTGGTGTTATTAATGAGACCAGTGGCCGTCCACAAAACGCATAATAAGTAGCCTGCTTCAATTCATTCCTAATCTTTTTATAATTCTTCTACATAGAAATCCATTAATTCATGCAGAAATGTATGATAGGAAGGAGACAGAAACCGTGGAAGAATACGTATATTAGGAGAAAATAGAAGATAAACGTCAGTTCCAAAATAGTAAACCGAAAAAGGTAAAATGATAGTGTAAATCAGATGTTTGGTAATGTGAGAAAATGGATTAGAAGTTTTAGGGCCAAGGGATGAATCACAGACCTGGTGAAGAAGATAGAAAATTGGGTTACATTGATAAATATCAACGGGTAAGCTACTTAATAAATTGGGAGTTATGCATCTCTCGTGCCTTGAAATGACCATATATGTCCTGAATTGATAAATCTTTTTTTCAAAACATAGAGTCATTGATGGTCTATTTAGAAAAAATGCTTTTCATGTTGATTATTCGAGCACCTCAACATGATCTCCGGCCGGCCTTAAAAATCGCAAATTAAAAACATATGCACTGTAAGATAGAGGATGTGAATTGAAAGGAATAACTTATCTTGGCAAATAAATAATGCATTGAGAAAAGTCAGTTCTCGTTAACTTCAAGGTCGCTCCACCCTGCCGGCTAGCAAAAAAATTTTTAGTCCAAAGTTTAACCGCTCGTCTTTTTTTCATTATAAACACGACTACGGATCGTGGGATATCTGCATAAATGTCTCATCTCGTTACGTTCATTAGCGAGTGCATTTGATAATATTTGAGAGCGCGAAGGTGTTATTTTAGATGAGGAAATCACAGATTATTATTTAATCTCAAAGTCGTCTGCGATGATTTTCTTCATCACTAGATTCTTGCAGGAAGAAAAAATGTGGAGATCTATTATTTAGTCCCCGATTCAACACAAGTGACTGACTCTTTGATGGGTTAATTCAATTATCCCCGGCGTTTTATTTAATGCCTTTTTATCTTACTTTTAAATTAAGATGAGAGAAGTGCGCATATTTTCGTGAATCATTCATTAAAATGAAAGTCTTCAAAACAATGTACTTAATTTGCAACAAT
The DNA here is from genome assembly GCA_900708905.1 of Hymenolepis diminuta. NCBI lineage: Eukaryota > Metazoa > Platyhelminthes > Cestoda > Cyclophyllidea > Hymenolepididae > Hymenolepis > Hymenolepis diminuta. The sequence continues at coordinate 1,259,858 of CAADRB010000032.1, forward strand.
CAGTGTGACACAATATATTCCAATGTTTATTTAATTCATTTTAACAAAAGGTTCTATAAAAGATAAGATCATGACAGAGGATCTATAACCATCAATATAGTGAGGGGGGAGGGGATTAAGATAAATGGGGAGATTTCAGTCTTGAAATCAAGATTTCTTGTTCGATTTGGGCCTCTTCGTTGTTAGTTATTCCACTCCTTAAAGTTTGTTGGAGCTTATATTTCATGAAAATGAAATTCGTAGACGTTGGCTTTCAAGAGCGAAAATATTCATTCGCTTGCGTTTTTAAAAACTCATTCGGCTCAAAGTCATCTAATCGCAATGCTAAATCATATATTTGTTTATTAACACTGATCCCTTGGGGAATAAAATGAGAAAATTACTTGTTTTATATTTTTGCCCTCTCAACAATAAAAAAGGAATTTAATTGGTAAAATTTAATTTCTTGAAGTAAGTCTTTATATCGTTAATATATCATTCTAATCGCTTGCCATTTTAAAGACCACCTCATCTGATACAATTTTTGATAGATAATATATAGTCACCATATCATGGTTGATGGACATCTTAAAGGATAGCTTTTTAATCAAGCAATTAGATGCAACCAGATCCCAATTTATTGGTTGAATTAAAATCTCAAGATTTTCTTTTTCCAGCTTTGATTTTACCTTTTCATCTGATTGTATCATTTTTAATACATAAATATAATGAATTGAAAAATCAAAACCATTTTCAGCCATTTTGGTAATGGATTTGAAATTCAAATTCAAATGGATGAATCAGAACGTAGGGCATTTTAATGTCCAGTGTTTCCAAGGTCTTGTTGTTACATATTTGTTGAAGACGCTGGTGGATTTTCTTGTGAATTTATTTGGAATTCGAAAGTGCATTACACATTGCTTGGCACAAGATCACGTTCGCTAAAATTTGCTGTATCATATTCGAATATTATTTTTAAGGAATTGTAACTAAAAATGGTGCATTTGCCGATTGAAATATATAAATATAGGGAATGCCTTCCTTGAAATGAATAGGGAATTTTTGAATCCTTATCAATTTCAAGCTGTATGATGTTATATTACGTTTAAGAGTGAAAGAGCATTCATTTGGCCTTGGTAAAGATAGTTAACATGCGAGGGCAAATAGCTTTAAAGTCCATGCAGATAAGCTTTTACCAACTCATCTTGGGCCGTAGAATAGCATCATGGATATTTCACAGTGAGAAATTCAGATTCTGTCATCCTCTCAATCGAAATACCAAGTCCGTGTCAAAAATATTGTCGAATTGTTAAAATGTTTACGAATAGAATAGAATATAAACGAATGGAAAATTCCGAGCAAAGAATTAGAAAAATCGGCAATTAAATCCTAAATCCTAAACGTCCAAACTAATTCTGTAAAATGTGGATGACATTTTTTATCCTCAAATTGAAATTATCGCATTAATATTTTAGTTTCACGACATTATTCGACTCTTTTATTCTACCGATTTTTTTGTGAGTAGAATATCAAACTTGCTGATTAGGAGGCATTATCAGCAAGTTTATTACCCGACCATACGACCACATCTGCTGAAAATAAAGCCTTTTATGATCTTATGAATTTGAGTTCAAGTATTTAATTGATAACGTTGCCGATGCTTACAATCAGAAGCTTTAACTTTTAAGCAATCAGCCATTAAATATTTCGCCTCACTGAACTGCTATATGTTCCATTATAATAGACTATCTTGATTAGTAGTAAAATAAGTTCATGAATCTTTTTAAAGGGCATACAAATAATATTCTACTGTCTCTTTGGGGAGAAAATCACCTTCTGTCGTCCTTTTAGTGGTCAGTATTAAGTTACTGTGGTAGGTCACTCAGTTTTACCGAGGATTTTTGTACTTGTGACTTCTGATACTGCAGAGGTATATGTTAACTGCTGTGCTAATGATATTAAAGATAATTAACTTGTTCCACGTTTAATCGTTTTCAGCTTGATGCGGCGCTCAACAATCTAGTGGATTATCTTCTTGACTTGCTCGCTGTTGAAGTACCAATGTACGCTCAACATTGTGGTTCCTACTTCGGTCTCCTTCGGGGCTATGTTGAAACCTGTCCTCACGCCAGTGTCCATCTAAGCAATCGGAGTGGAACCCGGCGTCTACTTTGCTTCTTAGTTGAAGAGGACGCTGAACACGAGGAAACTTTATCAATCGATACAGGGGCACTGTCACCAACTCTGCCCGCCGCCACTTCAACTGCTATTGAAAGTGAGACTGGACCGCTTTCGATTGCTGTACCTTCAATTGTCTCACCACAGAAAGATGCTGGCTTCCCTACTTGGGTTAGTTAAAGCAAATGGTAATCGAAATATTAATATAAAAGTTTTATGCAATAAAATGGACATAAGATGACTCGGATAATTTGGAAGTATTCATCATTGTATAATTTTAATATTTTCAAAAAATATTAACTGCAGTTTTTGGTTGAAAACTATTGAATGGTATCGATGTTCAAAATGGAATTAAATATGCACTTTTAAATGTTAATACATATTAAATTTTCAACTTTTTACTCTTTATTGCAAAACCTGAAAAGATCGGTAATATTTGTTGAGTTCAAATTAGCTTAACTAAGCCCAAATAAAATGAGACTAAAGCTTTATCCGTCTGGGGTTGTACTCAATGAGCTAGCAAAATCTGACCAATAGATTGCGACTCTGTGACCTTTAGAGTAACGCATATATTCGCGTTTCAGTTGCCGGAAAATGTCAATTTATTTCTGTAACCCTTTAGGCAAGCACCTTGCGAAATTGGACGGCAAGTCAGAGCAAGGAGTTGGGAAATTACTACCTTCTCCTGGCGCATATGCTTCTTCAATCCAACTTTGACCAGTTCAGGAACTGTCGTAAGCTACCCATTTTACCAATATAAAATTTTAATTAAATCAAATAACCCTTAAAGTCTTTCGATAATTGAGATTAGTATTCAAATTTATTTAAAAAACTGGAAAAACATGTATTTTAAGAAATATTTAAAGGAATTATAATGCCCATTAATCATGTCTGTTCGCGTAGATCGAAATTAATGCTAGTGTTGTTCATATCTTAGTATATTGTGTAAAGTACAACTTATTGGCTAGAAAAACGGAACATATTAGAAGTCTGGGCAAAGTCAATCATACTTATGTCGCTGAATTTCCAATGTAATTTTCTATCTGATCAAAATTAGGGGTTCCGGATACGAAGGAGGTATCTTCTAGCATTTTAAATCGGACTATCGAATTTCCTCTCCTATTGTGAATCTTAGCAACCTTGTTTTTCTATTCTGAGTTTTCTTTGTAATGAGGGGGGGGGGAGGTTTAGTCGTGTATTCTTAAATCCTCAATGATTATTGTATGATACCCGGAAATTAATTTAGTCACGTAATTCCAATACCACATTGCAAAAACGCAAATGGCAAAATCTCTGAATTTTGATATGTAAATTCATGAACTTGGTTCCTGAATCCTCGAGTATTTTTAGCCAGAGACTCCCATTCTTCTTCACATAATCACCTTAGTAGTTTTGTATCTTTCCAGTGATCATGGGAACATAAGATATAAAGGGAATGCCAACTCAAAATTTTTACTAAAACTAAACTGTGAAATTTCATGTAAGATCATCTGCCTTCTCAGCCATTGAAAAAAACTATGAAGTTTAGCACACGACCGACCCGCTTTGATTAAATAATGCCGGATAATAAGCACTAAACATTGTTGACAAACATTTGCTGAAATCCAGGGCACGGATTTTAAAATTTGAATTTTGCTACGCTAACTGCCCATTTGGTAAATATTGTACAACTCCAGTCTTTGACAGTTTGACGTTGCTCTCAGTATCTTCTCCCTTTTATCATCTGTTTGACTTTCTATTATTCGATATCAAGCTTTTCCCATAATTAAAAATTGTATAATTTATTGATTTCTGTCGATAATAATAATAATAATATATACTTAATTATGTCATGTCATCCTAATCATGATATGTTACCTTATTTTGTTTGTAATTGACCATTTGATTTATTTTGAATTTCTATGTTCATATGAGAAAATACCAGAGAGCTCTTTTCTCATTCCTTCTTTTTCTAGTCTTGGCCCAAAATTCACCATTTTTATTGTCCATGTTTTATATAGTCGTTATATTTCTCCTTGGTAAAGAGCACTAGGCGTAACGTTTGTTTACTGACAGTACAATCTGTTTAAGAAAAAAGTACTTTGAATCACGGATACTTTCGGACATCATATGAGCTTTGCATCAAAAAACGAAAAACGTATTTAAAATTAGCAAAGTATTCAAATTGTAGAAATTACAGTAATCTCACTCAAAATTCCTAAGAAAATTGTTTTTTTTGCCTAAAGATTAATAAAACAATTTATCCACAGAATAAGATATGTGACTGATATCAACCTTCATTATCCAGAGAAGCTAACTGCTTTGTGCCTTATTACACTTATAAGTTCTGAAATTTAGTAGTTAATCGCCCACTTATTTGATGGCCTTATTAGTATTGCGAAACCATACTTTGGTATTTTAAACAAGAGCTTTGTAATTAGACGCAATCGATTCAGTGTAGGCGCTTGGTTGAGTGTGAAAATTATGTAGATTTATATTTCATTTTAAGTAAGCAGTCAGATTCTCTAAGACAGATCGAATGCTCGTGAAAGTGGGTGTTGAATGTGCACAAACTAACTGTAAATATTTTAATAAAAATGATTAATGCTTGCGTTTACCCTGTTTGGTACCTATGTCCTATAGTTTAGAAAAAATATATTGAAAAGGGAGGGCCAACCACTTAAATGAGTAAACTAAGAAGCAAATCCTGTGCCTAGAAGACAAATCCTGAAATTGTAACAGTGAACAGTGACCAATATGAATAAATTGTAGTGGAGAAATTGATTACATTTTCCCGAATTAATTTTTTTCTGTCCTCTCGAATCAGTAGCTCTGTCAGAGGTCTAGCACAATAATGTCATCACGTGCCACTAGCAGAACCAAAACAGCTTAATTCCCTCCACAACTATCACGTGACCGCAGAGGTTTTATTTATAATTGGGATTAATTAAGCCACTTACACGGCCCCCGAGTAATAGTTGTCACGTCTATCAATGTACTGTAATAAAACCCTTCATTCTGGTTGAAACTTCGCTGACCATAAAACAGCTGTGGTGACTTGTAGTCCCTGGTCAGTTCCGATAAACTCTGCTCATCATTGTATTGTCTTCTCTTTCTCTCTCAAGTTATTGTAATGAAGATTGATAGAAGGCAGAAGGCACATCCTGAAGAATTTCTAGGGTAAAACAAGATACTCTAAGCCACCCTTCTAAAAGTTGCGTAGCATAAATCACAGAACCAGATGAAGTAAGGCTCTTTTGATATTCTGACTTTATCCACAACGTCTACTTGACTTCCTACCCTTCACCCCAAGTGAACTTTTTCACTGTTCTCCCTGTTTGAATGTTTTCTCAAGTTTATAAATCTTATTTTTATCTTGTTGAGAGAAGCATTAGTAAATTAATACGAAAATTTTCCATTAAAAGCAGTTCAAATGGAAGTGTACATCACCATCAATTTTTTCTCCTTCAATCTTGTATCTAGACACTTAGATAAACGTTGCAGTGCCCTACGTATTTTTTTACTAAGATATTTGTTACTAACTATGTAACAGTTCTAGGGTAGAATTAAGTTAACCAATTACCTAATCGGGCAAGTATGTAACTACTTTCATTATTACTCAAGTTTTACACCATGGAATGGAATTAGAGACGATTATTTTCAAACAAATAAGGGTAAGTTAAACGTGTTTTACGCAGAAAATTTTTATTAAAGTACAATCAAGTCTCAGGATTTGGCTCGTGTAGGTGTCCTTTTAATTCAGCTATTAAACTTTTAAAGTTCTTATTAGGCAGAATAAACTCATTTTTTGTGAGATTAGTAGTAGTTATATAAGTACAAATTTGTTCCGGTGGACTAATGCCAATATGATTAATATTATTTTCCAAAAAAAATCGTTCTTCACTACTTAAAACAAAATATATTTTAAATTTATTGATAATCGCTTGGTACCCCTTGTGATTTTTCTGGCGTTCACAGATTTCCTATTTGAAATGTATCATCCTTTTTGGTATTTCACTCCTTTTTTAATCGCACACTGTAATTTTTAAATTAATCCCTTATTTTCCCTCTCCCCTAAAATTTAACGGTAATTTTAATCTTGGTGCTCTTTGTTGCCTTCTTCTGGGTTTATATTTATCCAGCTATTTCAAAATGACTATAATTTAATACTTACGCTTCAGTCAGGGTGGGGCTAATTATCAAAATTTTCCCATATGCCACTGCGTATATTACGAAATAGGAATTTATTTCTAAGCTCCGTCTCATTTCTGCCTTGTATTGGAGAAATCTCTGACAATCTCTATAGTTTAATTATATGAAAGGCGAGAGAAGACGGCTCGAAATTGTAAGTCAGCAGAGATCCAGAAACTGTTTTCACTCAAGGTGAGCCAAGTATTCCCTAAATAGTTTAATAAATAATCCTTCCAAAGGGGAATTAGACAGATGTTTCAAAGTTCATCATCATTTCAAGAGATTTTGAAAATAATAGGAAATATGATGCTTTGCACATTAAACATATAGATACAAATTGATATCTATGCGCCAAATATCGATCGATCGGGATAAAAAACACATATTTATGCTACATTCGAGTTGTTTTTTTAAATTTTATACGTTATATGCCCTTATTTTCTCATTTTAAATCAATTAATCTTATCATTTTTATATACGTTTTCTTCATTTTTAATAGAGGCTCTACCTTAGGAGATACCAATATAGAAAAATTAATTCGAGCTTTTATCTTTCTCAGCTTCAAGAAATCCAATACCCTGAAATATGTGGGAAGCAGAGACGATTAGATAATATTTTTATTTGGAGAAAATACGGAGAAGGCATCAACCTTAAACTTAGCAACCCATCAATTCTGAGTTCAAATGCACATTTTAAATGAATAGAGGAAATCAGTATACGGCCAATTGTTTGGTAAATGAATCATTGTGGTTAGGGCAAATGTTCTGATCTTCTACATCTAAAGCATAATGATGTTGTTCTTAGTGCTATTTTGACTGCTCTTTCATTTCACTTATATTTTTCCAAAATAGTCTCCTCATGTCTTTAGTTTGACTTCGAGTCGTTTAAGAGGTTTCACAATTTGTCTTCTAGTTGCTCGCTAACTACTTAACCATAATTCAGCAGAAATCTTCTTCTTATACAGATCATTCTGAATGCCATGGCTGAATGAAACTATTCACATGGAATTTTGATGTAACAATAAAAAGCGCTAAATTTCTTTCCAAAAAGAGTCGATTATATTTCTGCAACATTTCCCTGCAGTTTCCGTTCAATTGGTCGCATTAGCAAAAGTTTTAACTTGTGAGGGAAGGAGATAACAGTTACCTAATAATTAAATTTGGCCACTTTTGATGGATCATTGCAAAGTAGGATGATTTAATGTCATTTATGTGGGATAGGCCATATTAAATAAGTTTTGATATTTATTCAACGTTGTAATTATTTCTTAACTGAAGCCGAGAGCCAATGAGCCATTAAGATTGTGAAATTACCTTTATTTGTCGTGATAGACCGTGGTTCGAACACTAATGCTTGATATTTTCTTCTCTTTCTTCTATAACTCTTTAATAATAGTGGTTATCTCCAATCGGACATTGTTTTAAGACAAGTGAAACAGCAAATATTACGAGCTAGAAATGACCAAAAAGGAGCAAATATGGCCTAGATGTTATATTTCAAATGGAATCAGAAACCAAATATAGAATTTTTGATTATCTAACCAATTACCCAGGGGGATGTATTACGTTTTAGAATAGCATGCAATGCTCAAAAATGCTCGAAATCGAACTACTGCATGGTACTATTCACATTACAGTTACATATAGGACGGGATGACATAATAGGTATGTGACCATTAAAAAATTGATATGAACACGTGCGAATGAATGTGAAAAGTGATATGAGCGCAACTCAACAATAACACATCCAGAGTTGGGAATAAATTTAAGGATTAGATCAAGGGCTCTCAAACCATATTAAAATATAATGTTGTCGATTGTATGGAGCTTGACGTGATTTTTGTTATTTCTTTTATAGCTCTTCCCCTCTCGAGCTCTCATCCATCTCGTTTGCGTCTGTTCCCACGACCAGAAACAGCTCGATGGTTAGGATTCTCCAGCCTAGCAACCTCCAGCGATGCTCTCTGCCCAGCTTCAGCTCGTGGTCTGCCCCCACGACTTCGCTACGTCGGAATGTTCCTCCTCGTGGAAGCGGTGATTCGTAGTTACGTCGAGAATCCTCACACTCCAGCACCTCCACAGAAGCAATACGATCAGCACCAATCATTCCAGTCTCAACAGGGCAGTTATGGAGTAGGTGCTGGCAAGATAGATTCTACACCGACTCCCACTCATCGGGTTTCGGTGACGAGCACTTCTGAAGAATATGCGTTGAGAGAGACTATAGTGGATGTGCTGGCACATCTGACTCATTCGTGGTGGATTCCATCAGCGGCTTTTATTTCTGTGGTATGTTCAGTTTAATATTAAGCTATTTGGGCGTGTTTTCCATTTAAGACTACTGTTCCTGAGTATGTATCCTGTACTTTAATAATTACCAAATATATTGGTGGATAGTGTCTTCAATTCACACTCATGCGGATAACTTGCATGTCGCAACCTCCTTAATGAAGAAATAACATTCAACTATTCCCTTTTTTGATCCACATCAACTAATATGATTGGTTATGGAATGTGAGCCGATGAATATCGAACTCGGCGAGGGAGCAAATTCAGTAGTAAAGAAGTTAAACTAAAAATATTTACTCACTACTCTATCCCTAGTTAAAAAAGAAGACACATTAGAAAAGTGTCCTAAAATACCCGAAAATATGCTAATTAAGAAACTCTAAGTAATTCGAATATATATATATATATATATAAAGAAATTTATTAAAAGTCTCACTTCAGAATCTAGGTTTACAATATAAAACTAAATAAATGTCTCTATAAATAGCAAGGTACGAGGATTCGAAATGCTTTAGAGATGATGTTATTCACAAGTCCATGACGCCATCATTCAATCATTGTATTATTTAACAATCGGGAAATCATTTTTTAAGTTTATATGAGTGTACGCTTGCATTTCGGGACTGTTTGAATGGTTATTAATTACGAGTAAAGATAACTGAAAGTGAAAGACAAAATCTAAGTTTCTGCTCAGAATCCACCTTATTATTAATTCCCGAGGTTTTCTCTATTATGTAAAGTTAAATAGTGAAATATTATTAGTTCAGTCTCTAGCAGTCAAAGTATATATCCTGTCAAATAGTATGCGTTCGGATATTTTGCCAATAGAACGTCCTAATATACTAGTTAACGTTGACCTCCAAACGGCCTGTAATGGCTTTAGCGGCTTAACCAAACTGGTTAAAACTGATGAAAAAAGGGACTGCAGACTGCAAGTTTATCATCAGAGCAACTTCGTATGCTTTCCCTTTCGCTCAATCTGAGAAGTGAAAAGCGCTTCTCCTCAACGAGCATGGAAATTACTATGTACAGCTCATTGGCAGAAGCGTACAAAAGACACAAAAGACCTCAGAGAGAAGGCAGCTTGATTATATTACATCCGGATATATTATGCCAATTACAATTAATTAGATGGATAAACTTCAAGTTGCCATGTCTCAATGGGTGCTTATTATGGGGGTAGACACAAGGATTCTTCAAATACGCATTGTAAGAAACATTTCAAAATAGATTTTTTTTGTATTTTTGCCTCTATATACTTATTCTGGTCCAATTTGAATTAATTTCAATCACAAATTACCTGATATCTCTTGAAGGAAAATTACGTTTCTCTAATAATGTCCGTCTAATAAATAGTTTATAGCGTATGATTCTGGAAAATCGGGTTACGGAAATTTTCACGGCGCATGCACACGAAATCCTTTCATATAATTAGTATCTGTTGTAATGTACTAGAACAAACCTAACTTTGGCTGAGGCATATTGATTTTAATTGTTTATTTACACTAACTGCCCACCTAATTGTATCACGAGGTCGATCACACTCCCTAAAACACATATTCGAACAGGGATCTTTTAAGTGATGAAATGGACTTGTTCACAAAATGGATAAACAAAGCCTTATAATTTGTACGTTAGCAACCATTTGGAAATATTTGGCAATCGGCAGTAGATCATTCATCGAATTTAAGCTTTTTGAATTCGGCCGTTTTGGCATCAGTGTTAAAATGTGAATATTTAAAAATCATTCTCTGACTTTTAGTCACTCGAGGCACTTTGTTTGCCTCCAGCTATTTTAGCTTCATATTTTATAAGTTCTGCAATGGTATTTCTGTTAGATCTATTCCATAGGAAATCCAAACTTTCAAAAGTATAATACTGAAAGCTATAAATCTCACTTTGTAACGCATCCCTGGAAGGGGAGGTGGATGTAAGGGATGGATCGATATTTTAGTTCTGACCTTGTCTGTTCATATTGAGTCCCCTTACATTTTTCCTCCTCTCTTCCATTCATCGTGACCCCAGGCCGTCTCGCTTTTGTGATTAGTATTTAACTGCTTTTCTCGAAATAAAGATTGTTCGGTTCATTCTATACGTATTTTTTAATGAAATTCTGTTCGACTGCGATTACATTAGCCTATAATACTTCCCAAGTCCATCTTGAACAGCGTTTTTCAACTATCCTCTTGGATAGAAAAGATAACATCATGTAGCCGCCGCCTTGAAAGCAAAATCGAACCATGCTCCCCTCCCTTTTATTAGGCAGACTTGACGAGTGAGGTTGGGCATTCCACCCACCAGGTTCAATTAACTCAAACTTATATGTGTAAATGCAAACATTTTATCAGTTTATCATGATATGCCGATTAGTATTTTATTGATTTCAGTTGACTTTTAACTCTTGGTGCATGTAGTTAGTGTATCTTTCTTTTTACCTTCTCATTATTTTTCCCCCGTTATTTCCACCTGTCATTTCTACCTTCGATCGCTTTTATTTTTATCGGGGAATTACTGATTTGGTGGCTCTTCACACTCGTTTAATAATTTCTTTGCACGTAGTGCAAACAGTGGTAGATTGAGCGATACGATATGCTTAAAACCGTCAATTTTAGTTTCCATTTTTTGTGTGGAAACTAGAGCAAATCATTTCATCTAGGTGTTCTCAAAAATGACTTAGTTAAACAGTACTTTCCCTTTCTCTAACTTTTGGCCATGTGGTTTTTATTTGCTCGTATTCTCAAGCTTTCTTTGTTTTTTCTCCACACTAAATGTGTTGTGTAATAGATCACAATGTACGATGCAACTAAAGAAGCTAAAAAGATCAAACTAAGAGACAAGATTCCGATAGTTCTGTGAGACTGCCTTAACGCAAAGTTATTATTTTTCTCATTTGTTTTCTAGTTACTTTCGCTAATAGTGGCTCGACCGCTGGTAGAACTTCGTCACTACTTTGATCTAATTAAACACCTCCTCCGCGTGAAAGACGAGTTGCAGTCAATGCGAGTTTTAGCAGTGCTCTGTGGTCTTCAAGGCCCCGCCTGGCGTCTTCGACCTAATTTGCAATCTGGCCGAATGGAAAATGAGACAATATTTGGCGACATCACAGATGATCCAAGTGAAGACTCTATGGAAAACTCATCAAGATATCCTCTACCTCCAGATTTTGCCCATCCTGGATTACTCTGTAGGTTTCGTATTCATTTACACCTTATAAAATACCTGCCTATCATAGTCTCCTGTTTACATAATATCCTTTGCATGAAGTAGCTGGTTGTCATATACGCTCTTATGGAAGATTTTAACTTGAATGGTATCTTGCTAATGGATGGATAAGCAAGGAGAGGAAGGGGAGAGAACACTCATCTGCACTTGCGAGTATTTAGTAAGCAAAATAGTGGTGTGATGGTCAACGTAAACATCGGCTTGGTTGGAGATGATAAAGTCGAGGCTAACTGGTGCGTCCACATCCCGTAATGTAGTTATTCAGCTGCACAGATCGATCCTAGCTAATAAGAAGTCGGTGAAATCCAAGTTTTTCATAAGTGCTCATGAGATTTCCTTTCTACACAAGTTTGGTATGAGACTTTATAAGAAAAAAATTTTGGAAATTTGGAGGGCTTAAAGGGGAGTTTTAATGAAGGTAAAAACGGGGAAAGCTAATCGTAGCACAAACAGTTCCTTACAAACAGTGGATACAGGCGGAAGTTTCATTCGTTTATAAACGAACATCAAATAAATCTTGTTCATGCTGTCAAATCTGTAGCGGCTTTCGGTGCTTTTTAATTTTATTCGCTTTATTTTCTATTGACGTAGATGCTTTAATTTGGTTAGCACCACAGTGAGATATTTTTCAGTTGTCAGCATATAGCGCAGAAATAGGAGGTACATAATACATTTTTGATTCATTAGTATATTGTCTTTACATGCATGTGCATCTTAAAATTAACCATTATAGTTCGAGAAGTACGCTGTTATTTTGGTCAAAGTACCTATCGAAATGTATATGCAAATGTTACTAACCTAATCCCGAGTTTTCTGATAACAATTAAACGCAAATATTATTCTCTCGTTCTCTTTACCTAAATCTGATATAATGTTTTCCCCTATATCATAATATTATCTTATCGGTAGGAAATTGATAACGAGCCGTACCACGGCAAAGATTTCAGTTATTTTACTTCGTAAAAATGAATTTCTGTTAGGAAAAAATATGTATATTTATTAGCAGTTATTGGTGGTAATGAAACTTTGCTGTCAATAAAAAAGTACGTTCTAGTCAGGTAAAACTTATGATGCATTACGTGAAGTGCACCTCTTTCATAGCTCAATAGTTTTTAGGTCAAGAGTATCGGCGTACACTTTAAAAGGGAAAAAGGGTGCGAGAGAACCAATTCTTTACAGATAAGTAACAGATGGCAAGTGGTTCATTATTTTTATATTTCGGGTTTTGAACTGAAACTATTTTTTAAAAAAACTTATACAGTTCTGCTAACTAATGAAAACGAACCAGAAGGAGGAAGCCCCTTAGATTCTCGTCGAGCCTATCAATGCATGAAGTTCCTTGTCGAGCTGGCCTCCGAGAACACTGCTGTGGTGGAAGGTCTCTCCAGATTCCCTCAACTCTGGGGGCCCGCAGTTGAATGGTTGGAATCTCTGTTGGAGGAATCTGACAAGGCCAGCAGTGCTGGTCCTTCATATGGTCGATCTACACCCTTGGGCCGACATTCGGATCTTATGGACGCAACTGCTCCACTTGTTACTGGAAGACTGAGATCTGGAACATTCAGTGGACCATCTACCAAAATCCGTACGTTTTGATTACGTTCTGTATTCAAGCTTTAAAACAGCCATATCACGATAATTCCTATCATACTGATATAATCTTCGACTTTGACAAAACAGATGAACTCAATATACTCTCGCTAAGTGAAAATTAAGTATTGTTGATTGTTTAATAGGAAGCTTAGTTCAGTGGTTTAAAGAGAAGCTTAATTGTTGCGTGCCCATAAACCTAAAAATGGGCTGGATAATGGCTTCGTAGGGGCTTCCAGCTACCAACTAGAAGGCTCAGCGTTTATGCCATCCGTTTGTCAGAATGCATATTAGGCCCCTAATATAATGCAAACCCAGCTGTAAGGTATCTGAGGACACCTATATTTTGCAATTTAAACTCACTCGGAACACCTGAGTTTGTGAGAAGAGTGCATGGCATGATGGACGAAAATCCTGGGAAGTCAACGCGATATCTTGCCAAACATCTTCAAGTGTCTCAACAAACAATAAAGAGCATTCATCAAGACTTTGGAAACAAATCTTAGACGAGGTCAGTTTATGTGGACAAAAACAACTCAAGAGAATCGTTTAATGTGAGTGAAACAACTCCTAAACAAATTGAAGCATTCAGAAGAACAGGAGTGTCTGGTTTTTTTCTCTGACGAAGAAAACTTCCACCAGTATGAAAAAGTCAATCGAATAAATTATAGGTGAGCTGGCCCCACTGAAGTTTCAAACATTACGTTTTCAACAACAGTGATGGATTTTGGTTTTTTTAGCAGTGAAAGAGGCGCACGTCATGACTTCTCAATTTTTTCCACAGGGCCTTAGAGTCAATGCAGATGCAGATAACTATATCAAGAGTCTTGAAACCATTGTTAAGGCGCCTTGGATAGGCAATGTAGTCAATGGAAAGCCCTGTCTTCCAACAAGATTCGGCTTCATACCATAAACTTCTCAAAACCCAGGATTGGTTGGCCAAAAATTTTCATTATCATCACATCACATAAAACTTATGGTCACCTAACTGCTCACTAGACTTTAATCCTTTGGATTATTACGTGTTTGGTGGGGCATAGTAGAAAAGGAAGTTAATAAGCATCCCCATAACGCCAAATCGTCCTTTGTGATGGAAGCAGTAGCCCGAGCAATTGAGGATATCAATAAAGACCAAGTGATCAAAGCTTGTAGTCATTTTTTAATTCGAATTGAGTGGGTGATAGAAGCCGAAATTACACCTATGTTAATAGGTACTGTTATTTATTTTGTTACAAAAAATTGGAAGTTTCGGTCGTCAACAGTTTCATGTTTTGTTTTTCTAAAAATGTGCTAGATGTCCTCAAATGTCTTACGCACCCTGTACAATACATTATATTGAATACGTGTAGTGGCCAACACAAAAGTCGTGTGCTCAGTTCCCATCGGTACGCATTCAGTGAAGGTTCCCTACAATTCTGTTCTTCAATCCAAGTTTTGAAATGATGATGGTGTATTTATTTGTTTTAAAATGTAAAGAGGTTTGAGACTTACTCAATCAGAGCTTGTCGGGTACTTATCCTCTCCTTTTCATTTTCTTTGGTCTTATAAATTGTTGCACTATTACGTGCTTGAACAAAATTCGCGTTTTTTTGATGATATTTTCTGAAAATAAAAGTAATTGAATACAGTAAAATTTTAGCATTTCTCTAATGTACAAAAGTTCGTTTACCAAGTACTGGAATTTTCATTTTCAGGGAGATTGGTAAGGAAATGTATGTCTTTTCTGACATTATCGAAGACAGCTTCTTGAGTAAATTTATCAAAGCATCCATATTTATCATAGAGCTTATCATATTTATCATAGAACATTTGTAAAGGTAGGGCAAAATACTTTGTGTGGGTAGTACTTTAATGCGAAATACCTGAGAGGAAGAGAGAGCTATAAATGCGGAAGGTAGGTGAAGTGTCAGAGATCAAAGATAGTGGAAGGAGGTGACTGGTAGACCTGCGGTAGGTGGAAGTTTGGTAGTAAAAATTAGAAAAAAGAGAGCCGAGCAGATGTGTTGTGAAGCCGGAGTGTAGTAATAGAGGAAGATTATAAATGAGATATTTTAAGAGTAGGGAGTTAGCAAAGACTGATGGATTAATTAAAAACAGTGGGAAATCCCGCTGTCTGTTAATTATGGAACATATGGCAATTGAGAAGTTGAGGGAGAGTGTTGTATCGAGCGACGAATTGAGGTATTATATAGACAGGACGAGGTATAAGGAGTGATAAAATCCTGCCGAGTGTTGGCAGTTCCGGTAATAAACAAGCCGCTAAGAAACAAACTCGTACACCTATTAACGGTCAGTTTTGTCCGATTATGAAAATTTAATTAAAAAATATCTCATGACTTAAAGTTTATATTATTTTATCTAATTTTAAACTTCAAATGTTAAAATTTGTAAACTTATACCTTGATTTGCGTATCTGCGTATTTACCATGAAGCAGTAAAATGTTTGCATACTGACCTGACTTATATAAATGATATTTTATAAAATGAAATTTAGCTGAAATTAAGTAATGTCTGTACGGCAAGAACCTATTTTAATGTGCCCTATAGCCCCATTATTCTTCTTGAAATTGGTAAACCATTACTGCAGAAGCTTCCCATTTTCCAATGTTTGCATCCTAACTTCTTACTTTGGACTAAATTTATGAGTTTACACCTGTCATTGTTTATGACCAACAACCGGCTAAACTGGATAAACACAATGTACCCCTCACTCGGTCCGTCTCTTGAACTCCTAATTTGGATTTTAAAGTATTCTGGGTGATTTGTTGGGTTTGTGCTTGAATCGAACTTATCATTTTATTGACTCCGTAGCGCTACTGTCACTTATTTCATGAATTGCGGTTCTCAGAACTCTATTTCTTTTACTAAAATTTCGTATCTGGTCGATTTTTGCATAAATTAATCGTTAATAAAAGATTAGAAGAGAAATTTTAAATTAATCTCCTGCAAAAATTTGTTTCAATCAAGGTAGAAACTAAAAAAGGATAACAAATAGAATTAAGATTCCCACAAACAAATTTTCTTATGCCGTATCTTAACAGTCAAAATATTTTCGGCAGGAAGAGGTATTGGTAAAGTGATGATAAATTAATCTATTAAAATATGTCTCTTAAATAAAATAAAATAAATTTTGTTTAAATGTGCCAAACTATTATGAATCAATACGTTCTTTCCTATTTTTGTGTCCTTTATGTGGTTGGCTTATTCAAGAAGAAATTGCGGTTTCGTAACTCGTGTTCGTTGGAAAAGTTCCTTCAAGAAACATTTAATTTCATAATTGATAGGCTAAAATCTGGTTGCTTCGTGTGGTCAAAGGAAGACAGTTTTAGTTTCGTCGATTTCCGAAATTTTGTATTTTATTCTTTTTCTCACCACTTCTTCTACCTTCTCTATTCTCGGCAATTAAGAGCTTATTTTAAAGTGAAAACAAATAAGCCCACGCTATTTTTTGTGAACTGGGATTTTATAATGTGAATGCAAATGAATTTACATTAACAAAATTTTATTTTATTTTCAAAACAGTTTTCATATGAATGGATCCTTTCTGCATTGCAAATATCCCATTGAGTGGTTCAAGAGTTGCGTTATTTATGATTTATCGTGTGGGAATTTTTCGTGAATTAATCGCAATTACGACGAAATGCAATAAAAATAGCTCTCAGAGAGAGAATAATAGAGCTTCCGCCAGCACAAAGGCACCGGCAAAATGTCTTGTCTTACTAACTGCCAATCCCACTTTTCCAATGGTTATTTTCTATTGAATAATTTAGAAAGAAAGAATTTTCTGAGGTATGCTCAATAATGTTCCATATGTAAATATAAAACGGGTCAAAACCGAAGTGGAAGTTAGATTAAATTAATTGATAATGAGGTAGATTTAAACGATTTTGTGAATATAGTCTTTTAGGTAAGAGCCAAATTTCTTTTGATTTTGGTGGGTTGTAAGTGATTACAAATTGAGCAGAATATCTGGATTTTTCTTTATTGCAATTTGCTTATTAATTTTTATCTACTGTATAGACTTCGGTGCGTTTGATGTATCCTTACAGTTGCGTATTGAACTTTATTCCTCCTTTTAAATGATTTTCCCGCTTATTAGTTATGAATCTACCGTCTTCTTTCCCTTCTCTTCCAATATAACTTTCTGTCGCCATTTCATTCTTGTTGTAGCTAAGTTTGTGTATTTAGACAAGGCGCTAGACTAGCTTTCTTAATCTTTCGTTGGCTTTCTAAAGATACAATCACAATTATCGACGAACTTGCAATGGGCAAGGCTAATGCCCTATGTATTGCGAAAGTATTTCCCCATTCGCTCTCAAAATTAGCTTTCCACAAAAGAGGCTTCATTATTTGTTTTATTTATTAAATGACAGTTTAATCAAATGACTTTAAGTTTCCTTAGGTTTTTTTTTAACAAAACAATTTTAAAAATTACATTCATATTGATAAATAGGGATTTTATTAAAGAATATATTTTATTTGGACTGGTACAAAATGAAGCCGAGCATGCTAAACAATGGATTTTTGAAGTGCGTCGCTGCCAGTTTAAATATTGAACAAAATATATTTGCAGCTGAAATTATTCATTAACTTTACTACTCAAGTTTAATTTAACTTAGTTTTAATTGGAGGGCGATAACTAGTTAATCTTCAAAGACACAAACCACTGCGTCTGCAAAGAGGAGGTGATAGAGAAGAACCATTTACTAGAAGAACGCTCATTTGTTAAAACTAGTTAGGGTCTACGGGATGTCTGGTTGATTTGTTGGCCACTAAATTCAATAATTTGCAAATTCATGCACACTGAGCGCAGAGGATGCACTGTTTGGACTTCAATTAAGCCTTATCTATTTGGCAAAATGGAACAATTTTAAATTTTTATTGTAGAAGTTACAAAGCCAATAATCAAATCAAGCAGCCATGAAGATGAAAATTGGGGCCTTAAAAGAACGTCATCTGCGCAGGTCAGTGCAGCTATTTTGATATTTTATTAGATATAGCACATTCCAGCATTTTTGCCAGATTAATCAAGCGATTTTGTACAATTCAAAATCCATATTCTTTAAAGTAATGTTATTGAACTAAAATCTTTGCATTTAAGCATATTTTATATAGTTAAAACTGGTCTTAGATGACAAAAGCCTATTTATCTTAGCTATTAAAGTCCAAGCGCGCTCTCTCGACCAAAATATTAATAATTAACACACTAATTCAACTAAGATTTTTAATCAATATTACTAACAAATCGATAGAAATAAATCAGTATGCATCTTTCCGTATGTTTAGAGCACTCTCACTGAAGCTGTTCGGATGTTAGCAACAATGCCCGGTTATGATATCGAAAGACTCCAAACCCATTGTGAAAACGATCAAGACCCTCCTGATCAAATTTCATCGCCTTCACACCCGTTCTCTTAGAAACAAAAGGAAAAAAACAAATTGTTATGATCTCATGTTATTTTAAGCACACTAATCTCATTCTTTTTTCCTCTCTTCTATTGCTTTGTAAATTTTATCCTTTTGCCTGGATGGGTGTGACTTCAAAATCCATTTAACTTCTTGTCCCCTCTAGAGCTTGTCCCACATAGCGACTATTTTTGTGCTGAACCATCAATGGTGATCATAAAAGAAATACAAATAACTTACACCTAAACGAATTGTCCCTTAGCAGTTCATATTTGAAGGAGTGAAGAAATAATACAACTTTAAGGGTCTTACAACAGTTGTTAGATAGTTGCAACTGCATTTAACTCAGATTCTTTTTGAAAATGAAAGGTATTGAATGGCTCCTCCCACATGCTACCCTTTTAAGTTAATGTGTATACATATTCGGACTTATGGATACGATTAATTAATTTTTCGGCTGAAGATATGGAGATAGCAGAACTTCATGCACAAACAAGAAAGTTTGAAAATCGATAGTAAATTAATTGATGTAGTTTGACGAAAAATTTGCTTAAAATTCGACTCCTAAAACTCTAAATAAGTCTTTGATGACAAGTTTTATTGCATCCATTCTCTCAGTGCCTACTAGCATGATAAGGTTCCTTTGAGCTACAATAACTTGAGCGTGGTTAATTTTCCCCTGTTGTCAAGTGTGTCCCGTTTATCTATCTAGACAATCGTAGTTGGCCCGGATTTGTAAGCTATGATTCAATCAAGAGGCGTGTTTCACGGATTTTCTGGGCCACAAGCACTTTAATCCCTCGTTATATGTGGTTGATGATCATTTAAGTGCTAGGTATCTTAATATGGGAAATCTATAGACTTTTAGAGGATAGCCTTTAAGTTAGACGATGTTGAGGTAGAAATGAAGTATATTGTAGAAAAGGATTGGAAACTCGATAGAAAAATGGAGAAAGAGAGAGTGAGACATGGTAAAGAGAACAATGAGAATCGGGCGTTTGCACTGAATGTATGAAAACCGACATACGCACACGAATGTAGCTGAGGCATCGAAGAGCAGAGGAAGGCGAAAATCGATAACCGATATGCTGTAGCGAATGTTTGCGCACATAGGTGGAATGCAGTGTTTACACCTGATTTACAAAAGCACTCGAATGTCCCATTAACTTTGTATAGCAGCTGTTTAAATTGGCACCTCGTTCGAAAATAATTCCCAGAGGCCTTTAGGAAGTAATCCTTCAAGGTCTTCTTCCATAAGCAAAAGGGTGATAAAACAGGATTAATTACTCCTAAAAGAAAATAATCCTCCTTTCCCAAAGATGAGGTACTGCAAATTTTAATTAAGATAAGATTTCGCCGCCTTTTTCTACTTTCGTATGACTGAGAGTTTTAGTAGAATCTTAGGTACAGCTAGCAATAAATCAGGCGGTTTGACTTTTTTTACAATTCAGATATAATCTGTGAAGTTAACACCTTCTTTACGTGATTCAATTATCAACTTGGATATTTCTGCATAGTGATAAAACACAATGTATGAAGCTTGCTGACATTTTTGCTAAATTCAGTTTGCAATAAGAAAAACGAAAAGTTTCTCTCTGGTTGAATATTTCGAGCAGTGCCGCTTGCTCAGGTTTTGAATTACTTAATATTTACTAGTAGATTTCAAGGAATCAATATTACATATACAAAATTTTTAGGTGATCGCAACAAATTTATAATAATAGGAGAAATAAAATCCAAAGTGTTGGTTGGAAATTCAAATTACAATGATTGTAACTGTAACTGAGAGGAGTAAGGACAAGATGGATATCTGTGCGCACGACTTCATTCACCCAAACATGTATCAGAGAACCGTCTTGAATTAAGTTGGTCAAAATTATGAAATCTTGCTAAAAACTTCTAGCAACGAGGGTACCAGAGCTTTAAATATGCATAAGATACATAGCTTAGCTAAATCAGCTGTGAAGAAAATAAATATATCGCATTCATCAAATAGAAGGCTACTTGTTAACTTAACGGAGCTCGAAAAACGATTATTTACATGTGAAATAATCGTGGATAATTACGGGAGTATGTTCTTAGATTGATTGAAAAACTATCGAGCTCTGTCATGCAAAACTTAGGCCTACGGACTCTATAATGGATTCTAGAGCAGTTCAGGAAACGCAGGAGAAAGTTTGAGTATAATTTGAATTTCAAATTTAACCTTGTGTTGCATGTGCTCTTTCACTTTTCGCTTTGTTTATATTTAAAACATATTGATTAATTTAGAAAACCCGGTTTCTTGGTAAATCTGATGATATGAAACATTTTTCAACTGCACCGATTGCTGATTCTTCAGTAGATGCCATAATTAAGAAGTAATCCACTTGAAAAAGACAAAATGTGTGTAATCAGCATGATGAAAAGTATCAGATCAACTAGCTAATATTATTACAGCGTAAATAAATTTTGGCACATGTATCTGGCTCTTGTTAACAATGACAGCCTTCAGCTGTGTGATATAATTGAACACAGAGAAAAAACTGACACTCTGTGGTTCCAAACTATTTCAGTTGAACCTATTTAGCAAAATATGGCTAAGTTCAAGAATCTAAATGCTTTTTTGTGAATATAAATAGATAAGCAAGAATATTCCGCCAAACGAACTTCAAACATACAAAGGCTGAAACAGATTGGATATAAGGTTATTAAAACTTCAAATGTACTCTTTATCTTTATAAGACATCCTGTCTCAATGTTTTAGAAAGAGCCGTATTATAAGCAAGTTTGTTGATGAGTTATTGCACAGATACATGCCCAGATCGATCAGGAGTGGTCATACAAAAATCAATATAATTTCATTTTAATTGATATATGCAACGGTGGCTCAGTGGTTAACGTCATCATCTGCTAAGCCGAAGGTTACGAGATCGGTGCCTATCGGTGCACTCCCATTGAGTGGAATGGTCATCACCATTGGTTAAGCCCAGATTTTGAATGAAGTGGTAGAGTCCAATTTTCTCACCACGGAGGTGCCCTGATACTACTTCTCCCATAACCAAGACGAGTTTTGAAAACACTTTTCGATGAAATGCGAAATAGTAAATTTCTTAATTCACATAATTCAAAATGATTATTTATTAATGTGACTTAAACAGACTCTGAAACGACCTTGCGTAGTGTAAATAATTTGATAATTTTCCTAGTCAGACCGGTAGGTCGATTAGATTAATTTGTGGCTGATTGTCACACTGTATACGTTGAAATTCAATTTATTTTATGAGAATTTGCAAGTAAATAATAAGTAACAACCATTAAAAATTGAATAACATTTGCAGCGAATTTTGTAGCCGCGGATTTTTACTGCGAAATGCATGCAGTCCAAGTTTTAAATACGGAGGAAATAGACGGTTGAAATGGAACTACAAGGATATCAGTTCCTATCCATTATCTTTTTGTATTATGTGAGTTAATTTTAACTCTGGCATGACTGTTACAATAAAATATTGCTGGATATTTGTTCCCCCGATCGGGCTAGTCCGATGAAAAAGACTTCTGCACACTCAAAACAGCAAACTTATTTTTTTTATTATTTCACTATAAGAGTCTGATCAGCTTTACTGGCTAAAATCAAAGGAGGTGTGTATTTTTTACTCTTAGGTCATGTTCTTTATCTCGAACATGAGATTTGCGTTGACAACTCTTGTCAGTACTTATTCAGGTTATCCACTGCAAATGAACTCCTACTCCGAAATTTTTAAGAGGCTAGAACGCTTTAGGTTTCAATCTGACAAGGATCGAGGATATCATTAGGAGAAAACAAAACAAACTGAAATGAAATATGAATTCAGTCAGCAATCCTGGGACGAGTCCTGATATGTTAAATTAAGAATGTCGAATTTGAAATAATATGGAGCTAACTCATTTCTACTACGTTAAGACCTTATGCTGCTGAGTATCATGTAAGATCGCTTGGTCTTCTCAAATGTTGGAAGAAAAAATGATTTGACGTGGCACCAACGACTCTTTCTAATTGAAAATAATGTCCAATAAGTGCCAAATAAGTGACAAGCATTTATTGCAATCCAAAGTAGATAATCTCTTCAGTTGTTTTAACTCTTCCCCTTCATAATTATTTGGACTTGTGTTAAACGATTTCAGTCGCTTTTTACAATTAAAATTGTGTATTTTTTATATTACTCTGAGTAATTAACTCAGTTCATTGAGTAAAACGTTTAAAACCTGAATCGAAAGATCGAATAGCTTGTAAGACTCAGTATTTCGATGCTTTCTCAGCATAGAAATTATAATTTCACCTTTTTTGTGGGTAGTAAATAGTTACCTTAAGTTAAGTATTAAGAAGTGGAAGTGCCTATTTGTAAATTTTAAGATTTGAACGTTATGGCTAAGGATGAAAATTGAAAAGAAGTTATTCATTAAAATGAGTAGCATTGTTTATATTTTATGTCATCCTTTCCTCAAAATATAGCCATTAGTTAAATATTTATTCTATATTATGAATTTTATGATGCATTTATCAGAGTTAGACCAGTCTAGGCGACGTGAGTTGATTACATAAAGCACAGCTCGTTTTCAATAATGGGTGGTCTTTCATCTGCCGTTTGAAAAAATATATTCCAGATGGCGTATTTAAAGATTTTTTAATGATAGAGGGTGTCGTCTAAGAAGAACTAGATGAAGATAAGATACCTCAGCAACTACCAAATCTTCAACCTATCCATCTTGGACAAAAATTACCACGGTTTGCATTTAATTGAAAAATTCATATTCTTTATGAGGTTAATAAAATATTTATATTTTATGTTATTCCCCTAACAACTAGCAATCTCAATAAATAATACAAATTTGCTTACTTTATAGCAAAGCCATTTTGGATTTGTGGTTTAAGTAAAATTCATGATAGTATTCGCAAGAGACTCTTTGTCTTTCCATTCTTTTAGGGTTTCTTCGCCGTTATAGGTAATAGTTCATGCATTCTGGATTACACTCTGGCATTTGCTGGTAATGAGTGCCTGACCGTGCAGCAAATTCAAAAACTATCACTTTGGTAACTTCCGGTGATTAAATTTTGAATTCGTAATTTGTTACTCCTGAAGCAGATGAAATACAAGCGCTCATCTAATCTGGAAAAATTTTCGTTGAATTTCTATAGTGCATAATAAGAAAGGACTTAGGAAAAGACCTCTGTTTGAACATGCTCTTAGTCGTAAATGCGATAAAGGTGGTGGAAAGCCGATTACAAGATGCAAGTAAACACAATTCAAATTTATAGATATTTTCTATCTAGAATGCCCGAAGACAGTTTTGTTTCGCTTTGAGAATAAGTATTGTCCATATTCATTAATTCACTTATGCCATTGTTAGTACGAAATTACAAATAGGGGAGTGCTATTGAAAGGATAAATAGTCATTTTTATTTATGATAATTAACGGTGCGGTGTATTTCTAGGGGTATTCGAAGGACATATTCGAATGACACTAAAGCCGGAGTTCTTAAAATCCATCTGCCTCCTCTTACGGTTACACGAGTTTCAAATACTCCAAATTTTACTTTTGAAAAGACAACTAAATTCCTAATGGCTGATACCGTTGAATTCGAAGTCTTATATCGACGGTTCTTGATTTTTCAAATTAAAATATGTTTATTTAAGTTTCTCCTTTCTCTATTTTCATATTTGAAATATTGATTTTTAAGGAGATGAAATTTGAAGAAAATGTAAGTGATGAATAAATTTATAACTGCAGGTTTTCCCTATTGATTGGAGATGTACGGTCTGGAACCCAGAAGCACTTGTATTTTGCCTTTTGGGTCATACAGAAGCCAAAGAAGAAATATGACTCACATCGTGCAAGGAAGATTTTCATGTTACTGCAAGCAATAAACATGGTAAAATTCTTTAAACTGTTGTGATATTCATTCTTCTAGAGGAAAATTAAAATGATCTTTAAAAATTAGTGTAATTTACCGCTCATCAAAGAGATCATCTTGTGAGAGACAACAGAGCTTCATAATGGTCAGTTTTAAATAAGAGATACTGATTAGACGAGAATTCACTTGCAAATAAGTTGAAATATTTAGGTCAAGCGGTATCAAAACCCTGATTTCCAATACTAAGATATCATTAAATGATCCGATCAAATATGGTAATTTTATGATAAATTAAGATTAAAGATTACTTACTACATACTTCATTAACTTAAGTTAAGCGGTATTCTGTTACAATTAAGTTGTATTAAAGTGACTTCTAAGTTTATTTAATCAGAGGTATAGCATACTGAAATCAATAAAAACATTCAATCAAATTTGTAACCATTTTGATCAGCAGCTACATATTTCTTACTTAAAAATTATAAAATTATATGTAGGAATTGTAAAACATTGAAAAGCAGACATTATCCACAATTAGCAGATAAGCGAAAACTTGTTCAATTTCCATCTTGAGGAGAAAGTTCATCCTGAGGCCAATTCGACACTTATAAATGCGGTTGATAACTACGTTCACTGTATTTAAAAGGATAATTATCAAGGGTGTCACATCCGACTTGAAAGATATGCACGTGATGCATACATGCGCTTCGCCACCCACGGAAATAGTCTTTATTAACAATGTTTTCATTTTCATCCTACTCAAAGATCCCCTCCACAAAAAATTACTCTATATCACAACTAATAAACTGATTTGAATAATTTCAGTGGACTATCCATTAGTTGTCTTCCCCGCCTACAGCTGGATATTTAAGACCACCACCGAAGCTAATCACGTAGCCGGCCATTTACCACGTATCCAATTGTATATAATAAAATTTATTTCCCTAAAAACCCTCTTTCTGGTTTCTGAGCAGTGGTACCTTAATTGATTTTTTAAAAATAGTACGATAATTACCAAACAAGGTTATATCTATGGAATTCCTTGATGAATTAAGGTTCGGTTATAGCAAATCATAAATCTTCAGTTAGTAAGGAGGGTGATATTTCTCAGCCACCTCCAAATTTTTTCAATACATACTCTTATGCCTTTATTTTTGACTGATCATCATGTTACATGACAACCAGGAAATGACAGATTTTTCAGTTTGGTTCTGATCATTCTGATTTCAGCAGCATGATCTACAAAATATCTCAAATTATAATGATCAAGATCGACATACTTCAAATATTTTGTTTTTAAACCTTTTTCAAAAGGCTTTTACTCAGTTTAGCATGATCGGCGGTATATTAAAAGATAACCTGTTCAATTTCTTATTATTTCTTTTTAAAGTCAAAACTTGTGCAGCACACTCATTTTCGGTTGCTAGATGCCCTTGAAATGTACTTTTTGTGCCGAAGTTTTTAAACCGACTGGATTTTACTTGTGGTGGGTTCAAGCACGTGTTCGAAAAATTATCACTTATTAGTATTTGCGAAACAGTAGCTCACTGTGCTATTTTCGTACCAAAAAGCGCAATTGTTTGAAATTTTCATGGGCCATGCACTTAAGTGAATTTTTTTCTTATGAAACTAAGCATTAGCGATAAATTTTTAAACGATGCTAATTAAAATATTTTATTTATATTTATTGATAATACACCTTAGGTGATTTATTAATTACCAAAGTTAACGACTTAACGACATGTTAAAAACACTGATTCACAATTTTAAAACCATCGAAATGTTAGAATTCGGATTTGACCACCATTCGAAGTCACCTAAACGGCAAAAACACACCGCATTTCTTTTCCCAAACAACTTTATTATCGAAGTTATTTTTATTACAATATGTTACAGTAAATTTTATCAGCCACTCTGCAGACCAAATGCCATCAAACATAATTATTTACATTGTAATCTCTGTAGATAAATTATACACATTTGCTGTAGGGTAAAAAATATCCGGTGACGCAAGTGAAGGATAATTTCGACTGAAACTCGTAACATTCCCAGAGAAAGGAAAATTATATCCAAGATAGGCTGCGTTAGTTTATTTGGTGTTCTTCTCTTCCGAACAGATTATTAACAGGTTATTCAGAGAACTCAACCCCACATTCGTCTCCCAAATTAACTATTTGTTGAAATAGTCAATTCATACAGATTACATAAATATACTAATTCCAATTACCAGCTCTATGACGCAGTAAAACCAAAGTGACTTTTAGTCGGCCATGCTTTAGGAACTATAAAATATCCTTTTGACATCTGTCGTCGGACTTTTCGACTCTAAATCGTATCCTGTTTTGTTTAAATAGGGTGACGAATGCCATTTATAAATGACAAATTATTATATTCATTGCTACAAGAAGACGAAGGAAATTTTTGACATTACTCTTGTTAAGGTACTGCAAAGAAGGAAGTGGTATGAAAGGTATCATGGCTACCGGTCATTGGATTGTAGCGGGTTTGTTCAAGGTTACTGTGCGCGACAAAGATTAGACTAGCAACCGCCACGTTTGCGGACCATATTCACATTAATTCAAACCGTAACACAGAGGAAATACCATTTTCTTAAGGTCAAAATAATAATACATTGTGATTTTTATGAAATTCACCGTTTAAGATATTTGAAGTTTCGCTTATATTAGTGCAACTTCAGCAGACCTTAATTTTTGGAAATAGATGAACATGATAAGCTGGTGGGTTCGCGAATATGATCCAACTCTTTCTCTTAAATAAAAGCTATGCTAAATAATTCTGCTTCTTCAGTTATTTAGAAAATATTTCATCACTCAAATTTTAATTTTATATGCCTAAAATATCTGAAATTGAAGGTAATTTGTAAATTTCGTCGAAATGATTTCTTATTTGTTTAAATATGCATTGGCCTGATCTATCCGAATCGAATTATCAGAACTTTTCACAAATATGATGTAATAGTAACGACTAATTCTATGGGAAATAGAAATACAACAACACTGAAAAGTTTTCCAAGCTGAAGTACTACCATTAAACATAATTCTGTCCTTCATTTGAAACAAAAAATTCACTTTTTATTTAAATGACTTGATTTATTTTCACACTGGTAAAAAATGCACAATATTTTTGGCATCTTAAATCAAAACCCTTACAGGAATTTAATGAATGTGATTTTGAATTCTCTCACAAATATTAAATAATTTCATTTCTGACCGCAGAAAAAGATTATAAGAGACTTGCTACCGGTGGAATAAATTCTGATCCCCTTGGCGAAAACACAGGAGATTCGATTTGAGATCAAATAACCGACTACAAGATCATGTAGATAGTAAAATAAAGAAGAAAATATACGAACCTTTAAAGCTAACTTTCTTATTATCTATCCTCAAGGTTGCTTTTGCCTTGCACCAGAAGAATTGCTCACCCGTTGGTTGCAGTTTGCCAATGAAAATGAAGCTACTTACTGATTGGTTGACCTGACAGTACGCATGGCCACACAGTGGCGAGTGTAGAACCAATCCATTAAGCTGGGACAGTCCCAGCAGTCACGTAGCTGCTAGGAGTGTAAACATAAACGCGCCCGTTTTAATTTTGCACTTCCGTGAACGAAGGAAAACACTTCCTTAATCATTTGTGTCCAAGGCTCCTTTTGAAACTGCGCTATGAAGGAGCCCTAATTCTTAATTTAGAATATCTGAGTACACTTTTCTGTATAGCTACAAAGCATTATTTACCAATCTCTTCTCACTTTCATTTTGTGTGTTCTCTGCCTCATCTGTCACCCTCTGCAACTGAATTAGTGTAGCCCTTAAATGCTCAAACCTGAAAATCCTGATGAAATCGGTATTACCGCCAACAAAGTTGAAAGCTCCGAAAACCACTCCGAACATCATAGATCCCCAGCAGGTAACTTCTTTTTCTCATTTTGGACGCGTGTCAAATTCCTTTTCACCACTGCTTTAGCTGAGGTCTGTGATTGCTCTGTGGCCTCAAAACATCATCCCTCCCATGGTGATTCACTTTCTATCAAAGGAGATGAAGATTTTATTGATGAGAATTCATGTCACTCCAGTAAATCTCCTCTAAATACTGTCCCTACAGACCAAGAACCCTCCAAGATTGCTCTTCTACATGATTTAACTGATGAGAATATCGGTGACTTTCAGGCTGAACACAGTGAGGCATCGTCGAAACCCCCTGAGGTAGCTGCAATTATCTTGCTCAGGGAATCCGCGCATAGTTTTAATAAATCTTATGACTCCCTACGTAGCTGGGATTCTGTTCCCGAAGAACATTTGGAGCCTATTGACCTAGGAGATGAAGGACAGTTTTCAACCGCCATAACTTTCGCTCATCCAACTATGATGACCAGTGTCGAACCGCAGATCTACTATTCGAAGCTCCTACAGGTTGCAGAAAAGACGCAAATATTTGAAATTCCCTTGACATCTGAAGACGAGGTCGTTATTACTAATGATTTCCTCGCAGAAAGTGTATGTTCTTCCTCTGAGATTTCTAATGATAGCGAATGCTTCCAACCTCTCACTACACTTGGACGGCTCCAGACTAAATTGATAAATGGGGACATAACTGATGAAGAGTATCACGAAATGGCTTCCAATGTGATCGCTTCAACAATCCCCAGGAATCTATCTGACTCAGATGAGACACGAAAACCAAGAGGTGCTAATCAACTCTATGCTTGGCAGATTCCTCCTCCTCTTCCTGAAATGCATTCTGTTGAAAAGTTAGTAGATCTCGTTATTGAAGAAGATCCTGTTGTGTTGGATGCATCTAGTCCTAGTGCCTTTGTGGAATCCCTAATTTCAACAGCAGTTGAGAAACTCACTCATGACTACCAAAATAACGATTCCTCTTATCAAACATCTCGACCTGTAGATCAACCAGATGGTACTGCAACAAACGTGTTCGATGATTTCTTACTTCAAACTGCCAAACCGTCTGATATTTCCTATGATGGATTTCAGACGGCCAGTTTGGACAGAGTACGTAGTCCAACATTATCCGGTTGCAATGATATCATAAGATCAAAACGGAGCAGTTCGCTAAAGTCTGAGCGATCACCAGATAATACCCCTTGTCGGAAAATAGTCAGGTTTGCAGATTCTTTGGGTCTCGATTTGTTTTCCGTGAGGCAGGTTAAAGATACAGACCATCCCCCGAATATTCCGGCTTCTGCAACTCTGGACCTCAATCTTGACAAGGAGAAATCCTTCAGCTCCTTGGGTGCCAAACAATATCAGATATGTTTCCCTCAACCAGGTGGATCATCGAATTTTATGCACCGCGTTCTCACATATTTCGTCTGTCTAGAAAATGCCCGAGTCGATTCCTCTCGAGGACTTTTAACTGGAACTATTCGAGTGAAGAGTGTAGGTTTTGAGAAGAAGGTTGTAGTGCGGATAACCTACAATGATTGGTCCACTTTCTTTGAAATTACCGCTTCCTATGTTCAGGACTCCTACGACGGTACTACTGATCGATTTTCCTTCTCGGCCGTCTTTCCTAACTCCATGGTTGCTAATGATCGAGCTCAATTTGCGATAAGATACGAAACTCATAATGGAGTTATTTACTGGGATAATAATCATGGAGAGAACTACATTGTGACATGTTATGCGAAGGCAACAGATATGGCTGGAGATGGTTCGTGGATTCATTATCTCTGAGCAATCGCAATATTTCGAATTAATCGGGTTTAGCTGTCCTCAGTTCATAGCCTTGCCAGACTTTCATAATCTCCTTCCTGCTTTTCAATGGCCTACATCTAGCAACAAAAAGCTGACTTTTGCCATAAGAACTTGCGACAAATCCCTTCTCGACACCTCTGCTCATTCTCTCCTATTTCTCTCGCCCCCTTCTCTCTTTACTCTCTGATACCCCAAATCCAACTAGATTTCGATTTCTTCCTTTCTCCGTGAGATTTGAACATACTTCCCTACTGGCGGTGGAATTCGCCAACATTGTATTTTGTAAAGGAAACCGAAATAAATACAACTTCGACCTTGTATGAAAATTGATCGGTGCTTGGTAATTTCATGTTCTTTGATGTCCGTTCATAACTTGATAACTCATTTTATAATATTGTGTTAATAGCTTTTAATTCTTATTTTCTTTTAATTTGTCAAAAAAGTGGATTTAATAAATTTATCTCTTTCTGTTGAATTTAATGGTACAATTAACATGGTGCTTTTATTCATTTGATACATTTTTATTGCTTAGGAGAACAAAGTATGTTGAGATTTTAATGATAATTCACTCAATTTCAGAATTTAGTACCATAATTAATCAGCACTGATTAATTTGCCTGAATAAATATTAAATGGTATATATTTTCCACTTCTCATTTATTATGCTATTTATATAATTTTGTATATTTTGATATCCTTTTTTTCTAAAGCTCTTATTCACGACTCATTTACGGGATGTTTACTCAGCCTCAGGGTCTAATATGTTCAAGAGATTCCACGAAATTAAAAAATCAGTAGATTTCTTCTCATCATTCGTGAGAGGAGGGAACACATTATGTGTTTATATTGATAATTACTTCAGGAAATGAATTTTCTGAAAAAATCATTTTTTGACTGTGCCAGAAAATGCTACCTAAAAGGAAAAGTGTTTGATTCATAACATTTGTCATCAAATCGTTTCTTCTGAAAACAATGCATCTGATTATGCAGAAAGTTTGCTTTTACGATGTATTTTTAGGTACTGGTGGGCAGCATTACCTAGTGGAACTGGTTCGGCATGAAGTAATCTTCCTGATGGCATAATCTTAGGCATGTGTTAGCGTATTATTAATCATTTTTTCCGAATTTAGTTTTGAATTTGGTTTTGTCCATATTAAGCATCTGCCTGTGTATTGTCACTTGTTTTATAATTTTCATGGTCTTACTCTTCGTAATGATTTGTATAATTTTACTGCACGAAGTGCACCATGACAATATATTACTGAAAGGTATTTTGCAAAAGAATACCTAACGAACTAAAAATATTTATTTTTCAAATAGTCAAGATTTCTTGTATAAAAAATACGGACGATTAAACGATTCCTTAACAGAACAGTGTCCTCTATTCTGGCACTCATTTCAAAACTATGTACACTAAATTTGAAGAATTCCGATCAATAATTTTGAGGAATTACCAAATACATATTTAGAAAATGTCATCCGTCACTCTTAGATTAGAACAAGTTAAACAATTTAAAAACTGAGCCTTTTCACTTAAATCTGAATTTCATTTTCCTCCTGGCTCAGAGAGTAAATTAATACATCCATTACTCGACTATTTTAATATAATATCTATTGCCATAAAGGCATTTCATTAAATCATCTTTTTGCTGACCACTTTTAATGAATCTATCTGTTTCATACAATTAACGGATCTCATGGCGTCAGAAGATAAGTAAACCGTCTGAGCTAGGAGTAATTTACCGACTTTAATGTGGTTTCTATCACAGAAAATGGTGAAAATGTGCAATAAACCAATCTGCGTATCTCTAAATCTCGGTTTTGCTTAGCGTTGTCTTAAAAATCAAGAAATATTTGCTGTTGATGCTCACTGCAAAAGTGATAAAATATTACGTGAGTTCTAAGCGAAGAGGATCTTGAAGGGGCTTAAAGAAAAATATAAGTTATGTTTGCTCAAACTCAAAGGGAGAATTTATGAGTGCTTTGCAAAAGAAAATCCTATATTATTCACTTTTAAATGTAATTGATCGGCAAATTTAAGCAAAAAATAAACAAATTTTTTGGAGGAATTGAAGTCAATCTGAGGATAACTGAGGCAAGCAATTTCTTTTCCCTCTTTTCATATTTTCCCTACTGAGCCAATTGAGCAATAGATATTTTTCCACTCCCCTATTTTTGACAAAATGAATTTGAAATATATTTTCATTTGTAAAATAATAAAAATTAAATTAATTGACTCACCTTTTTCCATTTTTGCATTTTATTTACCATCATTTTATCAATACCTGTTCTTGCTGTCAATATTTTGACTGTTAAGATACGGTTAAATCAAATTTGTTTGTGGGAATTTTGATTTCGCTTAATATTTTTTGTCATTATTTATCATTATTATTTTCTTAATATCTATTTTGATTGAAACATTTTTTTCAGGATACTAAATTTAAAATTCCTCTTTCAAAGTTCTATCGGCAACTAAGTTATGAAAAATCAACCAGATATCAACTTTAATGCAAGCAAATAAAGCCCTGAGGTACTAATTTAAAAACTGCCTCCTCCGATAAAATGCTGGCTAGAAAAAAATGAGTGTCACGTCTGTAATCGATGGTCCAAATTTGACAGACGGTATCGCTCAGACTGAACAATGTCTCAATTCATATTTGGTCGCAAAATTAAACAAACTTTTTCACGCGCCTCTCAAAGTCATGCTTAGGAGCTCATTAAAAGTATGTAAACACAGTCTAACTTTAAATATTTTAGTCACGTGAAGATCTGAGGACGTTTATCGAAAGTTTGAGACTGCGGGTGCTCAAATGAATTTTAAACTTTTCAGGTGATGAAAAGGAAATTTGAAACGAAATCATGCTTTCAATTACATAATATACAAAATGAAGAATGGAGATCTTAAGGTATCATTTTACTTAAATGATATCCATAACTTTCATTTCATGATAGATAGCAAAGTATTAACTCTAACCAGCATTTAACTGAGTCGAATCGACGACGCAGTGGTCAATACGCAAAATTTTTAAATCAAAGGTCACACGATCAATAATTACAAGTGCACACGTTGATGGCCAAACACACTGGTTAATTCTGGTTAACGGGAGTGGTGATAGAGCATGAGCTTCTTCTAAGAGCCCCTCCAGAATACCTCCCCTCTGCCTGTAAGTCATGTGCTGAGCACAAGTAGAGAATTCAATATGCCGTATTCATAATATCGTTTCCATTTTGATCGTCCAAGTGTTTCTTAACGACGTGTTCAATTCTTATCCAAAACTGGATGTTGATGTCAAAAAATATAGAAAGAAATTATAAAAAAATGATTTCAAGATAATCTTAGAAAACCTACTATCAACTATGTAATAAATATGAGTGTTTAAATAAGTTTTAAGTCTCAGTTCCATTTATGCCGTCATTTAAAATGATACCTCTAATTAGCAGTTAAAATGTCAATTAGTTTTAAATTGTGTGAGTTAAGTCGATATTATTTACCAGCTGCAATACAAACCAACAACTAAAGCCACCAATCAGAATTTTCAGTAAAATGTCACAGAAAGGGAAAACTGAAAAATCATTTCCCTCTCCTCGAGCGGGACATGCTCAAGGTTGTGGGAAAGGAGGACCTTAGCAATACTCATATTTAATTGTCTAATATTGTTTAAGGGTTTTACGAGCCAAAAAATTATTTCCTTTTTAATATGAGCAATAATGAAAACGGAAATTACAAATTTAGCAATTCTTTTTTAAGAAAATCTTTTTACTAAAGTTAGTATAAACGCAAATGGAATCTTATATGTTAAAACTTATGAAAACATTCTCTCCAATTTTGGAGAATAAGGAAGTAATATTACTCCGTAAAGTTAACAGAAGTCCTCTTCAGGATTGCTTGTCTGGATAACTTGCATAAGAGATTTAATTAACTTAAGGCTGACTTCTCTCGGTTTTATTCGGAATTCGGACAAAAAGCACTTTACTTGAATCGTTCACACATATCCATTTACAAAAACAGGCATTTAGATACTTAAAATCATTATTTACGTCATTTAAACATAAACAACTTTAAAAACTGTTTTAGAGTAAATTAGTATGATACAAACTGATTTGTTCTGCATTCTCAGTTTGGACACCATTGAAGTGGGAAAATACCATGAGCGAAACTGAAGCTGCCACTCAAAACGTGGGCGAAATGTCGCTGAAAAGGAAAACTGAAGATATATTTAACTTTCATTGTAAGGTAGAAATTTTAGTAGAGTTCACAACTTGTATATTGTCATAGTACTTTGCAGGGAAAAACGTGTCATTTCCTTTCAATACCAGCAGTAACGGCAAGTAATTTGATTTTATTATCCAATACGGAATAACAGAAAAATTGTTACTATCTATTTCGATAAGCATATTTTAATTTCTCTTTTTATATTTGGATGGATAGACGCACCTGTTGAAATGCCAGCGTTTAAGCTTTAATAAAGAACTGTATTTTAGCTTGAACATTTTGAAATTAGAAATCACTATTACTCTGTTAATTAATGTCTTAGATTAATAATAATTTTACTTTATCGTGCATCTGATCTTCAGTTTGGTTCTAACTAATAGTTTTTCCTGAATTTCCTCACTATTTTTGGATTAGATGTTGAAAACCAAAATTCAATAACAAGTAGAAGAGCTGCACTACTAAAATTTATTTATGTTATGATTATTTTCCTTAGAAATATATATCCTCTGTCAGCTCTGCTAAGTTAAAATCATGTTAACTGCTTAAAATTATATAGTACCATACTAACTTTTGTCCTTCGAAAGAAAAAATGAATCGAATTGACGGGACCGACCATCCTAATTAAACAACCGGTCAGTAGACAAAAATTTTCTCAGTAATCCAAGAAACGAATCATGCAATTTGAAATGTGAACTATCCTTATTTAAGTATTCTTTTACCCGAATCCGAAAGTAAATCCTTTTGCTACTCCCTTTTCGATCCCTCTTATTCGCTGCTGAACATTACTTGCCCGATTTCAGTTGTTTTCCCGCGATGGACGAATCGTAATTTCTTTCTGTATTGCTGTGAGTCATAATACTAGTATAATATTCTTTAGATTTTCACCCTCTTTATAATCTGAGATCAAAATATTTGAAACAAGTTTTTTAAACACATTTAGCTTTTAATTCGTCTGATTCTGTCCTTCAGCAGCTCTCTGTTTATGTCTGTTTTGTGACAGTGACCGGGGTGTCCCTATAATATGTATACGTGACCCAAAATTTCGACATGAATCATCCTTCAGCGTCCATTTACTTTGAATTTAGAAATAAATATCTCCATTTAACCACCCTTTTTTATAAGGGTTGTCAACTACCACCTTCTTGATGTGAACTTTTATATTTGTTCCATTAAAAAGTCGTTTCGAAGACACATTTTAGAAGGAGGCACATGGATTCCATTATAAAATATCTCGTCGAGGAACAAAAGATAAATTAAGGGAGAGGAGGAGGAGGGGGGAGGATTTCAGTCTTGAAACCAATATTTCTTTATGGCCGCAAGTGTGGTAAAGGATCTCTTCGTTCTTAATAACTCCATTCTTTAAGAATTTTGCTTTATTATTTTAAAACATTTCGTCACTTCCATTTGTAATCTTATTGAACCGTTTATTAGTTTAAATACAAAAAAATTTTTCTCCAATAGTTAAGAATGCAGGATGATATTAGTTTACATGACTTTGAAACAGTATAAATATTTCATACGCAGATTAGAACCACTACCCAAAAAATACCATCGTGACTGTTACATTTTGTGTTTAATTTATCAAACAAACAGTGGAAGTCTTCGACTATCAGTGCACTTGCTCTATCGATCTTGATCTCGTTCTCTCTCTCTCTCTCCGCATCCTTTTTTGTTCGGGTAAAACTATGAACTTTAAATCTAGTCCTGAACTTCAAATATTTGGTGGTGTACTTGTCACTCCCATTACTATCAAAGATCACTGGTTTATCACATTTTGACGAAAAACCCATCGCTTCGATTTTCGACTTCTGACGTAAATGTCTATTTAGCCTAGGTGTACATTCAGATTAAAACAAAGCATAGAACATTAGATACTAGAAAAATGCCAGTATTATTTAAAATTCACATTAACAATAAGACATTAATAGGAAAGTATTTCGTATTATTTGGTACATTTCTTTGATTATTTGGGAGGAGTCATAAAGTGAATAGTTTTCATCGGCCTCTAGTGAAATCTGTTACGTTTAAGTATGAAAACTTTGACCTTGCAGACTAATTTTATGCATTTGTCTAAACTAGGGCTTTTGGATTAGGAGTTTGTTCGGTTTATGAATTGAATATTTAAATAATACAAATAAATATATTAATTGATAAAGTTAACGAACAAATTAAATTCGTTTTAACTTATTATCCTGTAAAGTTTTATCTTGAATATGTATTTATATTGATAAAGTAGAATGCAGAATTAGCCGTAATTGGAATATAGTAGTAATGGGATGGTTAGAGCCAAATCTAATACAAATTACATTTAGTGCAGAGTAACGACAACCACGTCACGTTGTCATGAGACCAAAGTCACGAACCAATCATTATCTCCCCTNCCCCCACCCCCTAGTTGTTTCTTCTTCCGAAACCATATGGGAGAAACGCATTGATTATTATTATTCCATTCAAACATAATTTCCCGTTATCCCTTCCTCCCTTTTTACTTTCCCAATCGTTCAGAGAGTCAGTCACGTTTGAGGCTGTTGGGCGAATGGCAGGCGATAAGGGCAGAGGCATTCGCTTGCATGCATAGGCAAATGCCAACAAAAGGCAGGCAAAAGCAAAAAGTACAACCAAATGATATAAACTTTGTTGGGCCACTTTCGAGGAACTTAAATTACCTTTGATTATTTTGGTAGAAATTTGGTCGAGTGAATATGGGATAAAAATTGAGTTAAAATAATCTGACACGTTATAATATTTTGTCTAGATGACAAAAAAGTAAAATACGACTTTAATGAATGTATTTATGGGATCTGTTCTAGTGAGGGAAAATTAAGGCACTTTCTTGTTTATGTAATATTATCATGGTGATTGAATGTAGGTTTAAGCTTCGAATGGCTCTGTGATAATCGCTTATCATGACATTTATTTTGTTCAACAGCTAGGTATGGTCAAGATAAAATTTACCATAGAGACTGCCATATTAATGGGTGCCCAAATCTATGCTCCTCAAAATGCCGTTTTGGAAAATTCAAGAGAATACAAAAGCAGCATTTGAAAGGAAATACAGTTGATTGAACTCGTTACCCAAGTAGTTTCCTACTAGAGCATATATATATCACATTTTTCAGCTTGTAAGAGCCTAGAAGAAGAAAAAACATGAAACTTCAGAAAGGTTCCCATTCTGTTTTAACTTCATAACTTCGTCCATCGGAATACCAAGATTTAACAGTATTTGTTGGCGATCAGTAAGATATTATTAAAACAAGTATGTTAAAGTCATCCATTGGGGCTTCATACTTACTGAGTCCCGAATATATTAATAGTAGCACATTTGCAACGATTATACCTACAACAGTCTCTTATTAAGTAGAAACATCACTTATTATGTGAATACATATCTTCAGTAATCTGCTTATGAACTTGTGGTGATTTGGGTTTGAACCAATTTATTTCTAACGTTATATTCCATGCCCTTGGCCTGTTTGTCCCTAATTAGAGTGATTAACCTTTCAGTCTGACCTCACCTACAATCTTTTGGCCGTACCAGTAAGTAAATATCACCATTCTGACTGGCTTAGCCCGAAACGTTCCCCTAACTAGGTATTTAGTCTCTAAACTCTTTTTAACCACATTTATTTCCACATTCGTAACAGAATTTAGATTAATATTTATATATTACACCACAAAACCACAATGCCAATCAGAAAGGAATATTTAAATTTTCCTTAGAGTTTGAACGCACACGTACTAGCCGCTTATAGAATAAAACCATTTAGTAGTTACTACTTTTAAACTCCATGTTCCTGCACAATAAGCTTTTTCAGTTTTACCTCCGGATTCTCTGCCTTAAAAATCAATTGTTATACAATTCAATTTCCATT
Source organism: Hymenolepis diminuta (assembly GCA_900708905.1). Classification (NCBI taxonomy): domain Eukaryota; kingdom Metazoa; phylum Platyhelminthes; class Cestoda; order Cyclophyllidea; family Hymenolepididae; genus Hymenolepis; species Hymenolepis diminuta. The sequence continues at coordinate 1,298,377 of CAADRB010000032.1, forward strand.
TAATGTCAAGGAAATGACATCCAGGATACATTTCATTGTGAAAAAACAAAATGATTGATCGATCGATTAAGTATACTTTCTAGCTTACTTAGTAATGAAGGAATTTGTTATTATTATCAATAGAATCAGCAAGAAATGTTTGCAAATTTTAATTATGGCAAGCTGTTAAAATTGGTCAGCAGAAAGCCCAATATGTGATAAAGGGGAAGAAATCAAATAGATGCAGAGAGCAACGTCAAAGGACCATAGAGTCATACTTCATTCGACTTTTGAATTTGGGCTGCACAACATTTACCAAACAGTCAGCTCACCCACCGAACTGCAAACTGTACGATTCGTCCTCTGGATTGCAGCAAATGGTTGTCTTCGGTGTTCAACTGTCATCTTGTAGTCAAGAAAGGTCTGCCTTGCCACTTCAATTCATTTATTTCTCTGGATGGTGGAGGTGACAAAATGATATTCAGCAGCTTACTGTTTTAACATAGCAGAGATGAAATAGCTACAAATTGTAAATATTTGTTTACTTCACTTTTCTCAATTTTATATGCCTCAAATGTACGACTATTTGCCATGCATTTTTACTCTTCCTTTATTTATTCAATGTTCATTCTGTTTATATCCGCCTAAACTTTCAACAGTTAATTCTTATCGATGCGACTGGGAAAGTCGCAACTTTGGTTTAACTTGAAAACAGGAAACAATAAACCCATTTTCTGAATTAGGTCAGAAGAAATTGCAATTACCTTCGCATACGTTGTTTTTGAAATCTCCCTATCATTGTTAGAATGATATCCACTAAGTAGTATTCAGTAGCTCTAAGACACGGATATTCCAACTTTGAGGATATGGATGCGAAATTGTGGATAACGATTTATATCAACAAAGAGTTTCAATTTCTTTTGACCACTGAGCAGATAGATTTATTAATTACGGTATAAGGCAAACGAATATCCATGCAACTGTATTGAATACAGCTAAGTTGAAAAACTTTAGCTGGTTTCAAGGTTGTAAATCTCAGCTTATATTAGCTAAAACCTCTGCGAAAATGAAGGTCGGAGTGGTGCAACCACTCATTTTTTTTAAACCTGCGTAATTTCAGATATTAGCTTTCCTCTGACATCAAATGAATTAGAGATGAGTGGCAAAATTCTCCTTCGTAAAATCAGCGCAATTGAACCCCCAATTGTCTGGAAAACTAATCCCAACAGCAATGAATTCTTTAAGTATCCTAAAGGTGTTTTAGACAATGCAAACTCCGGAGATATTTTCATTTTTCAAAAAAGTCATCTTCATATTTTACCTTCTGCTCCATTTGGTAACTGTAACATTTAAAGCTTCATATCTGTTTGTCTAAGTCGAATTTGTAGTGCGAGCATTTTATTAATCAAACGGACGTAATATTATTGGATCGTTTAAAAGGTTCGTCAAATCCATTCAATTGTTTGCACCATCTAAAATCTATTAAAAACAGTTTAATTTATTTCTAATCCTTTCGGTACTGCTCATAAAAATGTCGTTCTCATTTCCGTTTCCTCTCTTTGTCTTTTATCTGATTTCCAGAATGTAATCGTACTTGAATGTGGTTATTTGTCAACGATCAGGTGATTCTCAGTGCAATAGAAGAAATATGATATCTGTGGACTTAGACCAAATACAAGAGCAAAAATATGACAAGATTTAGCTAAATATAAAATAAAAATGAATGTCAAAATAGATCGAAGGCTCTCATCATTTCTCTATGCCTCCGTAATCTTATATTGAGCAGTAACCTTGATCTTGAGTATACATTGTGCCTTCCTAACGTTTATTATTTTAAATTAGAATTTCTCATTTATCAAGTACCTTATAGCCGCTATCTGGACATCAGAAGGGAAAAATGACACAGATGAGCAACCTCTCAATTACGATTACTTCTATATTAACTCTGAATACTACGGACGTTAAACATTCTTTAATAATGGATTTTTAAGTCAAACGTTTTGTTCAGGTATCAAGAGATTAGATCATGACATAACGTCGACAAAAATAGCCCGAGATCACAGAGTATAAGCCTTATTGCGGGATGAGCAAATCACATCCTGTCTGGACTCCTAGAGGCATATCAGCATGGAGATGCATACTGCTCTGGATTTCCAGAGAGTGCGCTTAGACAATGCCCTCAACGGTTTTGATTATAATTATACCATTTGTTAGATTGATAAAGCTTCTTGGAGTAACTGAGCCTATATCTTCTCACTCTCAGGGTCGGAGTCAAGTGTATTTCGAAAACCTGGATCATAGGGACAGAAAGCAGACTTATTTTATCTTACAACACATCTAACTGAAGTGACACGTACTAAAATTTGTTTCCTAATAGATGCAGAGCTCAGATAAAAAGACCCTGTTTGTAATCACCTTACCTTTTCTTCAATTGAATGCGGTGGCAGTCCGTGTGGTGGATGATGCAAATAAACAGAAGATATCAATTTTGATAATAACGAGCGATTGCGGGTGATAATTCACACATCCTGATAATTGCTCTCTCCTCCTTATCAAATGAGACACCGAAATAGATCTGGAATTTTGCAGTCTGAAGTATTTGATGCACAGTTAAGAGTAAGTTAAATCCTACTATTTGTAGAATTGAGGGAGGGTTCTTAAAGTCGAGTTAGGCTATCAGCCTTCCTCAAGCAATTATATGGAAGGGTTTATAGAGAAGAATCAGAATTGATGGGAGAATTTTCTTAGTTAAAAGCTTGTTGAATAATCAGGCTTTAATTCCACAGTGGAAGTTCTAGAGTTAGCCAGGGTTTACGTAATCTCAATGGGTTAGGAGGCAAATTAATTTACAATCATATCAAGGAATTTGCGCGATAGCTTTACTTACGTCTGAGTAGTAAAATCTTGGAATACCGTATTTACCAAAATAGTTGAACTTTTACAATTAAAGAGAAATATGTCGATAGTAACGTGATACTATATCATACCTAAGAAAAAGTTTGTTTTGAATTTAATAATCGTTATAATTGTGTTAATCAAAAGTCAACATGCAGTAAGAAAACCAGTTTACTATAGATTACTAAATTTTTAAAATATAGAAGTTTATTTGAATGTAATGGAATAGCTGTATATCTGAAAACTTTTTATCATTTATTATTATTATTTTAAATAAATATTTACTGAATTCGTCCGTGACGCCTCAATATTGTATTGCAATTTTTCTAAGAGTGCATGAAATTCGTAGTTATGTGTTAATGAGTTGGAAAATTTCCCACTTTTATGACGTTTTCATCAACTTCTCCTTTTATTAAGTAACTTTATATGCATTTAGGGGTGAAATTGGCTCTGAATATTTCGAAGTTATCGTTAACTATCCATCAAATCTGTATATTTGTTAAAATGTGTTGATTGTAGGTTCTTCGTCGTACATAATTCTGGAGTAAAGCCTACCATTGAGGCAATTTCGCGCTTTTATTGAGTTCAGGAATTTGTGGTTATCGGTGGCTAATGAGGCTATAGCATAATTCTTTCCCCTAATTTTCTCTTTCTACCACATTTCCTGCTGGTGTCAATGGATTCACCTATGTACACAAATATCTTTTTGTCTAATTAAACGAAGTCTTTAAAGTGAAAAGTAAATTAATTTTTGTCCATAAGTTTGTTTAATCAGACTGTGTTTGTAACAATCAATTTCATGAAGCTCATAACTTTAGTGAAATTTATTGCGAAACCCTTTGAAAATGTTGCCTATCGACATTGAACAAAGTGAGCCGAAGGAGTATGGCGGAAGGAAACGGATTAATGGACAGCTTTGCGGTTTTATATCAAAAGAATTTCTCTTAAATTTTCTACTTGATTTATCTTACTTGACTTATTTCGCAATATGACGGCGTTTTCTATAGCAAAAATCACATTTTATACCAATACTGAAACGCTTATCACAGTACTCACAATACTTTTACTCAAATGGGTTCTTAACTTAGTAAATTTGTGAATTTAAATTGAATATTAAATTAGTACGATTTGACAGGAAAATTATCATTATAACCATTCCTTATAAACAAAAGGATTTGATTTCACTTGGTAAATCGCAATTTTCCCTATAATTCCTTCTGGAATGTCCAATATGCTGGTGGAAAAAGTGAAAATTTTATCTAAGAAAAGTTAAATTAATAATTTATTGTTAATTATTCATAAAATTTGCATGTTTGTCAAAATATTCTAAATTGAAGTGTCATTGTCTTGGAGTAAGGCCTAACATTAAGGCAACTATGTGTTATTATTGAGATCTGAGGCTTGTAGCTATTTTTGAGACTAATTGGGATAACGTAACCATTAATGCTGAACAGATAGGAGTGAAATTTTCTTATTCTCAACTTATTTTATTGACATCAGAGTCCGAGATGAGTTCTACATTTCTGTGTTTCTCGAAAGGCAGAAGAGATATCTGTAATCTGGTGCGTCTTGTAAGTTATTTTACATTCATTCAAATGTTCTGACTGTCCTAAAGCATTGAAAAATTTAGCACCTCAAATTAGATGAAGTCAATTATAGGAAACAGATTTTTGTATTTCCATCTAGGATAATATCCATTAAAAATCCTCAGCGGGATCATATTCAACTTTAACCCTAACTGAATTCTGCATTCATTTTTCATATAACTGGAAATATTATAGATATGCCTCTTTTTTGTTCGATCTTTTCTTCGTGCTCATCATAATATTGCGTTGATTATCTGACAGAAAACATTGTAAAATCTGTCCCTTAATATTTAAATATTAAAGCTTGAGATCAATTGTTTCGTTTATGAATGAAGCATTGGCTAAAATAAAGCCAACATTAGAAACAGGTACACTTGATGTTTTTTTTGTAGAAATCATTGCGACAATATTCATCGCATTTACCGAACTTCTTTTCATCCCTGATTTAAAAATATTATGGCATTTTTATATGAAAGGGTATATTAGAGCTCAATCATGACTCCAGTACATGGTAATTCGATAATATTTATGAGGTGTGATAGATATTCCGTTTGATTGAACTACTTTGTGATCTTTCAATTGTTTTATGCCTGTTCACCAAATATTTCGAGTATATTTTTCACCTCCATTGTTAATTATCTAATCAATCCATAGTGAACTTTGTTTTAATTACTTCATCTAGGAAATCATATCGAAGGGCAAAGAAAGGTACTTTCAGATTGTGGAATTATTTTAAATCAAGTATTATTTTTAAATAAAAGACAAAAACTTCAACAATTTAAAAGTCATCATTTGTGATTTAACACAATGAATGAACTTACAATCCTGTCTTTGAGCACGTATTGAATATCACTTAGACGAACAGTGTTAAATAATTAGTGATCAACATCCACTTCATTCGTTTTACAAATCAGTCTTATAGAACATTGTTGCGGCATAAGAATATCGACCATCTAGTTATTATTTGCAAAGAAAATTGATAAATACGTGGGAGGAGTGTCTGGTAAATAAAAGAATAAAAGGTTAAGAAGCACGTTGATACTAGGGGATTTAGAGTATGCTACTACAGCGATCTCGTCAGCAAGTAAGGGAGCACTTGCCAGCGATATGGGAGGCTGGGAATTGAAATGTACAAAAACTCAATCTCATGCTCCTTGAATTCGATATGATTGCTGTGACAAGATAGTTGCTTTGTCTTTTTCCCCTTCCCATTGATTTTTCCTGGTTCATACCTTCCCTGCCCTTTAGACCGTTATACACTTTCATTCTGACTTAACTTGTCTATAAATTGCTCCATAGAAAACCACCATTTACGTCATCTTTAATACAAATGTAAACAATACGACAAAATTCGCACTGGAATTGCTGATGATTATCAATTTGGCAAAATAACACTGCGCCTCTCAGAAAGATTTGAAAGCTGTGAATTGGACCGCAAGTAATTTGCACTCATTCCCCAAACTATACTGCATATGGTTGAGGAATTACCAGTTATCTGCAAAAGATTATGCATGATACCAGATAGACAAGTGAAAACATATTTATAAGGATATAATTTGGAAGGAATTGAGATGCTTATTCCATGAGGTGTAGGATTTTTTCATTTTCACTACCTAATTCAGAAAAGTAGGTGGTGTTAAGTTATACTGCCGTTACCTAAAAAGGCGCATAAGAAACTTGAATATTATTATTATTATATCGTGAATATTATTCTTATGTATGACTTTTCACCAGCCTTGTCTTTAAGAAGACTATAAGCAGCGGAAATAGGGTTTGTAAGTCCCTGTTGATCCGTATATCTGCAAAATAGAGATCCAATCGATAAGGCAAACGCATGGCTCTCCTTTAGGTGAACATTCACTTACAGTCAAGCCAAAGGCTTTTAAATGTCTTGATTTTGTTTTACTAGTCGTTATCTTTCAATATCTCTAAGGGTTGCTGTTTTAGCCAATATTGGTATAAAATTGGCAAATTTAATCACTTGTTAAAACACCCTATTGGTCTTAAACAAAAATAGGCATTAAGTATGTAAATTCAACTTCTTCTTTTGCAAATAGCCTATTACTGTCAATGGTCATCTCATTCACTGGATGTTTGCCAATGAGCGTCTTCCTGTGAACTGTGATTTGAAGGGGAAGCACGTTAAACTATGGAATTGTGTTTCAATCTAATTCACAATGAAGAAGTAAACACTATTATGGAAGGGCTGTTATAGTTCAGTTTGAAATTTTCTCAAAGGAAATAAATAATAAGTCTGATCCAGTGTAAAATATTAGACAATCGTATTCAATGCAAATTGTTGACCACAATGTGTTTATATCACACGACGTTTTCGTAGACTGTTTATACACTGCATATAACAAATCCAGTGTCTTTAATAATAAACATCAAGTGCCTTTCCCAAAGTATTTCCATAAATAATAGGAAGTGGGACGAGGTTAGTAACGAAATTGCTCCCCAAGAAAACACTTTAAGCCTGCATCGCGCCTGTTTATTGGGCAACAATTCATTGTGTTGTGTACAGTGTGAATTTCTAACCAAGGCAATTAAATTACTGTAATTTTAATTTTATTATATATTTCTCTTTATGCTTAAAAACCTTGTTCAGTATCATCTGAAAAAAATGCTTGCTTTGGCACCACATTTGCACTTCTCATCAGTTACCATTAATGTGAGTATATTAATAACATGAAACCACTTGGCTATAATTAAAGGTTTAAAACTAATTTTTCTTCACTTCTGGAATTTTCTGGGGTTCCCAGTTTCATAAATAAGAAATGAAGTTTATTTCCTAGTTCCGTCTAACAAGGCGTTTTCCAGAGCTTATCTTGGGTAGTGAGTGATGAGTGTTTTTAATTCTGCCATCCTCTATATTAACCAGACTTAACCAGCACGGTTAGTCATTCTGCCCACTAGATGCATGCCGAGGGTGATCAGACGAGAATCAATGGCTTTTACATGGTATGAACTAATAAAGTCTCACAAGAAGATCTCGATAGGGGCTACTATTTGCAAAAGCTCACCAGTTATCACTGATATACTACAATCCCTGCAATTAACTCATAATTATTAGAAGGAGTAGGGAGAGCACGCTTAAAGAAGATTTAAATTATTATAAATTAAAGTCCGTGATTAGTTAATAGGAGCAGTGAAGATCAAGAAAATCAATGATCGGGTGTGGTTTTAATAACGCCAACAGTGAGTGATTTGACTTCAAAATAAGTGACTGTCAAAACCAGATAGTGTTTCCACGAGAAATTATTACTTATTTTATTTCCCATGACAGAACAAAAGGCTTTACAATCTTCAATCATGGAGAAACATCTAGACATAAAGGAAGTGGAAGGTGTATGCTCACATTTTAAGAGGGAGTATTTAGGACAGTAGATGTAAGATTCAGGGACTTATGAGATCCCCACTTCGTCTGAGCTCTAAAATCGTTAGGTCATCTGCCTTTCATATTTTGAAAACTAGTATATTTTTCATCTTAGTGGTACCCATTAAACCCTTTATATCTTCCATTTTTTTCATTTCAAATTAATAAAGTGAAGATTTATTATGATTACTATAACTTAACCCCCTACCAATTAATTAAGACATTACGAATTTGTAAAAACATATTATTGAATATTTTTTGAAGTTTCTCTTCAATTCGTTCCTTCTTCAGCTTTGCATTCCTAGTCTATTCATCAGTTCACATATCTTTATTGGCACAGTAATTACGGGATATGCGTTCTGTATAATAATTTCCTTACTACCAACGATTTATTTATTTTGCTAGTCCTTTTTAAAGATCACAATCGCATGGGAAATTTATTCAGATGGGATCTAAAGTAAATTATTAAAAGCAAGACGTACCCATGCGATCGGTCATAAACTCTTTAACCAAATCTAGCCAAACTATAAACAAAAGGTCTCTATCTGGTTATCAAAGTGCAGGAAAAGTACATGTTTTAAAATCTGTCACAGCTGTGTTGCAAAAAGCATCTATTTACATGTCATTACAATGTTTATTTCGGGGGAATTTGTCTAAACACCAAGTGTTATTGCATTTTATCAGAGATAATGACCGTCTGAAAAAATTGGAGGCGAATTTATAAAAAAACAGAACGCGAGGAAGTTATCAAGCCAGCCACTTGTATACACTCATTAAATTTTCAAATTTAATTCAAACCAAATATTTCAAAGCGATTTTCTTTCGTGTTTAATTAAACTTCTTGTAGGTGTCCGCAGTAAATTAAGGCATACAGATTTATAGAAAATTCATCGTTTACGCTTGAATAAATAGTAATAACTTTTAAATCAATATAATTTCTCATTAATTAAGTGCCTCAAAACTTTTATTGAGTAAATTCTGCAAATAGGTAAATACAATCACTTGCCTATTAAATGAATACACATTTAAGCATATTTTTTTACTTGCCATCAAATAAAATGAACTTTGGATGTAAAATGAATGGAAAATAAAGGTAATGAAGAAAATAACCCAAATCAATAAGATTGGAATATCTAATAATTAAGTTACTTATATTCAGGCCATTTGATATTTAATCTTTCACTCTAACTTTGCCGAATAATTTCCCTGAGCGAGGATAACCTCTTGTTAAAGCACTCTGAATCTTAGTACGCAATAGTCTTGCGCCTAAAAAGTGAGTACTTTCATAAGGATCGAAGGTACCTTAGGAGTCGGTAGTGCAAAGTAATGGAGTCTAGCTGAGTTATCATATTTCTTACTTCAAAACAAACGAGGAGAGATTTATGAAAGAGAATTAGTGATTTGGAAAATGGTAGATTTCTCCTTATGAAGGAACATTATATAATTCAAGAATTTTTACTAGTAAAACTGAAATCAAGTACTTTGGATGCTAGGTAGTGTTGGGATTCAGAATTAATGAAACAGAGAGACGACGAGACATGGGAAATGTTATGTTTCGGGTCGACTTAATTAACATTAATTTGTATTGGAGATATGAATTCTAGAGCTAGCAATGAAATCAATTAATAAATATTGAGCAGCTGATTAATAACTAATAACCTTTAGAAATCGACAATAGAGATAAGTTTTCAATAACAGACGATTAGTAAGCTTACTGCAGTATAGAATACCTTCAGAGGACTGTTACCTTGCATAACAAGAAATGTAAGACTACATCGAATGCTTTATTTGTGCTAAAATGAATATATTATCCAAACATTGGAATCACTATCTATTTTATTAAGCATAAAAACGATTTATAGTTGAGATTTAACAAACTTCGATACATGTTTATAAATTTGAAACTTTGTTTGACTTTATCAGCAGTACCAGTATCCTTAAAATCGATTATATATTTCAAAATCACTGACTGTTTAGTATTAAACGAGGGGTGAATAGTGGCAATATACGAATATGTGAAGGCGCTTATCTATAATTAGCACAAATAGCCACGCTCGAATAAATTCTGACCAACTTTAAATACCCGTGCTAACTGGTCCTCTAATTTTATGCAGTTGGTGAAAGTTGGTTCCAAAATATAACACTTGTTTTAATTGAGAGGCTTTTTATCTAGCCCAGGATTTGAATTGAGAAAAGCTTAACTCCTGGTTGCTACGTATTTAAAAGCTATTTCTGTGTAATCGAGTTTAAATTAATCAAATAATTGACTTTCATAAATTTACTTAAAGTTGCAGTACAATTTGAAGTACATGTTTCTCTATTACATTGTCTAAAAGAATTTTATTATCATTAAAACATATAGGAAGACAAGGGAATCTACAAATCACTCACTAAGTGAGAAATTTTACCGTTATGGGAAAACCATAAGAATTGCTATCAGAGGAAATTATATCACAAATAAACTTGAGATGATTTTAAAGCGGCATAAAAGTTCAATATCTAAGAGTACTCGTAAACAGAGTACTTTTAATAGCTCTAGCTGATCTAACTAATTAAATCAAGGAAATGGGAGAAAATAAAAGTTCAAACATTTATGCCCCGTTTAACAGTATTTTGTGATAGAAATATGCTCATATCCGTAGATAAAATGTAGAAACTTTTAACATAAAGCTAAACTGTCTGCAGTTCAACCTAGACTACCCACTGAAGTTATATAATAGTTGCCGTTGCTTGGGCCCTGAAGGAAGGAAGAAAGAGACCTGTAACACAAACCTAGGTGATTTTATGAAAAAAGTCCTCATTTTAGAGAAAAGGAGATATGGATTATAACTAGTTCGCTGCTTGCTAGTGAAGCACACAGAAAGTTAATTCCCTGAGCAACGAACCTCGTTGGTGGATTTTTATGAATTCTTTTCTGGGTTTCGAACATTTCCAATCTTTCTTCTTTAGCCTTTTTTTACTCAGTTCTTTAACCATGTGTGACATTTTTATTATTGATAAATGAAGACCAGATTTTAAACTTCGGTAAAGAAGGATCGTACGAATACGATTTACGACGTCTACTGTACAACCCAAGATCCAGAAGGCAAGTCTAATTGAGACTGCATCATCCTCTATTGTGTTACGCTGCAATTGCGTAGTCGACCAAGCGCTTCAGAGTAAATATAAAATCTTATTAGAAAAATAAAACCTTTTCCTTTCAAATATTTAATGTTACAAGAAAGTTGATACATGTTGCAAGAACTTGTTAGAAAAGAAATTTTAAATTAGTAGTTGGAAAGTATGAACAACTATTGGCACAATAGGATTAACATTGTTATGGTTCTGTTTTGTTCTTAAACTTTTTAAGGTCCAACATAGTGATGAAAATTCAATGAAGAAAGACTTCTTAGCCACGTTAACTCAAAATCGGTAATTTTTTATTCCAGATAGCATTATACAGAATTATTTCTTTCACTTTTAGCAAAGCATAATTCAATTTACAAATAGCACACTATAAACTTAAACTCGTCTGTTTATTTCCTGGGAGTGAGATATAATGTCCTTCATTCCGAATACCAGATTTTACAAAAGCATTAGTTAATAAAATGAGGGGATCTTCACTCTTCCGATTCCGGAGCTATTTGTCACAGAAATATTGCGTATTTTAGCTGCTCTAATCTGACCTCAGGTATTGGCGTGCATAAGAATGCTTGCAGATTGAAAAGACTGTGGTATTATTTATGCACATTCTCAATACGAATAGTAATTCTCATTTAAGCTTTGAAAAGTTATCTTTCATCCTCCTGCAACTTAAATTTATTTTCCTACTCTAACATGATCTTACAGAATCGTAAAAATTTTCTGAGACAGCCATTCAAGTCTTTCCGAAAAAGTTAGATAACTGCACAAGGGAAAATTTAACTAGATACAGCAGAAAGAAAGCAAGAAAAAACAATTTCATACGGATAATTAATTTTGCAACAAACGGCTTTCATGTTTATCTTTTAGGCTGTAAAATAGCAAAATGGTAATAAATTAGCTTTTTTAAATTATAATTGATGTTTGTAATTTTTAAACTCTCTAATAAAATATGAAATTTTAACCAGTGGGAAGTATTTAAGCAGTTGATCGTATTAATTAAGAAATAAAGGGAGACTCATAAATAAGTACAGAATGGAAGGATATTGAAAGAACATTACTTCATCTAAAGTCTGGATTCATCAGATTATGCGTGTTTTGTCATTAGCAGTGCATTGTTACATTATGTCCTAACATGTCCCGTCATGAGTGACAGTTCGTGTCCACGATCTTCATAACTAACTAATGCGTTGATAAATTTAAGGGGTTGGCCATGTAAGTTTGATGATCTCCTTCTCTTAACAGTTATCATCTAATTAATACTAGTATAGCGGTTTAGCTTTATATTATTAGTATCGGTGACTTTCTCCTACTCTTTTGTGCTTGATATAAAAATGTGTTTATATAAATTGACTAAGGATAGGGATAATCACACAAGCTTACACACAAACTTATGTAATTACGGATAATAATAATAATACACCGTTAATATATGGTTCAGAAATGATTTTTTGAATATATAATTGTTAAAATTCAAATAGGTGTAATTTTTCACCCAACAGCCATTTAAGCTGAACTTCTATAGATCTGTGGGATTCATAATACTAATAAGGCTAATTGAATCACGTACGCTAGAACTTCTGGAAAGTGTGGGTATGTGACCGGTGGCGTAGAGAACAAGCGCGGACTCCTATGCAGAGACCTCCTCAACCAATCAGCAAACAGGATCCCTGTAACCTAGCTTGGTCTTGCATTTAATGAGCAAGCTTTAGATAAAGATATATACAAGGAAGGGAGCAATAGACCCTCTCCACTCAACATACTGCTTGTTCTTACCACTTTGGGCATAGCCTAGCCAATTTGGGAGTAAACTGATAATAGAGGACTCTGATAAACGTTATTCGGACCGCTTAGGAGGATTATTTAGGTATAGCAAAAAGACTTATTGGTGTAGCATCCGCTACAGATCTTACTGTCATAGTCAAAGCTAAATTATGTGCAGTTAACCATCCTGTTCCTTGAATAAATTTAAATTTTTACTGATATACGTCTTTTAGTTCAGCCGCTTTTGTTGAGAAAATTATTCTTAAAGGACACTCCATTAATGACAAAATGTTCCGAATTATAGATATGTTCACCGATGTACTACTTTGTTTAAATATAAAGATGGCGCCAATACTCTTTCGATTAAGTAAGTGCATCGAGCATAAAAACGGTTACGTTCTTTGAAGAAAGTGCATATTGGAGTGTTGGTTCAATCGAACCACAAATGAACTTTATTTACCAACTATATACCATTGGTTTTCTGTCTTTTAACCCGTAATAATCTTTCCTAAGCTTACAAGGAGAAGTGTCTTCCAAAACTTTGTTTAAAAGGATAGAGATCTCTTGTATCAATGAGAAAGCGTTAGAATAAGAAAGTTAGAGATTAATTGGCAAACCAAAAGAATTATTGACAGAAGGATGAGAATAGGGAGGGAATTCAAACTGGTGTGCTGAGCAGTGTATGAGCAGGTGTGAATTTAATGTAGATTGTTATTTTTGGATCAAATTCTAGGAAAATTCTCTTCCTATTAGGAATTGAGAAACAATTCATATGAGTGAGAACCAGAAAGCAAAGTAATTGAAAATATTCTATGTAATTAACTTCACTCACGTTTAACAAGAGGACTTTCCAAAATTATCACTTAACAAGATAGATAGGTGCAGTACTGCCCCAATAATCAAGTGGTCATCAGGGTCTTCAAAATAACATTTTTTTTTAATTGTAAAGATTTTTAGTTAAGAAATCCGACAATTGGTAGAATATGCCGATGTTTTGTGCGAATATCGTCTACTTATTCTACATCAAGACCACTGGTTTTCCTACACAAATTTACATCACTACACAAGCTTCTTAGGGAAGAGGCTGGATTTGCTTTGCATCCGTTAATTTTGATCGCATGGCCTCTAATTTGATAGATGTGTAAAAGCAGATACAAACTCGATCCTGATTTCGTCACCCACTGTCACATATTTTGGTTCACATATTAATAATACTAATGGCTATTTATTGATTAAAATTGCTAAGTAAGTAGTGCACTTCTAGTATGAAGGTTAGTTGAGCAATGGTCACTCCTGATTGCAGTCATTTAACTGCTATTCGCCAAATCAAACCAGATTGAGGCGTCATTGATTTATGGTAAATTAAACAGCATCGCTCCCAACCTAATGTTAATTTAAATTTGCGCTGAAATGTTATGTCAACTAAATAGACCTTCCGTGTTCCGTAGGATTTAATCGTGATCACCTACTAAAATCCGTAATGGATTAAGTCTCGCACTTCGTAGGAGTTTATTTAGTAGAGTGTACTGTTTGACTGTCATTTATATGCAAAAAATCTTAAAAGGAACATGTATACGTACTTACCTTCGGTGAAGGAAGTACGTTCTGAAGTCATTGTAATGAGAAACTAGAATTCTACCAATCGTACATTCACCATTTTTAACTTGTGTGGTTAATCATCGCATTAACTAAATTAGCATAGATTAATATTGAATCTGCGACCACTCTCTTGTTGACTGTTACACCACCAACGGCTTTTATAACGGCTCAGTTGCATCCTTCGATAAGCTATAAATTCACTCAGACCACAGGAGGAAGAAGGACAACAGTTCACTATCGAGGAAATAAGTGTACTCATATAGATTTGGATGTGAGACAAAGGACTGGATGACTGGTTGACAAATATTGGCAGCGATGGATTCTTCACTGGTCTTACATATCCAAGTCTGAGCGCAAAGTTTAATAATCGACAGTTCAGTATTTGAACTTATGAGCGCACTTTTGATGTACTCCATCAAATGCACGAGTAATATTCGATTGACTGGCTATTCCACCAAAACTAGCTCCTGTAAATCTGTTTTTGGATCGCACAGAGGATAAACTGTAGTTTTAAATTCTTAATGTCACCTTTACTTCGAATTAAACTCAAATCTTATTGAGCTCCTAAAATCCGCAAACGATTGATTGATTTCTAGCAAAATTCAACTCCTTACTAACTTAAATGTTCGAGTAAATAACCCGGAAAACTTTCTTCCAAAACAAATCCCTACTACCAAATATTACCAGCTTTTCCCTATTAAAACTGATTGCCATTGTAATCACATGTTTTGAACTTATTATAACTCCCAGATACGTACCCAGCAAGCACGATATCTTAAACAATACCTACCTGAGAATCAACCGCAACCAATCCCATTATATTAACTGGATCAAGAGTCTAAGTAACACATTTTATTAGGAAAGGTTGGATACTGAACGAGCACAAAACCGGATATTTACGAAAAAAGAGAATGAAGATAGAAGGGGGGAATAATAAAGTGAGGGGAAATTAGAAGACGTAACAATGTGAAAACGGCGGCTTATTGGTATACCGGGAGGACAGTGAGAGTGAGAACGAGATAATACCGATTGTTCATACGCTACTTATTTTAATGGTGGTGAGATCTCGCTCATATCGGTTCTCTACTGTTGTTCAGGCCACTCATACTCATCCGGAGTGAAGTCAACGTAGGATGGGTCGTAGGCCAACTCTTGAATGAATTGTTGAATATCAGTTGGTTCCGGATGGTACTGAGCAGTGCCATTGGCAAATGATTTGGTGACTAAATCAACAGCAATCCTTTCAGCAACTTCACGAAGTTTCTTGACCGGTGGCAGGGTACGGCCAACAGCAAGATCCTCCTCGGTTACCATACTGGCAACTGTCTTAGCAGCAGTGAGAAAGAGATCCTGGGTAATCGGACGAATGAGAGCCGAGGTTACAGCCATAGCGATACCAGGGAAAACATAAGAGTTATTGCCTTGGCTTGGGAAGAATTGCTTGCCTGATGGCAAATGAATTGTTGGGAATGGTGAACCGCTCACAAAGATGCAACGGCACTGAAAAGGCAGAGAAAGGTTAGGGTAATCAACTCACATACAAATTTAGGAGTTTAAGTAGATGTGGAGTGCTTACCTCAGTTGATTTAAAAGCGGTTTCAGCAGTGCACTCAGATTTTTCAGTGGGATTACTAAGAGCGAAGATGATGGGCCTCTTGTTGAGTGTGGCCATCATGTTGCACACTTCACGTGTGAAGGCTCGCGGCTTAGCAGCAGCCCCTAAAAAGTCAAAAATGTTATTACTACTTAAATAGATAAAGGTAGACTAATACAACGAGATCCTAGTTCAACAAGTGATGAAATACGTTACTGAAGTCTAGACAGACGTAACCTACCTATAAGAACGGTTGGTTTGATTTGGGTAACAGCGTCCATCAATTGATCAACGGGTCCACAATCGTCACGGGCGAAAATATGCTTATGCGGTTCCTGAACACCCCCTGTTCGACTCTGTTAAAGTACAAAATAAATATGTTCATTATTGATAAACGTAACAGGCGAATTCAACGAAGTTTAAACAAAAACCATTCTCGAGTTTTTGTGTGTAAACGACAGTTTCTACCATTTTTGTAATGCCCCACGTTTGCATTACTACAAGTCCCACTGCACCTAATCATAAAACCAAACTTACCGATGACACGAAATTTACACTACTCATGGTTTATAAACTCTACCTTTCTTGCAGTCTATGCATTCTTTCAGGTAAACTCACCCTGACAATGAGTCCCTTCGAATCCATCATGTAGATGCGAGACAGAGCCTGAGCTTCTGAAGCGCCCTCATCTTGCATAGCAGCGACGAGAATTTTGGCAATGCCAGTCGCAGCCTGAAAAGCAAGAAAAGAAGCATTGTAATTGCTTTTAGAACTCTCCGTCTAATCTTATTGTAAACTCACAGCACCAGCACCGTAAAAGAGGTACTTGTTGTCCATCAAACGTGTCTTAGTGATACGCGTGGCGGAAATGAGGCCAGACAAAGCGACGGCAGCGGCACCTAGATGGGGAAAAAACTAACCCATTAACTGCGGTAAGGAGTGAATTCAATACACAATCAAACAAATATCTAAACAGCGAAGTAGTCTGATCAATTGACTTTCGATATCAGCAGTAAAAATAAATTCTATGAGTCATCAATGGGAGGGTAGAGGGACACCTAATTCCCAAATTCCTCTCAGAGAACAACTATCAGAAATTAAAACGAGAACTAGATACATATATAAAACAAAAACACTTCATAGGGACAGCGAGAGCAAAATCTAGAGGGAGCACAAGTCAAACAATTACTGCTAAACAGACCTGTTGTGCGATGAAATAAAATGAAGAAAGAGATGACGTTAAGCAATTAAGCAGGATACAAACAACTCCGATTAGTCAAAGTAGAGTACAACTACCTTGGACATCATCGTTGAAGACAACATAGTCGTTCTTGTAACGTTCGAGCAGGTTAAAACTATTTTTGGTGGCGAAATCTTCAAATTGAATCAGAACATTGGGACCGTATCTAAAAAAACAACAAGGCATAGATGGTACCGAAATAAGGGTAAAAAAGTCCAAGAATTTTTAAGTGCTCATTTGCGTAAGCATTGGTAAAGTTTTAAGGCGATCAGAGAACTTATTGTACTTATCTCATCAAATACGACCTTATGAAAAACACTAGTTGTTAATTATATTAGGACACCAAAAGTACAAAACTATGGAATTTTTGAGTTGAAAAAAATAATTTACAGATCAACTAGAGATTCCATAATTTCATCCATGAGTTCGACGTATTGGTCATGTGGGACACGCTTTTGGCGAAGACCGTTATAGAATTCCTCCTAAAAGGTCGAAAATCCACCACTTTAAAGTCATTTCCCCGTGAAATTAAGAAAAAGTAACGAGGGGAGCTAAACTCACACTAAGAAGAGCCTCGTTGTTAGTACCGACATCAATCATAATTGGGAGACAGAATCGAGGGTTGACACCACCTAGAGCAGTGAAAAGAGCACACTTTCCAATTGGAATGGCCATTCCTTGAGCTCCTAAATCACCAAGACCGAGGATTCTTTCCCCGTCAGTTAAGACAACGGCCTTGACACGCTTCTCTGGCCAATTACGAAGAATACTGCGTACATGACCCTTGTCATTAGAAGTGATATAAAGGCCTCTGCAGTAGGGAAAAGAAACAAACTAAAATTAACGAAAAACCAAGACGAATTCCGAAATAGATAAGTACCTAGGGCGACGGAGAATTGCGCCATAGTTTTGAGCAGCTTTTCCAACAGTGGGAGTGTAGATGAGAGGGAGAAGGTATTCAAGGTTGCTAGTGACGACCTTATAGAAGAGTTTCTCATTGCGGTCTTGAAGGGACATGAGAGTATTGTAACGACTAAGGTCATCATCTAAAGCGTATAGATTGGTTAGAACACTTTGACATTGCTCTTTCTGCGTCAAAACAGCGGGAGGAAGAAGACCGTGAAGACCAAGGATTTGACGCTCTCTGTGAGAGTAGGCAGTACCCTATAATGGAGAATATTAATTATTCACCCACGACCATTTTAAAATATGAGTTAAATTATATTTCATTCAATGGATAATTTTAACAGGTATCCAACTTTTTTATGTGAGAAAGGCCATTATTCACTTTGCGCACAAATAACAAAATAGATCATAAGAATTTATAAGAATTTTATCCGAAAACTAAGTAACCACACTTTACCACAATTTAAAAAGACGCTTTCAGATAACATCGCATTCTTAGAACAAATTTGGCCCACATAAGCAAAAACTTGCCTAAATAAGAATTCAGATTTAATGAAAACTCTTAACATTTCAAATCCGATTGTACAAGCTAACGAATCTAGGTGCTATCCTTTTACCAAGAGTTAATGGATTTAATGTCAATTATAAAATACTGCCAACAAGAGATTCCATTCATTTCATGAGATGAGATAATACTAACCTTGCTTGTGCCGGGATTTCGTAAAATTTCGATGCCCCTGTTGCGAAGTCGGGGAAGTTGCTTAGTCAAACCCTGCACGAACTTGCTCGTCATATCTCACTTCTTTGAAAACGCAAAAAAAGAGTACAAACAGAGTTTATTAACTTAAACACATAAGCGTCAAAATAAAAAATAATTCCTAGTTTTGCTTAATCTAATAGAAAAGTGTTGTTACTTTTTAACTTTTAATGCTACAAATTTTACTTTTTCCCCTTTTTCAACATTACTTGGTATTTTAGATTAATTGACTTTACTCTAATAAAAAAAAATTCTATTAAAATCTCTCCTTAATTTGCATTAGCTTCTCCCCCGTTTTTAGAAATCTGTCTATCTTTTCCTATGTACCTTTGTGTTGGATCATTTTCGGATTTAAACTTAGCCTTAACATTTACATAATTGTAAGTACTTTTACATGTATTGATGCAGAGCTATTGTGACAAATTTCTGAATTCATTTAAAATTTCAACTCGCTTCTGTTGACAAATACGAAAGTTTACAAGGCGAATTTGAAATTTAACTCATGTTAGGATTAGAGACAAACATAGTTACACTCAGAAGTCACGTCGAAATTTATCCTTAGTTAACAGATTCTTGAAAATAATCATAATCTCTTCTCATTCGCCCTTAAAACCTCCGTCTTCGCAGACAAAATATCATGCTAGTTAAAGAGAATTTACTATTTTACATTTAAAAAATATATTAGCATTAGTTTTCTTTCCGATATTGATGCGCTAGGTAAAATGAATTATTATTTCTTATTGTGTTTGAATTTTGGTTGATATTTTGCTTAGAATGAAAGATAATTTTTGATAATGAATGAATTTTATTCCATTTTAATTACAATTTTGACAGAGAAAGATGTTTTAATTAATTATCAGTCGAAAATCCTCGGTTAGCTATCTACAAACTGTGCAGTAAAAGTGACCATTTCACTTTTTGCATATATATGACTTAAATTTACTCTCTAAAATGCAGAATTTTAATTGTTAAAGAAGCTTTTTCAAGCGGAACATGCCAATGAACATTTCAGAAAGAAAAAAAGAGTTAGGACGCAAAGGCAGAAAGTTAATTAGAATGCCGCAGATAGTTTTGTAACTGCTCAGTTTCCACTTTTGTAAAGTAGTACCGCTAGGAGATCTGGTCCCGCAACTTTGACATATCCGGTCACTAGAGAAAGGAGATTACGATAGAGTGCAGTTAGCCCAAGATATTTTATTAACCAAGTAAGGGCAATAAAAAGGAATGCAAGTTGCCTTCATGTTGATGATGTCGGGAGATCAAAACACCACCGTGCTAAAACCAGTTTTACTTCCAAATAAATGTCAAGCTGCCAGGAACGATGTGTACTTCATAAGGATGATGGTGACTTAGAAACAACCTGTGAGGATTGATTGTATCTAAACAATATAGATACTGCAGCTATGACTTTTGTTTTGTCGAGTTCCTATCGGAGAGAAGCTGGTAGGAGGAGATGTGGGTAGAGAAGAGCTGTCTGGAGAATCCTGCTGTAGAAGTTGGGCTATAGAGTTTGGAGAGTAGAAAGTAGTGTAAATGTGTAGTGGGAACCGGGACGTAAGAGTCTGTCTGAGGTAAGACTGCAGGTAGGCATACACATAGAGAAAGTTCGCAACGCCATTCGGAATAATCAAACGACTATGAGAATCTACCCGGCAAGGTAGGCGAAAATGAATGGCTATTAGGGAGTTAAAAGGGAAAAATGGTGTCTGACGGAAATTTGGGAAACCTCGGAAGTCTAATGGACGAGTTGATGTATATGTGCAATTAGATCTTGGCGAATAATTGGCAAGACACCTAAAACCTTAAATACAGCTGTCCTAAAAGTGGTCATTCATGTATAACTTCTGCAAATTTGGGTTAACATGAATTCTTAATCTAGAATATCCGATAAATACATTTCGAGCATCTGATTTGTCTTAAACATACCTTTCATTTCTTCATACCCAATGTTTCGTCATTTTGAAAAAGAGGCTGCCTCGATTCACGAATCTTTCCTTTAATGAAATGAAGTGAATATGATATTAACTTATAAAACCCTATTTTTCATCTCAAAAATACTTTAAATGCCTGTGAGTTACGCATAATTTTGACCTTCATCAAGGATGTAGAAATCGTCTTGGAGCAGTCGTACTTTTTTGTTTTGATGATGGGAATTAAAGTACGGTTAACCCAGTTAGTAAAGCTTAAAGGAGCACTGATCCCAAGTGTAACTACTTTAAGAGTCAGACCAAATTAGGCTAAATATTACCTCATAGAACTAATGATCTTCCTAAGACCAACACGAAACCACAGCCTTTAACGAGTGAGAAGAGTTAAGTAGAATCACAAGTTTATTGTCCAATTGGGAATGCATGAGGGAGGAAAAGAGGAAAGGGAGAGGGAAGTGACAATAGTGAGCCAGAGCAATTCGCATTATGAGAGATGGGCAAAGTAAGTTAGACTTTGGGGAACAAACTGGCTTTATCCTTTGTGAGTCGTTGTGGGATCATAGAATGAACAAATAAGCAAAAATTACGAATTGACATTTGGGTCTGAATCAGTATCTGCGTCCTAGGTAGAGCGATAGAGCAAACCCCTGAGACAGAGTGAGCATGCACAACAAGCTACATTAAGAGCTCCATCAAATTAGACCAAATTTCTCCTTATAGAACTACCGATCTCCCTAGGCTAAAAAGATACAACAGCCTTTCCTGAGTGAGAAACTAACAGTTAAACGGGATCATGTATATATCAGATAACCAGACAATTTCCTAGTCTTTCTAGCTGTCTGTCTACTATGGAGATAAAAACGCAGTTAGTATCGGGTCCACAGTGGCCCTCTATTTGTTATATAAAGGGCAAGTCGATTACTGGTCCACAGTTTATGGGTCAAACTTATCAATATATATTGGACGAAAAAAATATAGAGATTATTAAACATATTAAAAGTTATACGTTGAAAAGGAAATGTCGTGAAGTTTTAGAAGTTGAATGGGATGGAACACTAAAGGACATAATAAAGTGCCAAATGATAGAATAACAAGTGTGCGCTGGTGACTTCGCAATTAACGTGTTCGTCTAGGAAGTTAGAAATCATAGATTCGGAGAATACTAGAAAGGTCTGGCTAATAACGAACGTGAGACTTTTCATTTTCTTATCAGTGAGACTTCGTGATGTTATGCCTCTATCAAAGACGAAAGTTTAAAAACCCTTTCCTGCTCAGACTCAAGAATTATTTACATTCCTATTTCTCTAAACGGGTATAAAAATATACAATACATCTACTTTACAAAATCATCTGAAGTAAAAATATTTTATAGTTGGAACTATTTTATCAAATTTATTAAACAAATATGAGATCCCACATTGCTATTTCATATTTGAACAAAATATGAATGCCTGATTAGTTTGGAATTTTTAAAAATTTAAACTGTTATACTCGAATATTTTCGATTTCAGGTGATTAAATTTTTTTTAGCTCTTCATTTTGTTAGACCGGAAATTTTATCTATTTTCCCAAGTGGTGACTTTATGCATCCATCCTTGTAATTTTACAGAAGTTTTGATTAGAGAGAGAGAATTTGCTGAAAAGCGTTGTCTTCTGAAAGTACATAACTCGACACCAGCGACTTTACTCCATTGCTGAATTGGATATGTCAAGGAAACATTTTTCGAAGTTTTATTTGATTTTAACCATCAATTGTAGTTTTACCTTCTACATGCATATTTATGCCCGTTAAATACTGAAGAAAACGTAATGGATTTATAAGAAAATTCAACCCCAGCTCTAAATACACTAGATCTAAATTTTACACAGTGAATATCAAATTTGAAATCTCATTTTAACTATAACTGGCATTCTCAGCTGTAACAGATTCTGTTGGTTGAATATTTTCACTTTATATTGAGGACGGTTTTCCTCTTTTTTTCTAAAGATCAAGACAAAGCATAGGGTGTTACATTCAACATTCCTTGACTGAATAAAATTACAAGTTTCGCTATTCTAATCTATGTGAAATTAATAGATAGAATTATACAGATTAACTTGAAGCACCTACTTTTTAACAAATAAATAAAATTTACCTTCTAATTATTGTAAGTAAAGACAATATAATCCAAGTATAATTTTGATTCCGTAGAAAATATATCCTTGTCTCCTAAGGAAATAAGTAACTATTTTCCATTTAAAATGCAACAAAAGTAAGATTGTATGAAATGATCATATCTGAATAGAATTATAATTTCTTTAGGCACAAGGAAGTCACAAATACTTATTCAATCTCCAACATTATTCTAACCAATCACTGCTAAGAACATTTGTTGAATGAGTGCGGCAAAGAAAGACGATCCTTGTGTTGAGGTTTGGTGTTATACCTTCCCCTAATTAAATTTTAGCCAAAAGAATTAGCAGAAAACTGCCTTAATCAATACTCCTTTTTCAAGAATTGTCGTAAATACATAGTCAACCTTCAACTGTGTAGAGAATTTTGGGTAGGCGCTTTTGTCTCAATTTGATTTTTATACTTTCAGGCTAGAGTTAAAAACGAGAGAAGAGAACAGGGAATACAACCTATTCTGCCAGCACCAGAAGAAAGAGAGAAAATTCTTGACGAAGCCTTTGGATCATAATGCCTTCCCCGAAAGATTTTTTTATTAGAGCCTTCCCCATAGCTGGCTGTATGATAATAGCTACTTATTTTATTGGTGTAACAAGAGAACGTTATCGTCGTCTTAATAAAGGATTTAGTTATAGTGAAAATGTCGAGGACGCCAAATTGTACAGTTTCATGTCGAAATCAGGAGAGAAGATCGACATTAATAACTGGGAAATGAAACGCGTCTACAGAAAGGAAGAGGACACCTCAAGAAAAACCTGAATCTCAGGAAATTTTTGTGTGATCCACTTTCCTCCTCCTCTCCATTAATTCCTCTTGTAAATACATATTAGATAAAGATTATGTTTTATTCATACATAAACATTTGTTTACTACATGTTAAAAATCTCTACCGGCGGCCGCCGGCTGTTACTGTTCTCGTTTCAGGTACTTCTTGTATTCCTCCTCCGTCATTAATTCGTTAAGTTCCTTGGGAGAAGTGAGTTCCATTTTTACAAGCCATCCTGCATTAAGTAACAAGTCAGGGGTCGTAAAACTGAATTACCATCACTTTCGGGAGTTTTGTTTAAAATTCGCAGATTTGCGAAGAGTGATTGGTTTATCGACTCGACTTTACCACTAACTGGCGAGCAAATGTCGGAGGCAGCTTTTGTAGACTCAACATTACCGATGATATCTAGTGGGCGCATTAGGAAGAAAGTCTAATTTACCTCCTTTTTCGAAAGATTCCCCAGGGTTAGGGAGTCTCAGGTACATAATGTCACCGTAAAGGTCTGCAGCAGTCTTTGTGATACCAACTGTTGCTATTCTGCCATCACGGCGAACCCATACGTGTTCATCAGTATACCTGACGTCTAAAAGATAAAAAAAATACTTTAAACATAAACATATATTCCTAAGAGCTAATCTACTTAGTTGTTGAAAGCATATTGCAAAACCAGCGAATTAAGTAAAGGGTGCAAATACCACTAGCGAATCTGGCTTGTACTGTCGAGATATTAGTCACTCGAAGAAGAGGCAGAGCTCGCGTATAAGAAGCAAAGCGCGAAATAACCCGAACACAGACCATCTTCATAAAGTAATGCTTGTGAGTTGGTCAATCAGGAGCGGGGCATACAAAATGACTAAACATGATATATAGCTTAAGTCCTATAAATAAAAACTAATACTATTTACTAGAACTGCAATAATTTCTTTAATAATTTTATAAACATTTACTTTATCAAGCATTAAATCCTTGACTGAAGCTTACTACCATTAAATAAACACAAAAAATTGGTATTTAGTGAAAATCATGTCATTAACTTTTATTTATATTTCGAAAACTTCATAAAAAGATTATTTATCACAAAGATATTTTATTTAAATAAATAAAATAATTAAGCTTAATAACCTTGACCTTGAAAATATATGGCCTCTTTATTGTAATTGGATCAAAAAATACGTCAATGTTCTAACTGTATTTCATAGACTTCGATGAATTCTCATTATAACGACTTATCTCTTTGCGCTTCTGGTATAGGATGTAGAGTAGTTCGTGGACCAGATTGGAAATGGGGAAATCAGGTATTTAAGCATACTTTGAATGGCAATAATTTTATGATGTTCTTTAGTTTTTTTGTTTGCCAAAAATAACAGATTTATCATTTGATGCAATTTTATTTTGAAGGATGGTGGAAATGGTCATGTTGGTTCTCTTCGACGTTTTGAAGCTCGAGGTGAAGCGGTTGTGTTGTGGGACAGCGGTATTGTTGCAAACTATCGTTGTGGTGCACTTGGTTTTGATCTGCGAGTTCTCGATAGTTCGCCCACAGGTAGGCGTCATTTGGATACCATCTGTGAAGGATGCAATGAGTCTCCAATTTATGGCATTCGGTGGAAGTGCATGCTTTGTCTTAATGTTGATCTCTGCTCTTCTTGCTATCATGGTGATAAGCACTGTCTCAGCCATCCTTTTCTTAGAATAACTACACCACATGGAGTCAGGTTTGTAAAAGCAGCCTTTAAACTTTTCTTTTTAACACAAAGTATTGTAGCAACTTCATTCTTTGTTAAATTTTTATGCGTAGGTTTTAGTTTTACAATATTAAGTATCATTCATAATTGGTCATTTTTCATAATATTTGAATATTTTGCAAATTTCCAAGAGTTAGATTTGTAAATTCTTTTGTCCGAAAAATTATGACAAAGTTTTCTTCACGTGAAGTGTACTAGAAGTTATGCTATGCCGTTGTGCTATTTGATAATGTTAATTTACTTACAATGTTTATTAACCTTTAAAAGCTAGAAGGCTTGCAAAATAATACTGAATATGGTATTAAGGCTCCCTTAAGTCATGTGTAATATAAAGTTCCCAATTTGAGCCACTTAACTACATGTTCTTATGCCTACGGAGAACATGGAATCGACATCTGATCAACGTTGGCGGATTTACCAATGCTGGTAAACGTTATGAGATGGTTTTAAGCTCTCAAAATAAGTGTGAAGTTTGAGTTTCATCTTAAAGGGTAAATCAGCACGCCAATATGTGAGATAACTACTAATATTAACTTAAGCTTATTATATTTATTTTAATCATTTTTCAGTTGTCCTCATTATTTCAATGCTTCATATTGATCTCTTTATTAATTCATTTTATGATATAGGATATTATAACATTTTATTGCATAGTACTGAAATAATAATGTTGAATAATAAGATATCTCATTAAGATAATAAAAATAGGACGGATAAATAATTCTAAAATAAATGGTAAAATAAAAATTTTCGAAACGCAATGCCACATTTTGGATGATGATAATAGCACATGCCTCATACCTTTTAAGAGTTGCCGTAGGGCGGCGGTCCAAGGCTCAGAAGACTGATGCAGTTGGTCTCTTTCCTCGAGCACGCGTTGTACGTGGCTTTGACTGGCGTTGGGGAACTCAGGATTGTGCCACTGTCATTCCAGCGACCTCTGTCGGTTCTGCAGGCACAGGAACTTCTTCCCTCACCAACACATTGATTCCACAGACAACCTCCACTGGCTCCTCCCTCACCAATCCGCCCACCGAAACTGCCACTCCATGTCAAGGGCGTATTGTTGATCGTAGGGACTGGTTTCAATGGGCTCCCAAATCAGCTGTCTCGGTGGCGTGGGATTCTGGTGCTTATAACGTCTATCGTGTTGGGTATATGGGTATGGTGGATCTTAAGGCTGTTAGACCAGCTAAAGGTGAGCTTTCTGCCTTTTCATGTTTTCAATTTTCATCCATAAATTTTGAGTTTTATGTTCAAGTACATTTCTTGCAAGTCATGATTCAAGCCGCGTTAGGTGCTCTTTGATTTTTCCTATTTGTGAAAATTCATGGTAATGATTTTGCTGACTAAAATTAGTATTAAACTGTTTATCAAAAAGTTGTCCTTATTATTGAACTCAAAAGTAATTGTTCAAAATAACTCTATCTGGGCAGTGTTATTATCGATTCGAGTTTAAATATTCGAATCGAGAGAATCTGCGTAAGTTTTGATTTAGGATGTTCAAATTTTACTCCGAGTTTTCTTTGGCATACCGATTGCTTACCTTCTTATAAATATGCATTTTGAATACCCGGGTCTCCCATTTTCTGGCTACTAACTATATACCACAATACAGTCTGGCTTTATTTTTGGAGTTATATAGCTATATCCCAGATTTGGGAAGAAATTCAATGAAAACATCCGACTGTTTAGTATTTTGTGATGAGTGGTGAACGAGTAGCAAACTTTAGTGTAAGTGATATGATAGTCTGTATAAATGGGCTAAATATTTCAGCAGAATTTAACCAAAATATTTGCTTTTCGGTTTCATTTCGTGTATAGAAACCATTACGATTGATAGCATCTTTGCTGTTTTGTCTGGTCGTCAAGTTTATGATATAAATGAGGGAATCTTTTGGAAATAATGGAATGAGATCATATTGTTTCTGTTTTCGTATATAAATGTGCAAGGTGAAATAGATGGGCTTAACGGTAGGCAGGCTGCCTGAATTTAACTTCGCACATTTTGGCACATGCCGGATGATTTAAGTGGCAAATGAGTCCAAATCAATTAATATATAAAATGTTAATAACTGCAAACAATATAAATTCAAGTGATATCAGCTGTTGTAAGACATTGTTCCTCTGTTGAACATTTAACTCACTGGGTCTTGATTTGTTTATACATTCAAGACTGGTTTCTCTATGTGGGACTTAGTAGTCTGAGTAATGTACTAGCATTCAAATTTAATGGTTTGATCCCCGGGTTAATGGGTGACACAATGTCCACTACATCCGCCGGTTGACTTATTTCGGTGGTTAGTCATGTTACGTCGATTTATTGGTAGCTTCTAACAGCAAGGAGCAGGTAGATGAGATTCGCGGAAAATAATTGAGTTCATTCAAAGTGATCTCTAATTTCCTAAGTAAGAAATTTTCGTACAAGCTGGAGATATACTACTGCTAATGGAAAATTAATAAGCAAGATTCTATAATGCATTTAGAATCGCTGAGTTATTATAGCTGAGCCGAACACGGTTCAAGTATAATATAAGAGAACAGTAGTATGAAGAATCATTTATCAAAAGCGATAGCTTAGGAAACTCGGCTAACAGCCTGCGAAGCTCTGATAGCTTAAAATTTTTAGTTATCTCATCCCTGCTACGTTAAGGCTCTAAAATTCTGAATATCTCACAAGATTATTTTACCTTCTCAAATTTTGGAAGGAAAAAATGATTTGAACTGGTAGGATTTACTCTTATTGATTAACGAAACCGTTCAATAAGCACTGGACATTGAAGACAAGCATTTGCCACAGTCCAGGGGGCGATTTATGAAATTTGGATCTAGTAAATATAGTACCCCCTGGATCCAAAAATCAAATGAAGTAAGACTCCTTGATATCGTGGCTTTTCTCTCTGCATCTTTTTGGTCTCTTCTTCTCTATCATTGTTGGTCTCTGTTATTCGATGCGAGTTGTTTCTCACAATTAAAATTTGTAAAATTTTTTGTAACTGCGGGTAATAATAATAATAACAAAAGTGACACATTTTGGGGATCTTCATTTAAAGGGTGCTCAGCCCTTTTGTACATCAACAAACATTCTTTTTGATGTAATTTTGAATCTCTCTTCTTATGTATCCCATTCACACGAACATAAAGTATATTTCATCTTCAATTAATGGCCTTCCAGGTTTAATAAACAATTCTAATCTCTCTAGATATTGACTTCGTAATCATGGTATAAATGAGGGTGTGTGGATTGAATACCTGGACAGTTGTTCAAATTACTTGCTCACTTGTACAATATCCGTCTCTCACAATTAAGGACGAAAGTGGTTATATGCCAATAAACAGCATTTTAGATAAACAAGTCTCGATAATTCTGTCCCATTTTATTATTATTTCAACAGAAGACCTTGATAAATTGGAGTCAGAAGTTTCAATTTACTTACTACCGGTCTTTGATTCCTACTTTTAGAAGTGTTTTTAATTTAAAAACTCGAAGACAGTCCCTCACGTTAATCCAAAGAAACTTACATATAAAAAATATTTCTTCCTTTTATCTTCTTCATAAAATTTATAGAGTCTGCGTTGTTTAGCCGAACCAGAACAGCGCTACTGGAAATTTACTCAGTTAGTGCTTATTAAAAATGCATTCTACAGAGTATTGTCTTCACTGGCCTTGGCAATTTGCGCTATTTCCTATTTGCGATCGATCGGAGTATAATAATTTAGTTCTTTTTTATAGATATTTTTATACATCAAAATTTGAGCAAATTCAAGATGTCAATGCGTCTAAACCATTCCGGATGTAATCCTACATCATTGATTCAAAAAAGTGTTTTAATGCGCTTTTGTATCGGTACTGACCTTCCATGTCTTTTCTGTAGAAGTCATTTCGCCTGAATTTTCTATCAAATTAATCCCTTATGCATATAGACCTACTTACTTCCTTTATGGGATATTATTATTAGCTACAGTTGAACAAAAAAGTTTACACATTTTAATTAGGAGAAACAAGTGAAATCAATTAACAGAAAGCCCAATTAATTGCAGGGGGAAGGGAACTAAAAATATGCTGAGCAACATCAAAGAGTATCAAAGAGTCTCATTTCATTTCATTCGGGTTGTACGATATTTGCTAAATAGGTAACTTACGTTACAAAATTCTATTTTCATGATTCGTCCCTGTGATTGTAACAAATTCTTTTCTGCAATGTCCAGTGCTTGTTGACCGTTTTTTTCAATCATAGTAGTCGGTCGTTTTTTTCTTCCAGTGGTTGAGAAGGCAAAATGATCCTGTATGATGTCCAGTAGCTCACATTCTCAGCATAGCGAAGATTTGATATTAAAAGTAATGAAATAATCCTTTACGCGTCTTGGCTTGTACCAACTTACAGGTCTGTAAGTCTAATGATGGGAGTAGCGAGAACACCCATTCCGTTACTCTTAATCAGTTTTGACTTTTCATGTCTTCCTTCACTTGAATTCAAACTTTTTGAAATGTAGGATAACAGAACTACGGAGTAGAAAATAGGTATTTATTGCAACTGTTACCCGATCGCTCTCAAATATCATAAGCAAAATAGTAATAAGTATGCACGGGGGCATCAAGTTACTTATTAATGGATTGGTTTTTATTTTTTTTTTTGGAATGTTTAAAATTTCAAAACCGGAACCAGTCCTTCACATTAATTCATACTGAAGGTATTTAATTTGTTGATTTTTTTATGAAACTTGTAGAATTTTAATTGTTTATGCGAATCAGAACAGAAATAGCGAAAATTCGTCCAATAAGTACTAACTTAAAATACATTTAGTAAAGTATTATAACTATGAAAATATTAATAATTAGCACTATTTCCTAATTATTATCAACCTAGGGAGAATAATTCTATTGTTATCTACTTTTATACCTTCAAAGTTAGGAGATTTCGAGGTTTTGAAACATCTCTCCCATTCTAGTTGAAATCCTACATTACCAGTTCGGGAGAATTAGTGTTTGACACGCGATTATTGACCTTGCGCCATAAAAGATGCTTAAATTTGCTATAAAAATACTATTACTTCTTATGTGTTTAGGCCTGTTACGGAATTCATTATTAAAATTATGTACTACTTTACCATTTCCGACTTATATATACCAACAGTTCTGAGATTTCAAAGATGGGAGTGGCGCCGAACGCATTCTTTTAAATTGGATTAGTTTTGAGTAATCACATTTTTTCCGCCATCAGCCAGATTTTAACTAGCTTTTGAAATGTAAATGTTTGTCCTTAGAAATGCACATCTAGTGTAGCTGTTACCTAACCGCCTTCAAAACTTAGCCCCATCTAAACGAATTTAGTTTCAAGACCGGAATCTTCTCTTAGTCGATGTTATATTTGAAAGCTATAGTTCCCTGTCCGAATTCTATCCTTGCTACGCCCTTTGAATCAAGTTTACTAAATAAAATATAAAGTTATATATTTGATGTAAATTAAAAATGAAACCTAGAAATCCTCGATGTTACAGATCAAATATGAATACATTAAAGATTTATTTATTTAATTTTTTGCCGCCCTTAAATTCTTCAGTTGTATAGTAAGTGCTCTACATATCAGGTATTTGTATCAATAATTTTTCTACTCATGAGTCGTCCCATCCTAATTCGCCGGTGATCTGCATATTTCATTCATTTCCTTTTTAAGAAACTGATAACAACTCTTGGTTATCTTGGTGTTGCCTTAGGAGGTTCATACTATGCTGAGCATCTACCACTTCTGGGTGACCTCCGTGATTTGCCCTCCCAATCAGAAATGGAAATCAGTGCTGCTTCAGCAGCCATCGCCATTCCCCAGGCACCCTCTCAACCAATCGATAATATCGTCTGGACAGCTTCACCTCGAAATCGTAATCAACACGTTCACACAGAGGTCTATGAAGAGTCAGGAATTATTGATCCAGGGGATCGGATCCCATTGACAGATGCAGAAGGAGGTACCCGACCCAGCTCAGTTCCTATCCAACGTCCGCGAACCAGTGGAGGTGGGTCGAATTCAAATGCCCGAACTCTTCTCTCGGATCTTTTCTGTGCTGGAGGAGGTGGAGGGACATCTGTAACTTCGGAGGATGGAATTGTTCCTCCTGGAGGAGGTTCACCGCCTGTTATTACATCTAGGCCCTCTCCAGCTGCTCGAAATAGGAGTCAGTCTGGACTGGCTCCCATTTATCGTTCGTCTACTTTGAGACTTAGACCAGGAGCGGTAATTCAACTTAGACTGAGATCGATGGTGAATGAAAATGCTATTGCGACAGCTACTACGCCAGGATCTGAGGTAATTTTTGTTTTGGTAGGAACGAAGTGTTTGCTTAATTTTCTCAGAATTTGTTAAAAAATACAATTAGTTACAATCTTGGCTAATAAGATTAGTAAACAATGGTAATAGCAAGACATTTACTCGATGATCTCCTTCTTTTAAAATGATTTGTGGAATCAGGAAAATGGAATTCATTTTTCAGCTATCCACTGGACTTGAAGGTCGATTTATCCCAGAAAGTAGTTCAGAACTAATAATAGTGATATTTTCGTGATTCTCCACCAATATATGTTATCTTATAGCATTGGTACTGCAATAATCACCATGTCTGTCAAATCAGAGGACAAAAGACCGGAGCTCATAGATGTATATATAGTGATGTGGTTAAGGCTTGTCAGCAGAAATGCAGGGCTTCCATCAGGGTTTCTCGGATGCGACTTTTCTTCAAAATGCTTTGATTTTTTCAAATTCTATTTAAAGCCGTTAGCTTTTTCAAATAGACGATAATGCCTAAGAGGAACAATTCATTGGGCACTCATTTCGAACTTTTAACAAATATTATATTGAATTAAACATAGTCTTTCTTGAGGCTTTTTAAGAATATATCTTAGTTTAGGTAGCGATTCACCATACCAGCTACGATTTCTCCTTGCTTCACTGTCCTGACAATTTCCTGAAGGATATTTTATAGCAAATGCAAAAAGCAAGTCCCAAAGTCCATTAATGCACCGTTTCCGAGAGCGGAGTTCCAATGATTTAGGGAAACAGCGTATGGAACTATTAAGGATACAATTTCAAAGAAATGAATTCCTTGTACCTAGCTGTTATAACAAACTATAGAGACTGAAATTATACGCTAAGGCGTGCGTACTGTTGGCATAGCTAAAACAACGATCCAGAGGCGCTGAACTACCAATCTCAATGTACCTAAAGATAAAAATCAGAAATATTGACTGAGTACATCTTATTGTTAAGGTCAAGGATAAGTCGTGTTTTAGGCAATCTATTTGTCATAGCTTTGGTAGACAATTCATAAACAAAAGGTGCTTAATTTGAGCCCTAAATTTAGAACGTGGTGCAAAAGAAACTGAAAAAGAAATCGAGGTATCTCCGCAGATATGATGAGCGACATATCAGTTCCAAGCCAAAAAGCATACTAAAATATTGATTTATAGGATTAAAATTCTCTTAATCTGCCACTGACTCATGAGATCCACAGATAAAGATTTATAGTAGAGCATATTATGGACAGGGCAAGACGGAGGCATAAAGATCTATACGAGTAAGAAAGATAGAGGCGGATCTAGAATATTAAAGGCTACAAGAGCGAGAGGAAACACCCATCCTGTCATGATGTCTACTTTCCTCTTACGCAGCATGAGATGTAGTTGAGTATGTATTGGGTCCTAGCTTATCATTTGTCCGATTTATATTAATCTGGGTGCCAAAAGTGCATTCTTACTATCCGGCGAAGTTGCAATCTTAGCCTACTTTTGACTGCTTGGCTAGTGGGAGTGCAAGTATCGTCGTAGTCATTAGTCTATGTTATCCACATGTCACTAACACTTTGTGGTGTGTATTTAATCCTCGTCTATATGAATTAATACGAATGCAGCAACGCCGGTCTATTATCAACCATTCACTCTATTCTTCAAATAACTCGGGTTTGGATGGGTTGCTAGAATTAAGGCGGTCAATGGTCTAATGAATGTGTCCGTTGATAAGTTAATTTCCTACTATGGTTCATCCAAACATACAAATATGTGTTCCAAATAACTTTCCTCCCTCTAAAACAAATGTCCTGGGCTATTTTCTCCTAGAATTGACTAAAATATATAATTATTATTTGTTTACTCTTAAATTTGGCGATAAATACAAAGTATAAGGTCTTAAAATACGTTACAGGAAAAAGTACATCATACTTTATTGTTACACGAAGGCAAATTTGCTCAAATCACAGGTTAGAGGAGAGAGTACTATTCATTTAATTGAAAAATGAAGAACGCTTACATAGGTGCGGGTCTATGAAAAAATGTTGGCTGTCATATGGACCTGTGATAAAAACATGGCGAAATGTCATCTCAACGCATGAAGGGGGAATATCTAGTGCTCAACAGATGATGACGAATTGAGTGTCCATGGTGAAGCATACGAAATCGAATCTGCTTCCAAGTTATTTTTTTTTAGAACCTCATCTCATGTCTCTTATTAGATTGAAATCAAGTTTTGTGTTTCTCTAAGCACATTCATTATTGTAGTTATCAAATTATCAGACTCTCACTAGTGGCAGTGCAATATCTTTTGAATGAAACAATATTTAAATAAAGTATTCAATCTCTCAAGTTTCGTCATTTGAATGTACTCCATTTATCAAATTCTTCTATTGCAGTATCTCTCCCTACCAAGTGTGGTTGAACGCGTGGATGATAGTACTGGATCGGTGGTTCTCTTAATCCCACAAACAGGTCAACGATTCACTCTTACCAGTTCAGCTACAGCTGCTTGTCAACATCAGCAGCCTACTCAAGAACGTGTGATTTCTCGTCATGCCTCAGCCAATGCCACCCTTCTCACCCGAATGCGTCGCCGTGATTCTTATGCTAGAGCAGCGGCCGCTGCTTCCACTTCTACCGGTTGTGAGGGTATGGCAACTGTTGGTGAGGCAGGTCTAGTCGAAAACCAGCAGTCTCAAGAAAATACCACTTCAGCACAATCTGGAAATCAACAAGATGCCCATGGTTAGGAAATTTCGCTCTACTTAAATTAAATAAGTAGAAATTGTGTTAACTTAAATGCTTTTCTATTTCAGAATCATCTGTTCCTAGAAGTCTTTTAAAACAGTCTTCTAAGCAAGTGGCAGAAGAGCTCATGTTCGCCGCAGCAGAGGGAAATGTGAAGAAGATCACCTGGCTTATTAAGCATCGGGAGATTGATGTATGTTTGAATTTCTATCAGATGATTTTATGTCTACTGAGCATATATAAGTAGTTAATGTTGTCTACTTTAGGTGAACACACATTATGCGGGAGCGACAGCTCTTCACGTTGCTTGTCAATCAGGACATCTCAATTGCGTGGATGTTCTACTGCAGCACGGAGCAGATTGTCGTGAACGAGATGCTGACGGTAACCAAGCACTTCACGCTGCAGCTCAAGGTGGTACACTTTCAGTTCTTCGCCGCATTGCTGCCACTCTGAGTCTTCTAGTTGAACGTGAACCCCAGCCATCGAGTTCAAATTCAACCTCTCCTCAAGTATTAACCCTACCACCAGATGTAAATGCTCGAAATGCCCTTCGACAAACTCCACTGCATCTAGCCACTGTAGGTCGTCATTTGGATTGCGTCCGATCACTACTAGAAGAATTTAATGCTCTTCCCAGTTTGCAGGTTAGTTTACTCAATTAAATTTTAAATAACCTATCAGGAGCTGAAGGGAACTCTATTTTGTTACTAATAATAAATTATCCCTTATCACAACATCTCTATACTTAAGCTTTTATCATCCTCTAAAATAGAAAAATTTCAAAATATATAATATTGATGCTATCTTACCATGTATTTTGTTCGTATTTTATAATACCGAATGCGCATAGATATTTCCATGTCGCTTTTACACCAAATCACAAACCGTGTTCTTCTCAGCAAAAGTAATTAGGAAACGGAAAATAAAGACATTTTAAGGAATGTTATCTAAAATGGGATATTGTAAATTAATATTGTAGAATAAACCATTCATAGTCACTTAAGAAAGTCTTCAAACAGAAACTCGTTTGATTCAGCGAAGTTTGTCTAATCTTTTCTGGCTTGAATTTTGTAGCATTTTTTAAGATTTTAAAGATTTGTTTGAGTCATATCTGACTGGTTCTCGCTGCTATTCAAACAAGATTGTCAAGTAAGACATCCAAAAAGATCTAGTCAAATACCTTTTCTCGCTTTAAAACGATCGACCATTCTCTTTACCAATATCGCTTGCAAGTTTACTGGGGTCTTGTAAGGAGGGCAATTCTAATAAATTCAAGTTATGTTTAAATGATTAGAATAAATTCCTTTTTCTTCTATTAAGTAATAGGATTCTATTTTGAACTGCAGTATTATCGATAGTAGTATAACTTACTCAGCATTCAACAAATGTGTTCACAAGTTCAATACTCGTTGATGTTCAACCAGTATCAATTAAAAGTTGTTGATAAATGGAGTATAGAATGCGGTTTTCCCATCGAAAAGGTCCCGCCGAGTACAGAAAATTTGGTTCTACATGCTAACTGTTAAAGGAAAGCTGTTTATTGAAATAAATTTCAGGTGTGTATTTAGAGTTTTAATTAGTGTTGTAAATAAATGATCCAAATAGTATCCAAGATTACGTATGAAGAAATCAAATAATTTTCAACTAACCTAAACATATCTGAGAGTTCTACTACGTCACTAAGATCGTACAGTTTTACTTTAGTCGACTGCGATATCATATAATCTTTTGATGCGTGTACACATCCGGTTAGGGATTTTATGCCTCATAGAGAGACGGGTAGATATATTTTGGATGGTCAGTTTATGATTTTTTGTACCCTGTATATATTTTTCCTGATAAAAATGCCCCTTTCCTACTCGAAATGTGCCTGTCTATTTCCGTCATCGTGTCACCAGGATTAGGAAAGGGAGAGAGTGGCTGAAATGAAAAATTTTGACTGTCTGAAAAATTCGTCTTTGATACTCTGTAGATAAAAGTTTTCCGCTACTCATTCAAAAGTTTCAGAATGTAATTTTCATTCCCGTTTTCGGGTTGACTACATTTTTGAGAGAGACATAAATTCTGCTCAAATCGAATGATGGTGTTCTCATATCTTATCGATGTGTGTGATTTTGGAATTTTTTGAAATCATATGCGTAAATGGCAACCTGGGATATCGAGGATATTTTAAAGTAAATTCAGTTTGGTAATTAGATTTTCAATTAAATTAAATATTTTAATTCATATCGGTATAACTGAGAGAAGACTTAGGGAAAGGTAGTTGAGTCCCCATTATTCTCCTATTTAAAAACGTTGAATCTTACCAAAGATCAGGAAAATAGGTAGCGTGTTATTCAAGTTTCAGAACGGATGACACCAAAAAGGAAAGAATTGAGAAAAGAAGAGGAAGAAAGGACAATACAATAAGATTTACAAGTTTTAGTGATAAGATTGCATATGATTAAGCGAAATGGCAAAATAGTCCTCTAAGTGATAAAACCGGAGGAGGAGTTAAGTTATTTGAATTCTGAAGACATTAAGTTGTCCACTTCCTCAAATAAGACATAAATCACTGCCTAATATTCAAATGTTCGGCAGCTCAATCTTCATAATTTGAACGCTGGATTTGTGGATGAGTTCATGTTCGCAATAATAAGATTGAATTGGATGGTTGGTCATGCCACTTTGATTTATTTCTCCCTTCTCATAGCTATGAACAGATATATGATATCAACAAAGGCATTTTAAAGTTCAGCAGTGGTTACTAAAGTTCAGTCAATGTGAACTCTATCAAGCCCTTTGCAATTCAGAAGAATATGTCTAAACACTCCAGAATTTAAGCCCCTGTGTGGTATAGAAATCTGTTAAATTAAAGAAGAAATACACGCTGTAAGTAAATAGAATATAGCAATTCTAATTGAAACTGACGTGTCTAAAAGCTTTTGACAAGTAGGCGAGATATGTACTAACGAATACATTCTCTTATAAAAATAGCCTGAGTAGATAAATTAATTTCATTTGTTTTGCCATCCTTTTTGGATGGGAAATGGAATGATGAGGTGTTGTTTTTATTGCAGCACAAACAAGCCTTTAACTTAAACCATCACTATAAGACTTAATGAAAACGGCTTCTTTTGTAGAAATAGATGATGTGTTCAACTAACTGTACAGACTTGACTCCATCAAACTTCACACTAGAGAATTTCCTAATAAGACAACAGCCTTTTTACCAAAATCAGACTGAGAGAAGACATTAGTGTATTGGAGAGCAGGAAAATGAATACGAATGAAAATAAACGAGGACTGTGACAGAGAGAGGAAGGAAACAATGGCTTTGCCCAAAGCATATAAAACCGGGAAGATTAGCTGAGTCATCGCAAGTTAGAGGAAAATTAAAATTATTAATCTCTATGCTGCAGATGTGCTTTGGATACATGGAGGTCGAAGTGCGCTGATTGCCCTTGGCATACGCAAGCATTTAAACGTTAAAATAAAGCCATTTAATTTAGCTTGCCCGAAGATGATATTTCAGAACCATATAGATAGTAATCCTTTAAAATGATTCCCATATTTCTGAGTGTCTGCCATTATGGATTAGACTTTTAATTCTCCCTTTTTTATTCTCCTTGCTTGAATCACCACTATCTCCGCCAGCGATTTGATATCCCATTGTTTGGTATTTATTCATGCGTGTAATCATAGAAATCAAATAAACTTATCTCGTTAATTTGAGAAGCTAAACCTTGTCTTAAAACTAGATGACACCCGGCCACTAGAATGAGGAATAAAAATTCGGGGATAATTAAACTCAACTCAAATTTTACTACTGAAGCCCAAATGAAATTCCTGTTAATGAGCTACATTTATTCATTAAGATGTTCACTCCTGAATAATTTTAGGTCAAACCGTTAAAATAAGTAAAATAATTTTCCAGATTCTGATATGAATTTTAAAAAAGTCATGGCTGAGATAACTTTAGGAAGGTGCTAAGAAAGCTTATGAGGAGACAATTTCATCATGACGGTAATATCCGATGAAGTCACTTCCAATTTCCCTGGGGATGAAGTCCAGCTTCAGTAATTTTAAACTTATGAATGGAACTGATGTAACCGTTATCTATCAGAATGTAAAACTCCAGCTTTGGTCAATTAGGATCCTTAGAAGAAGCATATTCAAAAGAACATTTTCAAAGTGCTGATATATTTTTCTGTTTATAGGCTGAACAATATCGAAGCAGAATCATTTGTATAATTATATTTTATAATATAAAAAAGTAAAACTCCATGCAAGACAAACATAATAAATTCAAGAGATAATCCAGCTCAACTTTCACTACTTAAGTCTGGACACAGTTATAGTTGAATTTATTAATTAGGGAGCCTGCTTAATCTTAAGTGGGAGAAGTAGACACTCCTCCTCAATTATTTCAGTCCATATTGCAAAAATAATATATAACTCAGAAGCGCTTTTCAACACTCACTTTTGCGAGAAGTGGAGCCCCCTTGGTGGGCAACTCGGGTTCTGCCACCCCCTTTATCACCCAGACTTAACCTCCGAGTCTGAGCATGCATCAAACCCGTAACACTGAACATTAAAGAAAACCTAGTTAAACGCTGTTACGTATGAAAATATTTGCGTTTTTATCTAAAAACTATGTCAAGGTTCATTCCGACGAAGACTAGAAGCCGTTTTTTAAATCGGTTAAAAATTATGCCAAATTCCATTTCCAACTGTGTTTGGTAGATAAAACGACCACCCGTGAATGGGAAAAGTCGAGATTCTTTCAATAGGAACGTTCTATTTTCATGATTTTCTAAATGAAAACCCTTTGCTAGCTGATTACAATGTTTGCCATCACTTTCCAAATAGCAACAAACCAAATTGTTAGAAATGTTCCAATATTAAGTGGAAATGTTGTTGCGATAATAAATTTCGTAATTTCATTGCCAATTCAGAACTCTAGAAGAGTTCTAATGCATTTTGGTCATTGTGATGCTATCAACTTCTGTGATTAAATTTTTTAAAAGCAAGAGAATTTGAGCTTATTTGTAAGAGTAAAAACGAACATCTGTCAAGAACACGTTTCTAAAAATTTAGAGACGTCACAAAAGCTATGCAGCATTCTTGATTTCAATGAATCCCGATAGACAAATTAGCTAATCCTTTAATTGTTGAAATGTTTTAATATCATTATCACTTTGCGAACTTTTCGAAAGTTTTGAATGAATTCTATTATCTAACTTTCATTAGGTTATATCAACAAACATCTCTTTAAATATAACAATAAAATGAACGTCTCCATCCAATTTATCAATTTATATATTTATATTATATATATATATTTCTTTTGCAGTTAAATGAAATTGTAATGATTTGTGAAATATGTGTAAAAGTAAATGTTACCTCTTGAAAACCTAGCATCCGATCAAAATTTTTGAACTTCTTAAGGACTGAAAGGCCTCAGTCGTTATTTGAACTGTTGTGATTTGTAACTTTTTATAGAGCTCCAGCTGGTCAGACTCTGTGAAGAGGAGGGGAAAACAACTTCTTTTACTATGAAAATAGATTTCCTTATACAGAATGGGATACAGGGCAAAAAAACGCTGCTAGATAGCCCGAAAATGGTTTCTTCACAGGTGATCTTACATATCCAGGTGCTAGCGCAGAAATTCAGTGATCAATAATCCAGTTCATCAGAGATGAAGCATGTCAGTCTCGTCCAGATGTTTCGAAAATAATCAATACAGTTTCCTAATGTAGCTCTATGATACTGAAGTCTCTATATCCCAGAACGAAAATTTTTATTCCACTATCCTCCGCTACCAATAATTGAAATGTTAATGACTGTGCATCTTTCTATCCAACACCTTTTGTTTAATTAAATTTAAACTTTTAATTTTTATTAAATGGAATAAATAAGGAAAAAGCAATTAAGATGGTTAAATGCATCATCATTAAATAATTAGTACTGGCTATTGGGAATATAAAATACGTCATATCCCATATCCCCTAAATTTCAACTTCTAAATTCGAAGAGCCGTAGAGTGCTAATTGTGTGGTTACTTGCATGTACTGAGTTGTTTTAAATGATCGGAGTGGTCATATAGATGGGGTAGAATATGCGGGGGCATAAAATGCTTCAGCATTGCTCAGCTAATTGCGCCAATAGCCCTAAATTACATACTTTTATTAGTGGCGAAATAACGTAGTTGGCAGGCCCTTTTATCTTGATTCAAGAAGAGAGAATTACATTTAATCTTCTCCCTCATTCTCTCTAATGGATGAAGCACTCAATTTCAGTGTGTTTGCGATTCGGTTGGTTGGTTGACATTTTATTTCTTTTTGATGCAAATTTATAAACCAATTACGTTGGGTTCGCTATGGCCGTGTAGGCGTACATTTATTCAAATCTATTTTTATTAAAAAATAAATCGAAGAATGTGCATTTTAACTCATTTGGTGGCTTTAAGTAGTAAGAGAGCTC
Source organism: Hymenolepis diminuta (assembly GCA_900708905.1). Lineage (NCBI taxonomy): Eukaryota > Metazoa > Platyhelminthes > Cestoda > Cyclophyllidea > Hymenolepididae > Hymenolepis > Hymenolepis diminuta. Next base: position 1,339,299 of record CAADRB010000032.1, read on the forward strand.
TAGTTTTGATAACTGTCATATTTGTTTGATCTTTTCTATTAAGTAAATAAACGGACCCTTTTTCTTCAGATCGATTAAACAAAGCCCCATTAAAGGTATGAGCTTAACGACAAGATGTTTTAGGTGGTCTACATTCTCACAGTATTTTATGACCCATTCCTTGGCCACTAAGTCGTTTATTGGACTTTCCTTTTATCTAACACCTGCGTAATTATTGTACCAGCTTACTGGTTACAAGACTGCTGAATCCTATCGGTTCTTACCAGGAAAAAAGTTTGCTTCTGATTCTGTCTCGTTTCTGTATTGTAATTGTTGAGTTCGTGCAGTTGGAAAGACACCAGCTTAACTAGTTTTCTAAATCTCTCATTGCCATCGTCTAAGTCTGAGGTTCTTCTCCTTCAACCCTTCCTTAATATACTGATATGAAATTATTGTAATACTTTCTAGCTTGTCATTTTTTTACGGTCTACGATCAAGAAATTTTCATTGCCATTTCTCTTCGATAAGTTAACAGAATCACTGTCTGATTGCTTGTCCATCTGTGTTTAATAGTAGTTGCAATACTTCCTAAAAAAGAGCAGAATTATATTAAATTATTATATTAATATATATATAATATATATAATTATTATATTATAACCTATAGCAAGGCAGTAATTTTTCGCGATGGGAAAGCATTGGGATAATGGAGAGAAAATCGAAAAGATGCTGAGAATAAAGTCAGAATATCAGAAGTCGTGCTCCATTTGATTTTTGGATTTGAGTTGTACAATGGTTAGTTCACTTCTTCCAAATCATGATTCACTACCTGGAATATTGTACGAATTCTTGTTTATATAAACGATTTCAAACTTGGAATTTGTGAATTTTTTGTCAAAAATGTGAATATATGTACAAATTTTTGAGAAAGTTCTAAATTTTAATGGACGTTCATTCGTCACATCGCCAAGGGGGCAATTTAATGCGTTTGACATGTGTTTACTGATGATTTTCTTCGTAAATTCAATTTCCTCCCTTTCTCAAAGAACATTCAATTACCTGCCCTTCTGCTCCCCCGTCCGGTACTCCTTTTATCTCTCCTAAATTGTCTCTTCCGGTTGTTTTTAATTTTGTCTTCGTGGTTCTTAGTCGTAAAAAGGGAGACTCAATTAAAACTGCTCTATTTTGACCTGCTTAAGATTGACCAAATAAATTGATTGTTTCTCACAGCTTAATTGTGGTTGTTTCCATCCTGTTAAATGCACTTTACGCACTGGCAGAAACGTACCGATTTTTTTATATAGTTAAACTCATTTGCACTAGGAACGGAAATTCATAGATCATTTATCCGTCGGTGATGTTGGGGCGTTAGGAAAGTAGTTGATATTTGATTGTCTATTTCAGATTGATTAATGTTTATAAATCGTATACAATAGGTCTCATAGAAAGCTCTATCTTTACGTGCTTACAAGCTATTATTTAATGAAAACAGTTGTCTAAATGTAATTGTTTTTATTTCATTTGTTGTTATCTTTTTTACTTTCGTCAAGAGAAACGAACCCTCAAGCTGTTTCAAGTGGTGTTTAAATTTCCTAATCGGGTTATACTTGCCAATTTCCCTCAATTTTAGCTCCACTTCCTTCTTCTTGCTCCAAGTGTTTTGCTCAACTTGTTGTTTTTGTTCTCTAAAAATGGTCCTGCTTTATCGACGAAGCGATCACATCTCCTCTTTTACCTCTCATTTACCTTAATTTCCTATTTTTTGTCAGTTTAAAATAGCAACTTATCTCGCTTATGTCAGGTTTTATTTTAAATTGGCACTTAAACTTGTTCACTTATATTTATCTTTATTTCAAATCTGAAAATGACCGTTTGTAATGTATTGAGAAGTTTCTTTTGAGTAAATATAAATATAAATTATTTCTTTAAATCTACCATTTATTTTGTAAATAGTAAGCAAGATAAATTTTAGATTTGTAAGCCTGATAAGAAACCATCTTTTTTCTTAAAAAAATTAACATAAATGGAGAAAATAAATCATTCGTTATGACATCCTCCTTTTTAAACCTCTCTTTTGACATCATTCTTTTTTTTTCCTATTTTCGGTATTCATGTTAGCTGAGTTCGTAGGGTGAGAAAGGCCTGTAACCTAAGGACCTTTCTCCATTCTACGTTGCTCTCCCACTATATGAGCCTCGACTTGTAGGCCGTTGAGCCGGAATCTGTTTTTCAGGAGTAAGCTTCCCGTTCATGTGTATTTTCGAAGCCATGGAGTTAACAGATGGGTTTGACAGGAGCAATAGTTCACATCGATCTGTCTTGATTTTTGGGAGTAAACAGTTGTGTAAATATTTTTTCGCTAATGGATCTGCTATTTTTTGTGGATAAACAAATCAACTCGACTTATTCGCATTATTTTGCACTACATGCTCTCATATAAGTGCTCATCATTATTGCCCATAATAATACATAATATACCATTTTTGATGCTAGCATACGAAATATTAAAGTTATCTAATAAGAGGTGAAAAGGTCAACGGTCGAGTTGAATTATATAATGACGTCAAGATGTCAAAGGACTTACATTACTTGAATTTTGGAAACACTAACTTGTCCACTTACTTATTAGGGGCATGACCTATAATGAGACTAGCAAAGCTATCACAAGAAATGTCTAAACTTGATCACTTTCGATTTGTTCTGAGATTAAAGTTGCGAATATTTTATTTGTTTGTATATTTATATCTATGTTAAAACAAACAGGCAAATCACTTTCTTTTCCTGCTTGTTTTGAATAGACCAATAGAACAGTAAACTCTCTTTTTGTCAATTAGTTAAAAATTTTACTTCAATATGGAAATTTTTTTATAGAAAACGCCGTCACAAAAATGAGAATTCAGAACACGTGCTTGTCTGTTACATTCGAGGTTATGGGCTCGATTCCCACCAGTGCACACCCGGTGATCGATATGGTTAAGTTGGGCACAATTCAAGTTTATTTTAGCCTAGTTCTAATTAACCTTAATCCTATCCATTAAGCTGGCATCCAGTTCAGAAATGCTCGATCCGTGTTTTAGTGAGAAGGAGAGAGAGGGAGTAAAGTTAATTGCTTTACGTGTAGCAGGAAATGGATACATCCGCCAGGGGAAACCAAATATAGTCATTTTTGAAGGGTTTACTAAACTCAAGGAACGTATTTAGGTCTCTCAACAGCTTATGCGGCACACTTGAAATCCTTGCAACTGATATTTCTTCTGTTATATGTATTTCGATCCTATTTGTGAGCATCTTAAGTTAATTTCATGTATCTAGATATATATATTTCTGTCTTCTGCAATGTGTAACAATGGGTGACATCTGAATAAAAGTAATGTGTGTTCATTCTAAACGTCTACTTAAACAATTAAATTGCAATTGAAATTTTAGGATTAACCGTTTCTAGGTTCTGAGTTGATGCTTTTTAGACAGCCCTTTTTGTACCCTATTTGAATAGACGTATTCAGGCACTTCTCAGTCTTTTGAAATCGGCGTACAACGGGGCTGACACATGGAATGGTTGGTTGGTTAACCACCCCAAGTTCTACGGTTAGCAGCTTAATACTGAGGGGGGAGGGGGACATTCCAGAAAGAGTAAAAAACCTTAACTTCTGTAGCAAGAAAGGGAGGAGCAAACTCGTCCAACAAACTTTTAAATGGACGAGGGGATCAAGAAGGAATGAGGAATGAATTCAGTGCATCAAAAATCAATAATGGAAGTAGTGATCTGTCCAAATTTCCACAAGGAGTATATTTCATTGTGTAATGTCCTAATGTTCAAATTCCATGATTCGACTTCCAAGTTTATGAGTGAGATTATGTCCACGATGTTCAGAGACTATTAACGGTCAATTTGATTCTGTTTCTGGATATGCTGCCTTGATTTGCCTGTATCTTCTTCCAACCAGGAGCACGTAGATAGGATTAGGGACGACTATTAAAATAGCTGAACTATACAAAGTTCACTCACTATTTATTATATTTTATTATTAATATCTCTAACAATGCAAGAATACACAATTTGCATTCATAAGGAAACACTTTTCACTAAGGTCGGTTGGATGGTTCAAACACAGGATGAGTTAGTAGTCGGTTTGAAGACAAATATTTAATTAATTATCACTTTATAAAAAAGGAGCATGAGAAGAGCACAATTAGAGCAGCAGATTTTATTTTAAATTCGAATTATATAAATCATGGTCTTTATATTTGCATGATATTTCTTGGCAGTCTTGACATGTGCTTCTGAAATATTCGACCACCATTGTTGCACTCGAACAGCTGGTTTTTAACCTTTATAATGGTACGTTCTTAAATATTTCAGATGTTTGAACGTCTAGAGATCTTTGGTGGGAGAAGCATTTCAATCAGTTTAATACAGTAAAAGGAATCTAAAGAACTCCGCCTTTTCTTTGTTCGGCAATCATTTTTTCTACTTTAAATAGTATGACTGAACTCGTTACAATAGAAACTTCAGCAAATTTTGGAAACCGATGTTTAGATTTCTGATTGGAACGCTTACGTGGTTGATCAGTAGACTAAATTTGAAGACTAGTCATGCCATCTCGATACATGCGTAGTGACAGAAGCTAGCTTAGAATATGTCAATGTAATATGAATTAAGCTAAGTAAGCGAGCGTTCTTTTCAATTACACAACCTCAGCTGCTATAAGACCGGAATGAGACAGAGTCAGTGACGGAATATTGTTATCAGTGAAAAACAGAGAGAACGCTCTGCAAGCGTTCACAACGAAAAAAATCGGTAAACTGATTTAAACTGGGGTGATAATTCACACATCCAACTGTGTGAAGGAGGTGATAAAATAGGCAAAAATCGATTGGCTATTTAACGGTAATGAGGGATGAAGTCACTGCACAAGTTTTAACATAGACCTCACAAATACAATTCAAGTTAGTTAATATTCTATTCACAAAAACGAGTTTTCGAGTCATTTCCTTTTTGTGTGCGAAGAATGCGTTCCCAGAGTCTACTTTTTAGTCGTGCTTTAGTTTATTTACTCACCGTGGATTTATTGATGTGAGTTTTGAGCTGTAAGTAAGTAATGGGTAGTTTTTACGACGTCCTTTCAACCATTTCTTCCATTCTAATTGCTCTACCTTCTCGCATGTTAAAAATTACTTAACCGTAAAATGCACCAACCCAAAAATTTTGATTTCTGAAATTTGTTATCTTTCATCACTCACTTTCTTTAAGATGTGGAAAAACTTCCAAATTTTGACAATTACTAATAAAAAAGTTCATATTATAAAATTAAGGTGATTTTTAATGTTGGAGACCATGCACATGTTTACGATTTGTGTTTAATACTGCTAAATGGGTTGTCCAAACTATTAAGCTATTAACCGTAAAACCTAGGATACCTAATCGCCTTACTCCCATCCCTGAGTCGCTTAATTGCCAGCTCCGATTTACCCAAAATAAAAAGAAGATTAATTGAATATGTCTGTCGGGTTAAATCCAAAATGAGACCGACTTTTGGGAATGTGTTCACTACAAAGTATTAGCAGATAGCCGACTTAGATTGTGGTTGGCTAATGTGTCCGAGATCAGCGACATTAAAACACAGACAGTGAAAGGATGCTTGCCAATTACAGGTGTCATCGTTGGTTAGGTGACCCTCTGGTATTTTTTTCAAATATTTAGTGCTATACAGTTAGCGAATTCCTGATATGAGGAATAATTTCTACTTGGCTAAATATTATCAAGAAAAAACAAAAGCTTGTAACCAGCCCAAAATTATTGTGAGCGGTTAATTAATAAATTGAACGCAAAATTGAATAGTGTCGACAAAGAAAACTTTAAAATGTGGTCCATTTGAATTAAAGGTTGTAAAAGGAATGCTGAGGAAATGCGAAATCAACGATGTTTACGCTGCTCAAGTTGCTATTGGCGTCGCTTTGTTCAAAAGGTCCTTGTGGTTTAAAAAATTAAGGCGTGTTCCATTCGGCTCCAATGGTGCTTGGTTGACGGTTGCACAAATATTGATTGTCAAGATAAAAAATTTGTATTCGTCCACATTTTTATAATCCCATATTTCACAAACTACTTCACTTTTGTCTGACATTGGAAGTAGATATACACTCAGAGTTTATATTATATTAAGTCCATTTAATCAACAAAAATGGTCAATTGATGTCCGTACTACTAATGCGATTCGGACATAAAGATGTATAGCTTTAAATGGTACAGTTATCAAATAGGGGTGAAATTAAAATATGTGGACGTTTTTCTTGAAAAATACGGAAAATGCTGGAGCTCAATTTGCAATTTGCACCTCTTTATTCCTAACACGTTCAGGAAATATATAGGAAAACAGTTTTCCGAACAATTGCACTGATTTTTTTGAATGAAGATTTATTGTATTTTATAGCTTCATGGTGAAATATTTCACGATCCAGCTCTAAGTTGTCTGATGCCAGAAGAAAAATAGCATCTGAAATTGCGTGATTTCAAAAAATGAGTGTTTGTGCCACTCCCATCTTCGTTTTAGTTGAGTGTTTAGCCGGTGTAAGTTAATATTTGCACATTTTAATCCAGATGAAACTTGGAATTAAAAAGTTTTAGATATTGAGTGTTGGTGCCACTCTGATCTTTAGATTTACAGAACTATTAGCCTGTATAAGCAAATATTGTCTATTAGTAAGGCAGAAACTGATGATGATGATTAATTGTTTTAAGTAATTATATATCTTCAGACAACTCATATAAACATATACGTGTTACTTAAAACATCGAACAAATGTGTTTAATAGGTCTCTAATACCTTACCTGAAAAGCAACGATTCCATTGGTTGATACAGTCATTCATTTTTATAAAATGGGATTCAAACTTTTTATTTATTTCCGTTCCAGCGTCAGTCATCTTATTTAATTCATTGGGGTAAAATATCCTTCTTTAACTTCTTTATATCTCATTTAGAAATTCGTAAATTTAAATGGGAATATTATTAAGATTGCGTATAGTTTATCACTCTATTCTCATAGTTATTTATTTACTGATTATTTTAAAATTCCCCTGTGGAAGTCCAAATATCCATTTTCATGCGTCTATTCAGCTAATTCCTGATTAATAATAGACTACCTAAAACAATTAACATTTAAAAAACTCAAAACAAACGTGATTAAAATTCTATTTTTTAAAGATCTGCTCCAGACCAAAGATGCTTGTGTTGACAATCTCTTGTCATTATTTTGGTTTGTGTTCTCTTTTTCTTTCAATTGAACTGACATGTGTGAAAGTTCTTTTCTTGAGAAAATCTCACTTTATTTGATTTATCAAACACTGTTTTTCATTACCCAATATAAAGCTGGGTAGAAACGAAAGTGAAACCAGATGCCACAGGATTATTTTACAGCATTACAGTTGGTTGATACCCGGTAGAATTATAAGAGAGATAACCAACTTATAGTACCTCCAAAATTATTAATACTCACGCCAAGGCAAAACAAATTAACGGTTTTTATTTCTAACTCAGGAAATATTAAAGTAGTCCAATATGGGTTAAAAGAAGAAGATCGAACAAAAGTGGAAATTAAAGTTGGGGCATCAAATGAGTCTTATAAAATTTGGTATTTGATTCAGATTGCACGCAGTTTGCGTTCATGACTTCATGTTTCAGTGTCCAAATTTTCCGGATTTTCCCCTGTTTCCTTAGTGAATTCGTGTTCGCTTCATATAGAGTTTATTTCTAGTTGGTCAGTCACTTCAGACACATTTTTCTCCCAGTAGCCAAGAGACTACCACTACGATAAGAGCTAATTTATAAATTTACCAATGGCTATTTAATGTTTCTCCAAATGATTGACAGTTGAAGGTCAATCACCTACTATTCCTTTGTCCTGTCTAGACTATCAAAATACCAAGGATGATATAATGCAATCGCCTAGTTTTGTCATTAGATAAAATAACAGGCTAGCATAGATATCACTTGCAGGATGCATTTCTTCCATCTCGTCATCGAGCTATACTTATCGATGTCGAAATTGAAAGAGATTTCAAAAATTCATCTCCACCTGAGAAAGAACATTTAGGAGCCCTTCTAATTGTGAAACTACATTTGCCACTCTATTTTTCGGCATACTGTGCGACTGTCATTCCGGTCACAGAATTGCTCCGATAATGGTTAAATCTCATAACTTCTGTAGTGGGCGCAACTCTATAATACTAAGTTAAATTCCCTTTCGAACTTAAGATTTTCCTAACGGCCACCAGTTGAAAAGCCTTTCCTAAACTAGAACAAAAGTTTTGAAGCTAGACCACTGGTATATCTTAACCAGCATTGGGAGAGGAATTACTATCAGCAGAGCTTGAAACATGCGGATGAGCTGAGTCAGTGATCGATATGATTGCAGTTGTCCTTTGAGCATGGGAGAGGGAGAGCGAAATGCGATAACCGCTCCAACAAAATTTTATATGTTCTCATACGAGAAGTAGGAGATATTTAGCTAAAACTTTTGCCAGACAGAATCTTTGAGAAATAACTGGAAATGCATTTGTTTCGCTTGTGTTGACATATTTTAGAAGACGAATGAAATTAAGTAACTGCTTTAACCTTGAATTACATTGTTTTATTCATCCAAACTGATTTACCCATCGTCATGACTGCTTGATAATTTCATTAAAAAATGATTTTAAATCTTGTTAATATACCCCAAGTTATCATGGGCTTGTCAATTTGTGGTGGATTTTAAAGAAGATTCGTTTATATTACGAGAATTTTGCAGTATCCGATGTGAATGCTTCAAATCTGCTACCGAGGTGCTTTAGATATGGCTATGAATCACTTAAATAAATAGGAATTTTTTATTTCCTATCTCACTCCTCGCTCGCCCACATATATTGCACGGTCAAGCATGAAATTAAACTTTAATTTCTTTCATGGCTTGGGGTCCCTTTTTCTACTCCTTTTATAGGCCGCCTTCTACTAAATTATTCACCTCCGTATCTCGCCCTCTCTCCCTATAACCACTCAAGCTGTTAAATACCAACCCTTTCCCTTCTGAGCTTCCCTTTTTTAATCTCTGTATTTTATATTTTGGGTTTAAATGACCGTAGGTAGCAATCGCTGCCCGATTTGCCAATTAAACCCCTCTGCACAATGTTAATTTTATGCCCAACTTTCTCCGAATGAAATAAAGCTAATAATGTTTTTTCTATTGCAAGTCATTATCAAAAAAGAGAAATTGTTTAAGTGGTATTCGAGTCCTACTCTTAACTGGGATGTTTACATTAAACTGTTAAACTAACATTACATTGGAATGTTGACCATTGATAAGATGATAAGTGACAAACGCCTCAAATGCGATCCTTCGCCTGAATGAATTGTTCCCTTCGAAAATCACACCACCACGGTTATGGGTCACAGTTTATCATTTGAAGTGTAACCGATTAGAACTATTTCTTAAATGCGATTACCTTAACTTTCCACATAGATGTAGTCCATGGAATTATTTCGAATCGAACAAGATACTAAGTGGTTAAGTGGTTTCTCGATATATTTTACGCATATGTTTCCTCACTTTTATAAATCTTGTATGCACTTAAGGGAGTTTCAGAAACCGGTTTGTTACAAGTTTTATCTGTAAGGCCTGTTTTTTCAATTTGATCCAATTTCCCTTATTCAAATCAAATTAGAAAAGGATTTACCTATCAAGATTTCCGTAGCAGTTTTTGAATATACCTTTTTTTCATAATCTATACATCCTGATTTAAAATGAAATTTGGATAAGTGACATTGAAATGTTATTTCCCTTCACAGTATTGGAAGCCAATGATGTAGAATTTTTCTATCCCAGATAGATGGATGCATTCCTAGACGTCATAAAGCGCCTCTTTTTGAAAAGAAAATGTACTTTTTTGTGAGAAACTGACTATATATCTCCACCTTATCTCGTTCATATTTCTTAAATTATCTGCAATTGCGTTTGAA
>CAADRB010000032.1:1349590-1394602 GCA_900708905.1 Hymenolepis diminuta
ATATTGCTCCGAATATCCGAACTGTTGTTCTGCTCAACATTAGGACTACGCTATCTGATATATCGCGCACAGCACATCATTATCATCATCGCAATCAGTTTAACATACCTACCCCTCTCTCATCCCTCATTAACGTTAACATCGCGATAACTTCATAATGGTCGCGAATTAGTCAGCTCCTATCAAATCTCAGCAATCATCAGCATCATCTCTTGTGGCATTCAATGAAGGGATAACAAAATTGCATTCCAACTTGTTCTCTCCACTTCAGGATTGTGACGGTGATACTCCACTGCATGATGCCGTCTCGGGTGAGAATCTCGCTATGGTCGAACTCCTATTGGCCAATCGCGCTGACCTTGCGATAACCAATAGTCTTGGCCATAATTGCCTCCACCATGCCGCCATGTTAGGCAATCTAAGGTGAGTAAAATCGATAATCGGTAATTTAACTTTTTACGTTATTTTATTGCATGGTTTTCTAAATGCCTAACTTCCACATTCGAGAATTGTTTCAGTAAACTTATTTGTCCAATATTAAGTCGAAATAATTCTACAAATATATTCTTAATTTCCTCCAACCCAGGTAAGATAGTCCAAATCTTTTTGTTAGTCTTATTTGTCTAATCTACGAAACCAATCGCGCAGCAGCGGTGTTTAGAGTTTGTTTTTTCTGGGTAAAAATTATTCTACTCGGAAGAAATTATCCTAATTTGGAGATTCCAATTATTTGATATGAGAATTAATGCCATAGGTATTTGTTATGCTGTCACATAACTTTAGATAGCTCACTTTGGCTTGTGTCACTCAGAGAAGGAGGGGGTCAAATTCAATTTTTCAAACGAAGTTGAGCTCTTTTGTGTTTTCCGCCATTCGTAATTTAATTTGGTCTCTTTGATCGAATCGATTGCTTTCTGCATTTTGCTCTCACCTGCAGTTAATATTATTTACTTTATGTCTTGATTTTACTCTGCTCTAAATTGTTGTGATTTTGATTATCAAAATTAATAAGTTTTAATTAATCTATATTAATACAATTTTATTTATCATACATTTTCACTTGTTTGAAGTAAAGCAATAGCTTTTGTTCCTTTTGAATATTGGACTAGGGCGTTTAAATCAGAATTGGAAATCGTAAAGGTACACCTGTAGCTCTCCGATTTCGGAATAATAGTATTTTCTGATTTAATCTCACTAGTACCAATTTTAGTACAAACCTAACCGGTTGAACTGACACTTAACTCTTTTGAAAATTACTGGAAATATTCGATTTTATCGTTTTTAGAGAGTACATCATGTCTTTAATAAAATGGAGTCATTTGTCTGAGAATATTTGAACTCAAAAATTCATGGAACGCTTTTCAGGATGATAACTGATTCAGTCGTAACATTCTGGAGTCACCTATTTTCGAACAAATACATTTCACTTTCATCCAATCAACCCTGGGCATTTTCTACCAAACACTAAATACAGAAATGAAGTTCGCGTACACTTTATCCAGTTTATTTTTATCAAACGCTGAAAAGATCGTACTAGATTTACTCCCTAACGTCAGGAACAAAAACAGACTCTGTTTTGTACACTTTCCCTCTGCCTGTCCCCCCTTCATTTCCGCTTTGACCCATTGTTAACCGCGCAGTGGAGTCCCGGCCATAAAACGGGAGCGAGGGTTTTCAAAAATCTCCGGTCTCATGCAGCGCCTATAATAATAAAGATTATTTTTATTCTCAGACAATACGCGTGGTCATAAGTAGGAATCGTCTGATAACTAATAATAACGCAGTGGATAATAAATGTTCTTATAGAATTTAGATTACTGGATCCCAATCCACAAGCTCGACACTTGTGAATTAAGCTGTTTCGTTATTTTGTGAATTTAATAGAAAAAAGATCGGTTATCTGGATGGGGGGTTGTATATATTTCATTAAAATAAGGGTTGAAGTGAGAGGAGAATGAAAATTTTCTTAAAACTTTCTCTAGAGCTTCAGATTTTATTGTTGTTTCATTGCGTTCAAGGCTTTATTAATTTGAAATTTGTAGTGACATTAAGGTTGATGGAAGCCTAATTGTGAGGATTATTCAGTGGAAAATTGTACTTGACGTCGATTTTCTTTAACAAAGATTTCAATTTATTTGTATTTTCGTAATCTTGCTTTATATAAGTGCCTGTTCCATCTTTACATAAACGCTGGCGACTAGTTAGTACGGCTCACTTCAACTTAGTTCTTTCTAACAAACTCTTTTATTTTGGTATTTACGAATTTTGAGCCTCTTCATATGCTGTAATCTGGCTTTCTCTGTAGAATACCGTAACCGACCCTTAGACCCCCTAAGAAATTGTAATAGTTACAAACACGACCCGATAACACCACAATACAAATCAACCCAAACCCCTATATCAATATAAGACACGGGTTTTCGTATCAATAGTTTGATTTATATAATGCGTCATTTACAACCGTAATGTAGATAAATTCATCCGATTAAAAGGGGAAGACAAAAAATCTTCTACAGAAGAATTATTTTTGGGGGAAATATTATTTTCTTATATGTAGTGCTATAATTCCCGAGTATATAGTAAATGGCATTAATAGACCCTAGACCATCACAATTAATTATCTTTCCGATTTTTCTCTTCCTCCCGTCTCAGCAATTTAATCTTAATTTCATCTAATTCAATTACCGGTACCTACTATCCATACAATGGGACCACACACAAGTACATTGGTGATGTTCTAAACTCAATTAAAAAGGGGAAATATCTCATCTGTTTTCATTAGCCTCAGAAGGTAAATATAATTTTGTCTGATTGGATATATTTTGTAAATAGATTTGACTCAAAATTTGCTGTGTTTATCTTTATGCCGCTATCAAAGTTACCTTCAAGAACTTGCTCTGCTAGAACATGATGCTGTGACACATGTCAATTTCAATTAAGTGTCTAAAAATCAATTTCAGTTATGGTGGAGTCAAGACACCAATAGTCGTATTTTTATTGAATTTTGAAAGCATTGACTTGTCCACTTCGACATAATAGTTTTCGGTGCTCAACTTTCAGGATTTTATCCCCAGCTTTCTGGATCAGTTCATATTCGTGTTCAGAGATTGCGGGCCAGTCGATTGAACTGAATGATTGTTCATGCCAACTTGATTCATTTAAGGCAAATAAGACTTTTTAAGCATACTTTTCAACATAAACTGTTTATCACTTCTTTGGGTCAATAATTTCATAAAATCCCCTATTTCTAGTGTCCTTTAAAGCCGGAACTTCGACCTTAGCGTCTTAAAACCTGGCTTCAAAATGTCTTATATTTCCAAAACGTATACTTCTTTCCGGCAAAAGGTCCACATTTCCTTGAAATCAATCAGTTTTTATTCCTTTTTAAATTAAAATTTAAAAGTGCTACAAATTTATATCCAACTCCAATTCAGACTTTCCATTATTGTAACGTGATGATCGGATTTTAGAATAATTATCGCAAAGCTAGAAATGAGTCGAATCAATTATGGTCCCTATTTTTTAATCACTTGATATTTGGCTTTTCTATAAATACATTTCGATCACCTGGAGCTGCTTTTTTTTCTTCCAAATTTAATTTTATTATGCACCTCTTAGTCGTCACAAGTTTTACGAAATTAGAACAAACCACAGTTAGTATAAACAATACGGGCGCACTATTTTCAAATTATTACCCGAAAATAGTGAGGATTTATTTAAAAGAAAAAACAAATGCTAAGTTATTGTTTTTCAAATAGAAATGATAAAATTGAGACTTTTTTAATTAAAGGACTCTAAATTCCTTATTTTAACAATGCGTGTGATAAGTATGTTAAAAGTCATGTTATCCTACGTGTAATATGAGTTGAGCAGCAAATTTTCTTTAAATCCATCCTTTATTAGCTCCTACTGCCTTTGTTATTATCATAAATATTAGTTGTGATCATGGGAAAGCATATTAACAAAAACTGCCCAATCAAGGGTGAAGGTAGAAAGTTAAATAGAAAATGAAAATAAAGCGAATATACTTCTTCAGAGTGCCCACATTTTCCTTAATATTCAGAACTTCCAGTTTAAGTATTTGATCACTAGATTCCTCAGTTAGTTGACTAGCTATGCTCCGTGATGTTCAGAGCTTATTGACGGGATGATAAAATTTGGCCGTTATTTATGTCGCCTCTTCTAAAAGCAACTAATTCTTACTAAATTTTATTGTTTTAACTATTGTAGCTCACGCCAAGGCGAAATGATTTACGATTTCCATATTGGGAAAGTATCTAAACATGGGAAAAGAATAAAGCAATTTAATGCAAATTGAGAGAAATTAAAGTCTGGGCTTTAAAAGGGTCTTATAAAATGTGATCTTTGAATTCTTCTTGGATATAATCCACCACACTCCATTTTCTAATATTCTAATATTCTGCACTCTTTGCCTTGTTAAATCATGTTTCTGACGTCTGAAGATTTGTCGACAGGCTAGCAGAATTGTGGGAGCCAGCGCAAACTTAAATGTAGTGCTAGCCCTATGCTAATACATTGCTCTGTTCTGTTTGTCTTTTTAAAACGACGGTAACACTGCTCTCCTTTAATTGAGAGTCTTTTTTGTCAATGACAATTCAAAGTTAATTATTTGTTTCAAAACAAATATTGAGCTCATTTATACCAGTTTCGCTTTTCAACTTTAAAACACAAGGCGAATAGTATCTAATTTGTTTTCCTCCTCAGTAACTCATTGATTAATTGAGCGCGTTTTTTAATTCCTTTTTTTAATCTTTCTACTGAAAAATACGAGTGCCAAGGATATAAATAGATTTTTGAATTCATTCGCCGTTTCATTTCTTGATTTTCAAATAGTTTTATAATTTTATATTTGTGGGTTCGAAGATAAAATCTAGAACCATGAATCACAATTTGAGACTAAATTGACGTCATTTATTTCAATTTATTTCAAAGCAAGGATATAGTTTCTGTTTCCAAAAAATTTTTCCGCACATAAAAATTAGCGAAAAAGAATATTTCCGTGCTCGCCTACGAATTTTGAGGTCACGAGTTTGATGCTCATTGTGCTGCGCTGGTCAAGTCTGGGAAGAAGGAGGTAGCGAAGTGGAGTTTCTAATCAGGGGGAATCCATGATGCTATCCCTCTGCCCAAGGTGAGTACTGGATAGTACTTTCCAAGAAGAATTTGGAAGTTTCTTTTCTCGCCAAGATTTCGGGCCACCTATTTTATTCATCTTATCTCCGCCTCAAGGTACATAAGTTAAGTAACTTGTTCAAAGAAAATAGTTCATTTAAAAAATACAGAGAAATTATTGCATTCTTATCATTTGAGTAATTCATGTCAAATTATGAGTGACCAATCACACCGAATTATGAATGATTGTTAGAAAGTACCTCTGCAACCTACACATTGTAATTTAATGATTAAAAGTTGTTCTTTACAACCGTTATTAAATACTGTCAGTGTTAATATCAATTAAAGGTTCCCAATCAGTTGATGATATTATCAAAATACTTGTTGGACAAGAATCTGCATAACTTCCAAATTTGAAATGAGGTTAATGAAATGTGAAGACTTAGTCTTGAAAATTAAAACCTCCAATTGCTACTCGTGCCTATATTTCCTTCGTAGCCGATATACTTAGAAGGCAATTAATCAATTGGCCATTAAGAATTCGTTCTAACCGACCCGATCTCGAAATTCATGTTTCGAGTTGACTACTAATCAAAACCAAACGTTCTGCATTATCCCATGTAACAAATCTTGTGTTGTCAAAGGGTTGCAGTGATATATTTTGGAGTTATTTGGGAAAAAATAGACTTACTATATCCTGAATTTTAAATCCAAATAATTATTTATTAAAGCTATAGCACGAAATGAATTATCGGTATTTTTTGCATTTTGGTAATTGGTGAAGAAGAAGAAGAGAAAAATATTATAAAATCCTGTCGAAAGAATCTGTGATTCCATTGAATTTTTATCAGAATTTGCAAATGATATCACTGAATGCATACTTAGAAGCTCTTTGCAGCTTCAGTGACTACTGATTTTATTTCAATTACTCAGAAACTAGATTATTTAATTGAAACCTCTTCGGAATTCCCCTAAAGCAAGAAATATGTAAAGATTGAAAGTAATATATTCATATCCTACGGATTCATCCTTTAATACGCCCTAATAAAATAAGAGAATTGGGATAAAGACTGGTGATTTTAGTATCCGCATTCAAATTTTCTTGCGACGCATTTAGTATTTTAACGCAAGTCTAAAATGCTCGCGAAAAAATAAAGTTTATTTAAATGAAAAATTTAGGGCCATCGAATAATCAACCGGAAATTTTGGCTAAAGGCGTGTCTAGCCAAATATGGAGGGTGTAATGAATGTGACGAAAATTATCGATAGAATAATCTATGCATTTGTTCTAGTAAATAGACTACCCTGACCTTCTTTTTTGAACCTAAAGTTTGTTTGTCTACTCCAACTCTAAAGACGTATGTAGTGCAACTGCTATCTACAAATTATTATGATATCGATTAATCTTTAAACTCCCTAGGTACCTCCGTCTATTATAAGTTTATGGGTGATCAAATTTTCATTTGCATATCTAATATAAGTTCATGTTGATGAAAAGAGACAAGATGTCCCTTTAGTTGAGAAATTTGCAGCTTAAACATATTTATCATTGTCACCGATGTCACGAATAAACTTTACAAGTTTTAATCGTGGAATAATAACTGAATTGAAATGACAAAAATACTCCAGTAGGGGATGAAACTGGGGTCCAAGAAGGTATGTCAATTGAGGATGTCAAAGGTCATGCTTTTAATTCGGGAAGCATTTAGTTGTCCATTTTTTCGTATACAGTACGACTTTTTAAATGTTCCAAAGCATAACTATCAAGGTTTCATCTCTGGGTTTCTGGATAGATTTGCCTTCAACTCGAGGGGTTGATTTAAGTTAATAGTTTATCTTCTTGTAGCTGTGATCAAGCGGAAAGACTAGCTAAGACAGCAAATATATCAGAACTCATTAGACTTCACCCGAAATTAGCTTTTACAATAGTAGCCGCATATCCCATTAGTCTGGCAGCTTAAATTTATTAAAGTTGGATAGTTGTGCCTGTGGGTAACAATTTCAGTACATTCTATTAAGTTTTCACACTAGATGTGCCTAAAATGTGCTTGGTTAATTCAACTGAAATATATCAGAAAATATTTAGTATAGTTAAGTGTCAAGTTAAAATTTCATAAGTATACAAGCGTGCTTCTGAGGTAAACAGGGGGCATCAATGGAAGGAGGAGATCAAAGGTATTTCCTATGTCCAGAATCAGGTGTTTAGGTGTCACATTAACAGTTTTGAATTAAGATGTCAAAGACCTCTACTGATTCAAATAGTATAGATTAATCGACAATAGCATATGGCTTATTACTAGACATGCGCACCCAAAGTTAAGTGCTTAAGCAGGTCGACTTTGCAAGACATACAACTTCTCGGCCTAATTATCTTATACACCAGTCAAAAGCAATCATTTTATTTTCCCTTCACAATCTACTCCCTTTTTTCGGCCTAGCTCGCGTGAAGTGAGACTGTCTATTGTGAGTGAAAAGGAGAGGTGGACGGATTAATTTGGTTATTAGTAGAGGAATCTGAGAAGCAGAGGAGGGAAGGAAATGTGAGGGTACTGAGGATTATTTACTAAGGAGTAGAAAAATATTGACACTTTTCCTCCTCTTTCTTTTCCCCAAAAGAACATCAAATTCCACTCCACTGGTTGGTTTACTCTGTTACAGTAAAATGAGATCGAATCAGCCTACAGTATTATGTGCTTGAAAAACTCGGTATTTTAATAAAATATTGAGGTCCGTATTTTAAAAGAATTAATTGATGAATACAAATATGGAGAAACTTGTAATTAAATTTCTTTTCTGAAAGTTCTAAAACTATTTTACTTCCTTGGAATTATTCGCATTAGCCGAACTGCAGGGCTTACAGAAAATGTATATAATTTTTTAAAAATGTGAAACTTAGTTCAAAGAATGCATTATATTATAAATACATTCAGATCCAGGATACCTTGGCAGTTGCTAAATCTCGAAATTAAACATTTTAAATACGGATGGGAATAGAAATTAAGCATGAAATATTGAATGTATTCATTTGCGGAACGCTATCGCCCCTGGTTGAGGAACTCCTAGCGAAATTCGTTGAAGTTGGATGTTGCCTTGGTCTAATGAGTTAGTTCATGTGCTGATAAGATGTCGGGTCCCAATTGGCGAAGAAGTATTGGCTCCGGTTTTCTGGCAAATCCTTGACTGATGGGTATCGGCCATTATAGCGAATCGGGAACTGCGCATACAACTCTGGATAATACCGTATTATATTACGACAATTATAACTGTTCAAATAGATTAACTTGACGGTCTTGGCAACAGGGGAAATCAATCATAATCAGGTCTCCGTATCTCAAAGGAAGCTTATTACGTGGTCCGAAACTAAAGGCCCGGATACCACGGCTATCTTTATAATAAGTGGTCCAAACATCCAAATAAGCAGACTTAATAGACATCTTAGATAATTATTTTAATTAGAAGGGTTTCCCACTAAAAAAGCGGCTTTCAAATCCCTCAACCTGAAGAAATAAAGTTAAATAAAACCCCTTGTCTAAGTCAAGTTAGGAGGGAAAAATGAATGTTTAGCTCTGAGTTACACTCTCAAGGTCTCTTCAAATATAAAAGGACACAATAGGTTATAAATATCAACCCTTCATTCTTCAGTCAAATGATTCCTCTCAAAGCAATCCGACTTCCTCAAAAAGTCCAAGATACCGGTATTTTTATGAATTTGAGATGGCTTTTTCTTAGGGAAAATTTTGACGTTATAGAGGTGGTCAGACCATGTGATATAAAGGCGTTTCTCTCTATAGCGTCTCTCCCATCCGCTTTTGGTCAAACGCAACGAATCGTTACACTAAAGAGGGAGGACAAGTCCACTTAAATCTGTTCTTTTCAAAGAGTCGCATTTAGTTAAGCTTGGGGGCTGAGAAGGCTAGTAAAGCTCACCGAATTCTCTCTCATTGTTCTAAGGTTGCCATTGTATTCGCATGACAACCGGTATTGCCTGCATTGTTTTCTTCGTTGCTTGGAGGGAAAACATGTTTGACGCTTTTTTAGTTTACCTCCCTCTTTCTCTTCTGGCCCTTATTTTCAGCCCTTGGTATCTCTTTAATTGTTTTAATTCTCACGGTTAGAGTAACTTCGAAGTTCTGATTTTAACTTTTCTTTATGTATATTGCAAAGGAGAGGCTCTAGCTTTAGTGATGCCGATCAAGAACAGCGTGATAAAGGCGAAAAGGAACTTGTTGAAACCTGTTCGCGGCCATGACTAAGCGAATTAAGGTAACAGTTAAACGTATGTACGAAATAAGGTCGTTATATGGGTTTAAGTTAAGCTCTTTTATTAAAAGCTATAATTGAATGATAAAACAATATTGCAATATGGAGAAATGTTTAAAAAATAGCAAGATTGACACTTAGGAAATGGAACTGTTACCTACTTAGATCCTCCTAAAAATTGATAAATAAGCTATTGCTTCTCCAAAATGTTTGAACTCTATTTGGATGTTAGAGACTGATAATACATTAAGCACTAACACATAGGGTAAAAGGCAGAGAGAGAAAGAAATGGATTTTAGGGAGGATGGGATTGTATATGTATATCTACCTACGCCTGCGATACTTACTTCGAATCTCTGTTTGTGCCCTTGGAATCGGATAATTTCTCCTACCGATTGTGTTATGCAAATCATAGTGTTGTTGAAAATTGTTTTTTTTTTAAAAAACTCCATTCTATAAAATAACCATTTTGCATTCCTAACCAGACAAATTTAGTATACCTAACTATTTGAGCAAAAAATTGAGCCTCAGGTAGTATTTTCACGCACAGGAAAAAGGGAAATTGGCCTAGAATCTTGCATTTCTCATGCAAAAGGGGGATTTTTAATTGAACTTTTTACGCGATATATAAGGAAAAGAAAACAGGGAAATTAAATAATTAAATAGAGTTTATTTCGACTATTGTCTTACGAGAAGAAAGTTGATTTTAAAATTTCAAATTCTTTAGGGTCTTTAGAAAGAATATTTTATCACCTCTAGAAGCATCCATCCTTTTGATTGACTTTGACAAATTAGTCAATATAGGTTTATACACCGGATTAAATGTTTGTAGTTCTAATTTCAGGGCCAAATTTTACCCATTGACCATGTTGCTATTCACTTACCTTGATAAATGTCAGTATCGTTTCAGTGTTCTCGTTAGTCGCGGATGAAGATTTTGTGCTTGACGTCCCTGCTGGATTTCTATCATTATTTTTTAGTCAGAATAACAAGTCATTGTTACGCTATACGGTATGCGCTTCTAAGAGCTAACTGGGAGGTTCGTTAACGTGGGCTGCCCCAAGTCTCATCTCAATCCGTTTACATTCAAGTTTAGAGATTTCGTTAGAGACTGAATACATTTATTTTGTAAATAAACGCATTGCGAGTGCAATTGCAAGTTACTGAGCAAGTGTCCATATATTGATAATGCTGAACGCCAAAGCAAACGGAAAGATATCTTGGAAATAGGTTGAATCCTGTCTATTTGAGAGGTCTTTGTTAAGTGGCAGATGGATGAAACCTTTATTATTCTCCAAATCGTTCGTATTTGATGAACCATGACTGTCGTACATATTCTCAGATTCCTTTGTATAACTCCTTGATTTCGGGGATGAATTTTTGGTTCTAAACTTATTGATCTAGCCAATTTGATCAAAATAGTAACTGTAAAAAGATGGGCCATGTCAGGATTTAGACATTGATGAAATAACTGAGAAAGAAAAGCTGATTAACGGTTTTCCGCATAATATCCCATTTTTATCCATTTTAGAGAAGTTTACAAGTCGATTGTTAAATTTCGTAACTATAAGTTCCACGTTTTGCCTTTAGTGTTACTTTCGAGTCACTGATTTGGTTTTTAGCTTATTTCATTTAATACTTCTGAATTTTTGAATGCCATTTCTGTAGCGAAGTTGTTACTTTAATTCAATTTTAATTACAAATACAGATGAACGAAGGCTTTTTCCCTTTGTCCCTCTGAAGAATACTTCAGTCCTGGGTGACTTAAGAGTTCTATTGTTGCATATAGAGCCTTTGTTAGAATTCTCCGCCAGAAGCATAGGATTTGTTCATTTTCTGATGGAAATTGTTCTCTTCTTCTCATAAAAAGGATTCGATGCTTCAAACTACTGAAAACTTGCTAATTGTTAAGCCATGTCTTGTGGGAGCTGCGAATGTGGTCTTAACACCACCTATTTCGACTAAATCTAGTGACCATCTTAGTTTTATCGACTCATGAAGTTTTGGTCTTGAGCACTCTCTGCGTCTGTTATGCTCTCAAATCTTATGCAGGAGCTGTATGTAGAGCTGCAATTTTCACGCTGCCTCCAGCATTTGGGAGGTAGTGAAGCGTGTTTACTGTAAGCAGTGGTGAAGATGGGATTCGGAAATTGGACGCCTCTTTCCTGATACATTAATCACCCACACAATGGTTGATGATTGCATTTATTTCTCTCCCCGTTTCACAGTTGTTGTTTTAGTATTAGCCATAGCAGAGCAAAAATAACCTAAGTTCTAATCATGAGATAGCATTCGTAAGTATGAAATAACAGTGAGAAATTAAACAAGAAAGGGGATGGGGGTCGATTAGAAATATATAATGATACCCGGATATCAGGATTCCTATTTTATTTGAATTGCCAAAAGCTTGAGTTGTCCACTTTCTCCCGAGGGGTATAACTCACTTTGTAAAATCCAAAAGTTCAATTTTCATGAATTGATTCTTGATTATCTAAGTGATTTCATGTTCACGATAAACAGAACTTATTGTCCAATTAGGTCAATTGGATGGCTGATCAAGGCGACAGAAGATTCGTGCTTCACTTGAATTCTGATACTAGTACCAATAGGTTTGGTACTTAATAGGCACAGTTCACTGCGTCCAAATTCCAGGCTATTGACAAGTTGATTAAACTGACTTGCTTATCACACTATACAATGGCCTCCTAAAATTAAGAGTAGTCAACTGGTATCAACGAAGCGGTTTTAATAAAGAGGAGCTCACTAGAGTTTGATCGAGTTGAACTCTGATAACCACAAGAATTTTTTATTTTGCTCTCCAATTCTTCTTTCAGTCCTCTTCATTTAAATTATCCTTTAACATTTTAATTATATAGTTTATGATAATTTTAGGTGAATTAATCAATTCTGAAATTATAACTAAATCCTCTGACTTCCTTGCGTTCTCTTAGTTTACATCGTTTCATTTTCAACCAAGACATAAATAAAGCTATTTCTGTCTGAGTTTTCCTTAAGGCCGGTATTGCCTTGCATCCATTTGTCTGTATAACTTGACGTAAAGGAAGATATTCTCACTTTCCATATGAATTCATTGATTAATTGATTAATCACCACTACCACTAATTTAAAGCCAATAACCACCATGCCACTAAAGCGAACAAACGGTAGGCATTAGCCTGACTCTAAGTGACTAAGTTAGGTTTATTTAACCCCTGAATTTCATCGTTCCCTGTGTCGGGCTGTTTGACCTTGGATAACATGAGTGTTGGCCAATCAACTGGACAGCTTTTTCTATCCATTCAAACTGACCAGTCGATCATTTTGATTTTGAGCTCTTAATTCATTGAAATTCAAGTCCAAATGTCACAACTGGTAGTTAGATCGAGTGATATTGCAAAAAAAGAGACAACCATCATCTCCAAAGCATGGCAATGTTTGTTTACATTGATTCTGATAAAATATTGAGAATGTTAAAGACAATTGGCGGATGGTGAATAAAATTTTGCAGCATCTCAGCATACTACAGGATCATAAAGGATGATTATCAATTCAATTAACCGCAACATATTTGAGTCGGTCTTTCATTTTAAACCGAGTTGCAACAAAGTCACGCTGTTATTTGGACTAATGTCATATTAATGAATTTGAAGCATTACTTTCTAAACGGCTCTCAAAATTCTTTTCAAATTACATAGTTGTATTTGACATTTTGCACCCGGATGCTTGCTTAAATGGAATGCGATCAGTGCATTTTACTCCTCCGTACCCATATATCGATTTTTGATTTTCTTTCGCCCTTACCTTAAGATAGTCTATCCGATGGGCCTGTGCTACACCTATCCAAATTTTTTATCCGCTCTATGCATATGCTTTGATCCCCTTCTCTCTTTACTGTTGGTCGTTATTTTCGTAAGGGGATGTCTTAGCTTAACAGAGTTGAACTCCAATAAATGTTTTGATCCTAACCCCTACAGATTAATAGATAGAAAAAATGATGATAGCTGTGAAGTTACTCTCTATGAAGTTGGGCTACCTCAGTTAGTGATTCGCAAGTATACTCACCGTAGTCATCTATCCAGACCTCTGCATAGCCTCAGACTCCTTTGCTGTCATACTCAGCGTTCGTCATGAACCCAAAGACGACTTTGGACGCCCTGTCTATGCCACCATTTATGCGTATATGCCTACTTTGTAACGATCACTCGTTACTCGCACACACACTCTCTCTCGCTCCCTCAATAAACTTTGATAACCGTGGTCTTACTTCTCCACCTTTTTATGGTGTTTATCAAAAGAAGTTAGAAGGGGTGATAGCTCGGCTAGGCTCCTATAGTCTCCTAGATAATTAAGCTATCACTTACTTTCTAACCCCTTCTGTAAATTTTTAAGCCTCCCCCCATCCCGTGTCTCCTGAATGCTAAGTTATTTTTCAAGGGGTGGACCCCTCAATAGCTGGTCGTCCATAATGAACTACTAACGGTATTAAATTTACGATGACTAACCCCCCTCCCAGCCTTGAATTTTTAGTTGGCCAAAATCCAATGTGTCATAATCATAAGCATTAGCGTATAATCCCTATTCAAGTGGCATTCGAGATGTAGCTTTATTGACGGAAATTGCTAAAGCGTGTAACTGCAAAGTGGAGCTGTTATCAGCCTACCGGATCTTTATGAATCTTATTCATGCATAGAAAGTCTCTTATGGTTGCAAGTCTCTTCAAAAAATGCCACTTTCCTCTAGCTAACCCAAATTGTGCCTCGGGTGTTTGGTTTGCAAAATAAATTCAACTAATAGATGGTCACGAAGATTTTCTTTATTTTCAATGAGAAATAACGGAGATCAAGTGATGTGGTTTCTATATCGGGAAATTCACGTCCTCATTCTACACTTTTTGAATAATGATGAAATGCTGTGAAGCGGCAAAGGAAATTCGGATAGTCTTATTTCCCAATCAGGCAGATTTACGAAGACAAAATGCATTTTAATTGAATCTTGTTTAAATGATTTGAGGTTAAGTGGTTTTAGATCAGTTCAATTTTATAATAATTTCTCGACAATTTGTCTCAAGGAAAATTTTGCGTCTTTCTCCAAAATGTTGATTTAGGAGCCAGACGCGGTAACCCAGTTCTGATATATGCTTTCCAGTCTATTTTGTCAGACAGTATTTTTAATGAGCACAGATGGTGCACAGCTTTCTATTTTGTATTTACTGAAAGGAGGAGAAAATTAATTGCTATTTCTACAGAGTTTCAACTATGATTAAAGCCCCTTTGTCCTTAAAAACTTCAGTTCTGCAACTCATCTGAGAATATTTAGTGGGTGGAAATTGTAATAGATAGTGGCTTTTAAATGCAAAATTTTGCATCAGTTTTCATCTTCTTAATCTCACATTTCATTATGAGGCTTGAATTCGTCTGTTTGCAGAAGAAAGCGTACATCCAAATTAACCAGGCTTTAACGTTGGATGGTAGGGCTGCTTTCTTCTTTAGGGTTACAGTCTTTAGTTGGCATTAAGTTAACATGGTTTTTTCTTCTACTTGCGAAAATAGCACGATGGCATTAGTTTGCATGCTTAAATGTATACTTTTCAAGCTCATTAGAAAAACCCTTAACAGGTTGCTTGGAGCTTCTTTTTTTTTGAGAGACTTGCGTTCTACCGCCCTTATTGTTGATCAGAATCAAGCAGTGCGGTTGGCTATCGTCATCGCCCTACGAGCATCAATCTCACGCCCTTTACGTTACAAACATGTACATTGGCCGCTGCAACACCAGTAAAAATTAAACCATTTTTCCGCGGTGAACCAGCAAGCAAATATACTAATAATGATCATTTATCGAGTTTCTCAGTGTAAAGTGTTTAATGCGAAAACATAATATTTTTTTGTCTAAGTAGTATTATTCAAGGAGCCATTTTATTTTCTGAATAAGTCTGTTTAATGTTCGATCTATATCCTAAGGCGGGACACTAAAAAGTTGCTATTAAATGAGTGTGAATTGCCGAACTCAAGCAGAAAAGTAATCTTTATTGTTGCGTCGTTTCTACTAACCCAGAGGTAGAGAGAATGAAAGGAGAAGGCTTCCCTATGTGTATTCGTTCTCAATATCAGACGTGAGTGCCTTTAGTTGCAACTAGTAGCTTTTCTGAAAATTACTCATTCGAGTGAGCTGCAGTTTTACTGCTGTTTTGAATAAAACGCTTAGGGTTTTACACATCAGTAAACATCACAGTCTGAATTCCTTACGAACAGCTTAAAAATTTAATGACATAAATGTGACATTATTTTTGCTAGAAAGAATTTTGGCGTTGCTAAATTGTATGTTTACCTTATTTTAGCCTCCGATATTTCATTGTGCTGAATAAAGTTAATCGTTTTGTAGTATGCTTTAAAGTTAACTTAATTAGATACCGTGATTTGCGATATTACCCTTAGGAAAAACTTTCCTATTGGTTAATGCTGAAGCACTTTTTATACAAAAAGAATAAAGGTTTTTTAAAAATAACAATGAGATGAAGCTTTGAGGGTGACTTCTTACCCGCTCTTTCTTGGGTCAGGACAAAAATTCTTGTAAATATGTCATATTTAAAAGTGATATAGTAAAATTGGTATTAATTTGACAACGATCTTTTTGTTTATTCAATACTCGTAGTAGAAGTTTTACAAATCTTGATACCATTTTTTCACTCACCTCAACCTTTAATTAAAAAAGAGTACATTTCTAAAAAGATTTCGGCTTCTATTTATTTTCTTTCATTCCTTGAGTCCCAGACCTAATTGGACGGACTTGAGGCAGACTGAGTTTATTTATCTCTCTTATGTTTGCTTTCTCTGGAGATTTTACATCTGGGGTAAATGCTCTACAATTATGAACGTTGGAGTAATACCAACACTCAGTCACTCACTCAATCTTTAATGTTCGGTAACTTCTAATATTAAACGAATCAGAACTGATTTTTTGAAATTTGACGATGAAAATGAAACCTATGGGAGCCTGAGCAAATGAAAACAATCGCTAACCGAATTTAATTTTCGAATATTCTGAGGGTGGGACGCCAATAATGACTAAAGTTCATAAAAAATCGCTTTCAAGAAAGAACTGCTTGTGTTAATTGACCTTTCTGTTTGGTACATGAAATACCTTACCTCTTTTCTTCACTCCTTTTAAGTTATATTTTAATAGAGAAAATAATGAACTGCACTAAATAGCATTTTTCGATATCCACATCAGAGCATTGTTAATCAGAGTGGCGGCTTAAATTTGCAAAAAAAGGGTTTTTCATCCGATTTTCATTTTGCTACCTTTTCTCATGGAAGTGATTTGTTTAAAATTTCTTTTTTGTTAGCTTGGAACCGTTGCAGAAAACATGTTGGATCGTTTCATATACAAGGGCGGCTGCTCTTACAGCTCTTCTTAAAATGCAGTTCTGTATTTGAAAAAATTACGCTTCGATCCACTAGTCACATTTCTATTCTTTTCTAACAAGCCGACAAAGGAATAATCCACCCTTTAGATTTAATGGTAGGTTTCTCAACCTGCTATATGAGAGTAATTTCAACTCTCTCCTTTAATTATAATCTCAAAATCCCCCAGATACACGCACATTTTACATTTGTAATCATTAGTTCCTTTGAATTTTCCCCGATTTTCCCCATTTTAATATAAATCCCGATCAAATAATGATATTAGGCACTAAGATACATAAAAGCGGAAATCCTCTAAAATATCTATTGTTTAATCGAATAAAAAATACTGAATACATACATTTGGGGAAAGCAAAACAAAAAATTGAATGAATTAATCTTCACAAAAATGTCCTTGTCTGCATTTGCCTTCATATTTTACATCTATTAAAGTATTTTTTGTAATAAACTCCAGAGTAACTTGTGCGTTTTCTTAATTCCACGCATTCCTCAGTTTCCATCGTTTTCGAAAGTAATCAAATTTAATAAATCAGGGAATATTACTTTGAAATTAGATAGTTATTTATTAAAGCTAATAAAATTGACTTACATTTCTCTTGTTGTATTTTTTCATTTCCCGTCATGAGTTTCGCGCATTTCTGGCGTATTGGAAACTGTGCCTTTTCATTTGAAAATTAATCCAATATTGTAAAACTTTTAGACCTTTGGAGGTATTCATTAGTCGGTAGTCCTAATTTTTCCAACATTTATTCAAAAAGATCGGAAAATATAGAGAAGGAAAATGAGTGATGAAAACAAAACAAGGAGAAGTGGATCTGTTGACGTTTTTGCATCTGCAGGCGGCTGGTTAATGGGGACCAAAAGGACAAAAGTTTTTGCATCTTTTCTGAACCCCATAAATCAGCCTCTTGCGCAGAGTCCCTTTTCCACAGAATAATAATCAACTTACTGATCAGAGAAAGGATTCTAAAGCCTCTTCATTTAAGCCTGAAAATGAAAACAAATTGAGGCAGTTAGTAGTCCTGCAGCTCTCCTCTGTAATTTCCTTTTTTCAAAAACCTGTTAATCCATATTTATGTGTAAAGTATTTGCTCCCAGGTAGTTTGAGGGAAAAATCTGTCATTAATATTTTATTTTTTGGCATTGAATTCACAAAGTTTGGCCATAACTTTCACTTTGGTGCCTTTTATCAGAGTGGGAAGGGAATGGGGAAATTCGAAACACCATCCATTCTCCCACAAATCCACTCCTCTAATTCCAAATCACCACACGCAAATTGACAGTCAATTTTATTGACTGGTAAACTGCATTTTTATGTGTTGTTGTGTAAAATTTGCTTCTACCTAAAGAGTGCACGCATATTCTTTATCTCTTTAGTTTTATGTTGCTTTGTTTGCATTTTGCATCACTTTTTTCAAAATGAATTTCGGTAAACTTAAAAAATATTTTAAAATTGTGAAATATTTTTTTCATAGATTAGTTTATTTTAAAGTAATTATTACTTTCTGAACTAATGGTGTGTTTATTGTGATCATTTATACATTTGTATAGGAATAAAAATATTAGCGTTTTCAAGGTCAAATCAAAAAGGTAGTTACGTAATCATACTCAATAAAACATGACATTTAATTTAAAAATGGTCAATTTATCATGAATTATAAAAATTATAAGTCATTGAATATTAAATAAAAATTTGAATACTTAAATAGGACGTGTGAGGGGTCACCTGAGTATCATTAGTCGTAGTATGAGTGATGACTTGGAGGATAGAGCGTGCTCTTGTTCCTTATGCCGTTGGGAGCATTTTGCTCCATGTGAAGAAAATTCTTTTTTAGGCAATTGTTGCCTTCTTCCTGATTGGCTAACCACCCCGGCCACGGAGTAGGAGTAAATCTACGTCACTCGGTACTGCTCATTGGCTGGGCGGACATTGAATTAAGTATTTAATCCTCTCCCTCCCTCTACTACTCAACTTCAAGCTCATCTTATTTACGCACATTTTTATTTCTCTTTCTGAGTGTTTAATACATGGGTTGGTAAGATGATACGTTTTAGCTGAATATGTGTATTTACTATGGAGATATAGAGAGGTCTCTCTAAGACGCTTTTTCTAATACTGATTGATGCGTATTTTGAAGCCGTTATCCATTGTCTTCTCTACCGATCTCCAGCTCAGAAGATGGTTTTATGTAGTATACTAACTTCATTTTTATGCAAAAATAAATATAGAGAACTATTGGATACCTGGTTAGCTAATAATATAAATGCGGAACGAATTCAGTATCTGATACGAGCATGGTCCGTTCATGAAATTTTTATGAGTTCCACTCAGCATGTATACCAAAACCGAATATATTCTAAATCGCTTGAAAGCAGGGGAATGTGTATAATTAAAAATGATAGACCCATGTTTACAATAGATATGCTTAATTTTTTGTTTTCCCGCTTATATTCTGTAAAAGTGCTATGTAGTAAGATGATTTTGCAGCTGTTTTGCTAAAAGAATATTTAAAATCTGGTTAAGAAAAACGACTCTTTTTTTCTAACTTAATTAATTGGATTCTCAGAATTGGTATTTAAAAGCTCTCTGAGAAAAGATGATGGACTTTTAAGAATGTTTTGTTCTTTGAAGTTATAAAGATCAAATACTTCGCAGCCATAAATCATCAAAGACACAAATGGTTTAATCGCTTTAGCAATAAGTGATAGAATCGCTTTTAGTTTTACTAAAAATACAATTTTTTCGAGACAGTTAATCCGAGTTAGAGAGATAAGCTGAGTTATTTTAATAACTTGTCAATTTCGGTACATATTTTCCCCGAAGTTGAGCCTTTCCTTATTATTATTTTTAGTTCTTCACAATTGCCGACATGTTTTGACATAATTTTAAGGGTATTTCGAAAATAGAACAAAGAGCGGACATTTAATAGACAACCGTTTGTTTGTTAGTTTGTCTCATTACTGCAACGCAAATAAGTTCCACATGTGAGCAGGCGCCATTGCAAACTATATCAGCTACATGGTCATAAAGCGCATATAATGACGTCAGAATGTCAAGAGTTTTACTTTATTTGAATTCTGTAAGCACTGATTTGTCCATAGAAATTTACTTTGTAATATTCAAATCTCACAAAACTCAGTTTCCATGTTTTGATCCACGGTATTCGGAATTAGTTTACGAGTTGGTTTAGTAAAATTATCGGTCATGCCAATTTGATTCATCTCTTATCTTCTGACAGTCATGGGTAAATATTTGAGATGGACAAAGGCGTTTTAAACATAGCAAAGCTCACTAGAGGTCACCTTGAGTGAACTTTATTAACGATTGAATGTAAATTAAAACAGTACAATTTCTTAAATAAAATTTTGATTTTGAATTAGACCTTAACATTACCCACTTTGTGTTTATTTAAAGTGAAAATTTTATTCAAAGCAATTATCCATTTCCGGCCGGCCTCTCCCACATCTTATGATTACATGCGAACGAAGGAGCCGTGTTTTTCTCCAACGTGGCTGATAACATATTGTCACCACTATTTTTCTAATTTTGTTGTGCTAATTTCCGGTGGTCTGATTTTATTTTCAAAGTGAACGGGTTAATTTGTTTAAAAGCGAATAGCCCTATTATTTCCACGTTCCATAGATAGAAAGAGAATTTCTTCCAAATTCGTATCAAATGTTTTTATTAAAACTCCGATACCATATTACTCTGTTAGGACTGTAAGCTGTTGAAAATCATGCGAAATCGTTTTGCCTTCTCAACCATTTGAGCAAAAGACCAACCCTTTTTTTTTATAAAGCCGGTCAGTAGGCAATGACCATCTTCGACAAACATCTACTCCAGTCCGGAGATGAATAATTAAATTGGAATTTTGGAACGTGAGCTACCTATTTAGTAAATACTTTATAAGCTGGAAAAAAATTCGAAAGAAATATGGCTCTTAGATACCTAGATGTTGCTTTCAGTTTATTTGAATCCCCTCCTCTTTATCATCTATTGAAATTTCTCTTAACGGCTTCAATTGCCTCACACAACTAAAAACAGTACATTTTTTGCACTGCTGTGAGTTATAATAATGAAATACCATATTTGTGTTCCTAATTGCACCAGTTTAAGATCTGAATATCAAAATAGAACTTGGTATTGTACTTACTTAAAGGTATTTAAGTTCTGTATCACTACGTTCTTCCGGCTTCTGATTAGTGTAAACATCCGGAACGACTCGTTAAAGCTATAAAAAACATTAAGTTCATTATTTTATTTGCAAAGAGAGAAGGTACTTTGATCATTTCATTCTCAAATTAAGCCCTCAGTTACAATTTCTGATTGAAGAATAGACTAATGTTCACATTTACGAACTCTCTAGTATAGACTATTTGCAGTCAAGATTTTAGTAATTGGATCTCCGTTATAAGCTAATATATTGTTCTTTGCAAAGCAATCGAGCATTTATGGGAAACAAAACAGGTGTCGAACTCTGAATCAATGTGCTTATCGTAGTAATCGCTTGCAGCTGTTGTTACCACAACTCTACCTCTATGTCCTTCGATTAACCTAAGTCACAACTGATAATTTTTACTGGGAACTGCATTTCCTTTTTTTAGGCACTGAAAAAAAATCTGTTTCAGTATACTTTAACAGATCGATTGGTGCATAGCGTGGGTGAGTGACTGATAGATGACTCTAAAAGGTAACTATCCAAATCTCTGGAGAGAGTGTTTGTAGTTTTATTTGAGGGAAAGTGTTAAGTTGCTTAATTTGGAAATAAATCTCGAAGTTGCTCTTGTAAGAAACTTGTACTCTACCACCATCTTGTTGGCCAGAATCAATTAGTGCGGTTAGTCATCAACGTCAGTGGTTGTGCACCAAAGTCCATTGATTTCATGAAACTTTTCTTCTATTAGCCAATATAATATAACTTTTGTCCTTTAATGCCAGGCTTTGTAAGGGGAAGTGTTTAAAGTTCTCATTTTGGGTCTAAATTAGTTATACAGAAACCTCTCCACAGCTCCTCTATTGATCCTTTTTAACCAGTCCAGTTGTTTATTTTTATCTGTCATTTCCTAATGAGATGCTGAGATATTTAATTGCGTCATCTGTGAGATTAAAATACTAGCCGTAATGGTTCTAGTAACCCGTCCAGACCTGGAGGTTATTAAAAGGAAGACACATTTTACTACCACTGATGGAGATGACCTGGGATCTTTGCTCTTTACTCACACTTACTGAATTTTTAACGGAAATCTAATGTTCATGAATGGCAGGAAACAATCAACTCGGAGGTATTATAAATAGTCAGCATCTTAGGCATCATCTTCGCCTTCCGCGTCCTCATCAACTTCGCTAAATCAGGAATAGATTAAAAGAGCCATCTATTTGTTTCTTGCTATCGTAATTCCTGAATTATGCCTATGGCATTCCTTAATATATAAATTACGTATCATGAACAAATAATATGATATTCAAGGAGCGATTTCCACAGATTAAGATTCGTTCTCATTTGTCTTAATTTCCGTTTTCATCATCTCAACTTTGTGCTTTATAACACAAGAGTACTGGAAGTTTAGTCAACCTCCTATGTTCATTTTGGGAAAAGGAGAGGCATCTGATAGCCGCTCTGACATAGAAACTGGTGTTTTACTTATCAGATGGAACATTTAGCTGTTCCAATCAGTGCATTATGATCATAATACTTCTCATTTCAATTTCCTCACATGCTTGTCATTAAGTCGCTTGTAGTTTTTTGAGTGCCGGTTCCCAAGTTATCGATTTTGTCTCACTGGTTTCATTTCTGCCTACAACAACATCACTGTACTTCAAATACTATACTGTATTAAAATCAATGCAATTGCAAGTCCATAATCTTTTTTTCCCTGGAAACTTTATTTACCTCCCTCCATTCGGTTGCGAATGTCTCTCTCCCTTGCTTTTGGGACAATGATTTATAGCTCCTTTAGGGTGCTATTTTAATTCGCCCTCTTTCCCCTTTTGTTGTTGGTTCGATGAGAGAACGGTGTCTCGTTTTGAAGGTCATGGCAAATACATACTATCAGCACTTACCACGATCATTATTTTCAAGCGGAACTTATATTTTCAGTCATTGTTTCAGAATCCTTATAAAATACCTAAACGAACACCCATGAACTAAATAACCATCATGTATAGAAGATCCGTAAATAATAGCGATCATTGTTATTGTTCATTGGAAAGCAAAAGCTTCTGCAAGATTTATTTATGGAAAAGTCCCTGACTTCGGAGAAAGAAATCAAGAAGTAGTAAGTAGGTAGTTAAAGTAAGGCATCCAGTCTTACTTAATTTGAATTTCAGAAGGATTGAACTGTCCATTTTCTCATAAGAGTTGTAATTTACTGTTGAATGTCTTATTGTTCAAATTTTATGGTTTGATCCCAAGTTATTGGGTGAGTCCATGACCATGATATTCAAAACTTAGAGGAAAGGAGATTTAATTGAGTGGTTGGCTATGCCGCTTCGATTCACTTTCATCTTCTTGTAGCCAAGAACAGATATTATTTTTGGCATCGTATATGGTCCATTAAAGATTGATTGTGTTATTTTAATTATGTTACTGACGTGAACTGGTCTTCACTTGCATTTTTTAAGTAATCGTTCAATTTTTGGCTTATTTATTGTTTAATAATTACTAATGTTCCAAGTGTTCTTCCTCTACTCTTTTCTTTGCATTTAATTTTTCTCATTTATGAAGTTTCTGATTGTTCGGTTTTGTAAAGATAAGTTACGGTTTTGAGAAAAAAGCATGCACGTTGAATCATGTGGTGCAAATTTAATTGGGATTTCATGCCGAGATTACAAAATTTATAATCCATAGAGAGTCTCTCTATTCAAAGATGAATTATTAGCCTCTCTACGTAGATTATTTATTATTAAAACATACTATTAGGGAAGGCTCCCAAAGGGAATCTTCTTTGTGCCTTCATCCTTTAATCAAAATCTTGATACGGCAGTTTGTATCAAGAATATGCTGTACAGATAGATGTAATGTTGACAATATTACAGTAATTAGGAATGGAAGGAAATGCAAGTTGAAAATTTTAGTCCTGAAATGTTAGAAATTCTTTTGAATCGAAATATTGATTTTTATCTCTTCGTTTTTACATCTCTTCGATTGAAATTTTGAAGTTTTGGGGCCTTTGAGTGAAATTTTGCAATATAATCAAAGGTTTGTATCCACATGAACTTTCTTAAAGCTTTCATCCGAAATTATTGTTAATATGTTTGGTAGCAGAAGAAGACCTATATTTGGTAGAAGCCTTCAGGACTATTTCTGGACTATTCTCGCAAAAGTCCCAGTCTTTGAAAAGTTTACCAGAAACTTTCTTAGCCATCGAGGGGTTATCTAGTAAGTTCTCCGTTTTTTTTGGATATTTTGGTTTGCAGGATTAAATTGTTTTCTCTTCAAAACTAAAATAATTGCATCCGTAAGAGTATTTTTAACATCTAACAAGGCATCCCAAAAAAGTAGGGAATTTGTGATCAATTAATGAGCATAGAAATGGGCATCATTGCTATTTATATTCATAAAAAGCAACTCGAACAAAATAGGACACTTACATTCGTATGTCGTATCCTTTTTCCTTCCTCCTCCTTTTCCTTATACTCATAAATTAAAGACGAGGTAAGGGATGAGTCAGTTTCATCTCTATAGCTGCCTCGCTCTCATCTCTCTTTTTTTTCTCAGTAATAAATCGGATCTCATCTCGTTTCTCCCTCTCAACTGCAGTAGCAGTGCGTATACAGTTTAATTAGTCGTTTCAGACTGAATCCGTTCATTAAACTTGCCCCTTCAGTTTCCTAATTTAATAATGCAGCAGTCATTTGAAATGTTTATAAGTCGTCTCAACGTTTATGTTTTTCAATTAGAGAGAAACGCTTACTACATTTCTTGATAGGGGGACACAAATTTGAAGTTAATGGATTTCACTTTGTATGCCATTTAAATTGTCAAGAGGAACAATTATTCGAAGTTAAAAGTCTGGCTACCGGACTAAAAGAGCAAAGAAATTGAAAAATGCATTTTTTTTTGCAAAAAACCAACAGAACTATCAGTGTATACATTGAATAAATTTTCAAGTATTCTTTGCTTAGGTTATTTGTATTTAATCCAGCAGCAAACTAGTCTAATATGGATCTAGTGGAAGAGATCGGAAGGAAGCTGAGATGAAAGTCAAACTATCAAAAAGTTTTAGTTCATTTGTATACCGATGGTGCATTAATCGGCGTTCACATCTGACAGGCCAGAGGTCACGAAATCAGTGCCCATCGATTCACACCCAGTAATGTGGGTTGCCAACCTCATCAGTTATTTTAGATCAATAAGAATGATGGTAGAATGTATCTTATAAGAGCGTCTTCAGGATACTCTCCCTCTAAATAAGTCAGTCTTGTCAACGCTTCTCATAATGGACCTTCATTTGATTTTCGATTTCAGGTTCTACACTTTCTCCTTAGTCAGCATAGTTCACTTCATATTCTAATATTCCGTGTTTCAAATATTGGGAAGTGTCCACTGGGTTTCAAAGTGAACTCATGTCTACAATGTCCAGAATTTACTAACCGGTTGGTTTGTTACATTATTTCAGTATTTTTTATAATGGCCAAGATGGTGCATGTATATTTATCCATACAAATTATATTAGGGTGACATTCTGATAGGTGATAGTCGAATCATAATATTCGAGGCAACCTGAAATTGTAGGTCTGTAAAGGTTGTAGTACGTTAACATTGGGTGTTGAAAAATTTATCGATAATTAAAGTATGGTTGTATGTGATTTCGCTTAAGTGAAAAAACTCCAGTATAAAAGTCTAGCACTATTCATTTACGCAAACGGGATTAATTTTTATCAGTATTTTCCCTAAATTCCCGTCAAATTAGACATTTCCGCTGAGCGGTATTTTCTCTCCCCACACATAGAAGAGGATGTAGACTGGAGTTAATGTAGATAGATATAGAGAGCCAGGAGCCGGTTTAATTAGACAAAATTTAAGCTGCGAACCGGAGAGACTCATAAAATGCCTGTGGTCGGGAGAGAAACAAAAGACTTATGATTTGTATGTATTAGCTTGCAACTTACCAGTTATGTGTCTGTATTTTTGAGTGTGTGAGTGCCTGAAAATGGTAATAAATCAGTAGAAAAAGGTGGTTTGCTCTTTCGCACGCAATGTTCATTTCTCACTGCAAACCCTTCCAGGCTCGCACAAATAACCTCCCTCTCCTGAAATTTTCACTACTTTCTGAGCACCCGCCAACAAAATACTTGGAGTCAAGCTATTTTTTGTATAAACTAGCTTTATATTAGTAATTTTTTCACAATTGTTGCAATTAGCCTCTTTCCTACTGCTGACCGGGATTTCCACCGAATTAGGCTGCCGGCCATACAACTGCTAACCCCAAAGCCGCTAAATGACCAGTCCCAATTTAGCAAAATGAAGAGATAAAAGAGTAATTGAATACGTCTATTTTTGAAGGTTTAAGAGTGGAATATTTCAAGGAGACTGTTTTCCAAGTAATAAGTTCGTCGACTAAAGCGAGATATCTAGAACATACTTTTAGTCCCAAATATAAGACAGGTACAAAAGCCATAGAGGAAAGGTTTATCAATTTTTTAGACCGTCTCAAATGTGCTATTCAATACTTCATTTTTCGTCCAGTCTCAATGAATGCGAGGTAACAAAAAATAAACGCGCCGGACGCTGGGAAACTGAATATTAATGGTGGCAAGTAGAGGTGATAGGATGAGAGTTTCTTCATTAACACTTTCAAATTCTTCATTTTCATATCAAGATACGTCTTTTAAGCAGCATTTCTTTATTGTGATATTTATTCTTGCAATATAGTTTAGCATCTTTGCTAGCATAAAAGAAATAATCCTTATTTCTTGGATTGTATTCGTTTTAATCGTCATTTTAGTGTTGAGAGCATAATTTAAGAATGTTCATACGCTTTTATATTGGCAATAAAAATTTTTAAATGTCAGTTTCTAAGCATCTGCCTTAAATTTGGTGAGCTCCCAACAAAAGACTGAGCACCAAACAAGATCTTTATGTTTAAAAGGAACTTTACAAATTCTCATTGAGGGAAAATTTTGACTGCCAAGGACAATAAAGCAGTTCAATATGGGTTAGAGAAGGCTCATCGACAAGAAGTAGAAAGTACTGTCAAGACAGCAAAAGAGTCGTACATAATTGAATTGTTGAATTCTTGTTGTATCCTTTTTACTTTTTGGATATAGTCCACTGCTTCACTTTCTAATGTTCTGAATACCAAATTTCTAGGTTATCTCCTATTTTTCTTTGTGAATTCACGTCCGAGACGAACATAGCTTATATACCAGTTGATTAATTTGGATTGCGGGTAAACGACTTGAGATGCATTTTTTTCTCCCAATAACCAATCTACTACCAGGATTCTATGATCTAACATGATTTTAACATGCCAAAGCTCACTAGAATTCTCTCAAATGGAACCTTTTAATATTTCACTGTGAACATCTGTGAGTAATTGGTCACCATGCCCGTCTGTTATATCAGAGTTCACAGGGTCAGTTCCCATCATTGAGGGAAATGGTCAACCTCATTAGCTAGTTCTAGCTAATATACAGAGTGGTAGAGTTCAAGTCTCTCACCGTGAGGCTTCATGATACCACTTTCTCCCCATGATGGAAATTAGAAAACGCCTTTCTAAATGGACTTGGGGATTGTCATTAATATCACGATAGTTCGTTGTATAAGACTTTCTCAATGGCAATTCTTGCCTGGTTGTTTTTTCCTAGCATAAGTATCTCAGAAAACATGACAATTTTACGAATATATCGAAAACTCGATAAATGCCTCCGAATCGGGTCCGAGGCGAATCTTTAAATTAATCTGTTTGAATCTCTTTTCCAAATTTGATAACTATTATAGAATATTCAAGTATATTTTACGTTAAATTAGCTGTCTTCCGTCGGCAATAAAAAACATTAATAGCAGGTACGGATGCAGATTGCATTAGGATGTCTATCATGAACCCAAAAAAAGCCGTAACTGAGTTTGTACTGCCAAGTTAGTCCTTTAGTTAACTGAAAATGACCTTGAAATTGAGCATGGCGATTTGAATATCGGATAATGATTAAGGAAACCACTTGGAGTTATCGATTTCGCCCTTGCCTAAGTATCAATGTATTGCCCCGATTTATAGATCAGGACGATCCTTCTCACCAAATATGCGCATCTTGAGTTTAATTTTTCCCAAAAAAGATGTTTTATACCTTTTCTTTCTCCCAGTGATGCAACACATACTTTAACTTTAAGAGAGTGGTTTTATAACTTAGAAATATAACGTTTTACATTACTTATTATTGGAACAGCCAACTCCATCAATCGTTGTTTCACTTACCCTCTCATATTAATATTTTTCCTTGGTGTGGGTGTCTAGATTGCATCTTTGAAAATAGAAGGGTATGGTAATTGTAGAAAAAAAAATCTCTAATGCATAGGTTCTTTTTCAAGCAAGTTTATTGAATGCACTTTCAGATGTTACGGTGATCTTTAGGCGTTTAGATGTTCAATTTATTGGCATGTTGTGTAGTTTGAAAACAGTTATTGAAAAATGAAGAATTAGATGCTTAGATCTATGGAAACGTTGCAATGAGCTATCTAAATTGAAGTCTCGAAGGAGCTGCGAAACCGCAAACGAATTTTAAATGTGCGCATTTTATGGTTTTTTTTAAAAGATTAATGATAAAGATATCCGATTTTTTTGAAGTATATATACCCATTATGAGTGGTCATTCCGATCGCAGACCCTTATAATACATCCTTTTTATTGGAAACTTTAAAAGATACAAGAGCATTTCGTTAGTCCATATATCATTAAAATTAAATGGACGTAAAATTGGAAAACTTACCTTTTTTATTTCTTTGCCATTGAACAATTCCTTTATTTTGAAGAACGGCACTTTGCAATTTTTTCTCATGTTTTATATATTCATAACTGAAAAGTCTAAAATGCTTTTAGTTCTTTGATACCTTTCTTGTAATAGTACTTTTTATGCTGTCGGTACATCTTGATTATTTAAAAATAGGGTGAACTCGCCCAAAGGAAAGTTGCAGGAAGGAATGAGGTTTCGGCATTTTCGCTCCTCCGTTTCTTATAGATCCGCGTTTATATCAGATCTTTAGGTAGTTTTCGTCCCTCCATGTGCACTTTTTAGTATTAGGCGGTGGCGATTTTCCAGTCATATATTATGCTCCTTTATTATTATTTTTCTACATATTGTGTATATTTAATTTATAGACATTTTGATATATACGTGATGATCTTCATTCCTTGTTTAAAAAGTCTTACCAACCTACTTGAAGATACCTCTATGTGTACATTAATAATTGTCTAACACGCTCTTCCACAAAGTCAGAGGTCACAGATTTGATGCCCATATCAGTGCACATCCAGTGATGTGTTTGGCCAACCGCAGCGATTAAGTCTAGCTAATAGAAGGCGGCAGAATTCTTGATTCTCACCAGATGGGCTCCTAAGTGAGCTTGGTAGTTACAGACAATACATGTCTCTTTTTGTCCTGATGCGCTAATCCATTCCCTCCTAGATGCCCATATTGTTAAACATCAAGTTCTCAGTATTGAATTTACGCCAACCTCTTTGCTTTTGATAGTTTGAGAATAGATAGAACGCTTCATTTTACTTATTTATATTCTCTCTATTAATAAAATTTCTGTGGGCTTTCTTTTCGTTCTCTGCATCCCCACTCTCTTTCTGGTTGGCGTGAATGTTTTCTCTAAAACCTCCCAAAGTAGCGATTGTATTCACTCTTAAGGGAAGAACGAGAGAGGCTCTCTATGAATACATGGTTACATTGGATTACACCACTCACTCATCTTCCATGTTATGAACAAGAGTATTGCCTCTCTAATGCAGTAGCAACGTGTGCTGTCAGGGTTTAAGAGTGAGTGAGGCTGAGTAGCAGAGGCAGCACATTGGTCGCTCTTTAATGGTAATGTTCGCGATGAGTGCGTAATGGCTGCCGATTACTTTATGGAGATGCTTAGATTCGGTCGTAAATGAAGCGTGGTGGCCTGCAGTATTAGCAGTAGCTATTGGTGTTAATCCTCTTCTTCTCTCACTGTTTGTCATTCAAGCACATCATCCCATGGGATTAACGTCTCTCTGCCTCATCCAATTTATCTTCTCGCTCTCTCTTGTCTTCGAACCACTCCTGTTGCTGATGGGTTTTATGATTGATTTAACAAGGAGATGGCGTATAGCTTTCTAGTGCGGAAGCCTATCATTATTTTTTTATGATGCGGTTGCTTACTTCACTTCGATGCCAAAGTAGAACCTAAACGATAATCCATGTATCTTGTTATTGGAGTGGTCAAAGTCGATTCATCCAATTAGTTACCTTTGGTCAACCAGAGCCATTATAAAAAAGTTTTTGGAGATCTTTCTTTATGTCAAATTGAATAAAGGTGAACCATAAATAGTTGATTTTCTTTTTTTCTTTCTTGATAGTTAAGTAATTTGAGCTTCTCGACTGTAAATTAAATAAAATTACGGAAGTAAAATGTAAAAGACAACTCGTCAATTTTCCGAAATACCTTTTCTGTGTCCTTTACTTGTCAACTTTTGGCATCTATCGGCCTTAAAACTCTGAAGGTGGGAGTTGCATCACCTCTCGATCTTTTGAACTTAGTTAATTCGTGTATAAGCTTTCTTCTACTATCAGATGAATCTGAAATGGATTGTGAAATGTGAAATTTATGAAAATTTAAATGAATGTAAACCTTTGCTCTTAAATACCAACATCTGCTACTATTTTCATTCACCTGTCTTAAAAGCAAAGTTCCAAACAAAAGTTCTCAAAAATCTCAAGAGTTGAGCCGATCCGAATAATATAGAAATCTTATTTCGATAATAAAATCCTCCAATTTGTCTTTCTCCTCAGCTCAGTAAAAAGTTTGATAAAAGATGTATATTTCCTGTTGTAGTATTTTGAATCATGCCGATAAAACTTTACTTGGTAGTAGTATTGGAAATATACAACTCCAACAGAAGGGGAGAGAAGTCCCAAGAACCAAATTACACACACATTGTATTAAATAAAGGAATCAAACGCAACAATGATATTGTCAGTGACAATGAATAAGTCACACTCAGAGATGTATCACTGACAATTCATACACAGGCATTCATGCACGTTATGCAGTTCCTAACATAGGGAAGGAAATGAAGTCACTGTGGCCAATAAGTTGAACGTGCGCTTAAATTGACCAATAGGGAACATGGAAAGTGACTACACACATAATAGGATAAGTGCTTGCATGGCGTAATAGTATCATGTGATTAATTCGGTAATGAATCACCGGTCCAAATTACTACATCTGTATGAATCGTATCTTAGTTCGCCTAGGTTCGAATGATTAATGATTAACGCGTATATGCATTTTGAAATCCTTGTGGCCGTTAATTCAATAAAACCTTCGGTGTGTGAATTCAGAAATTTATCTTTTCACTTTCGCTTCTAGTTAGAAAAAGGATAAAAGAAGTATGCAGTCAGTTAATGCGTGTTCTCACTTGTGCCTGTCTGACCACATGATAAACTTCCGTTGAGACAAGTTGTGATTGACATCCTCTATCGTCAAGTACGCCTCATTTGTCTATATACTCAGCTACAATTGACACAGTATACCAAAATATAATCTTATCAAGACGTGATCTCAAGATTCTTCATGGTTTTTCTTACATATACTTAAAAGTAAACTTAACTAAGTGAGAACTCTCATATATTGTCCCGCTGTTAACGTCTTTACCGATATAAGTAAGCATTTGAATTCTTTATGGATTACCCGTTTGGTTTACTCTCTTTAAGAACATTTTTAGTGCACTTGTACGTGGTTCCTAGCGACTAAAACATATGCTCACACTTAGATTACCACTATCATCATCTCAAAGCCAAAAATAACCGACTGAAGAGTGGGGCTGTAAAAAGTTAAAAGTTCGCGATTTGATTGCAAGATGAAATCTCATGCGCAAAATGGTTCCCTAAATACAACAAGGAGCTGAGTCCTTAAAAATTGTGAGTTTATTTTTTGATGCAGATCTAGCTGATATGAATGCTTTTATGCCAAATGTATTTAAGAATAGGAGATAAAGTAGACAAATTGTATCACCACCAAACTTAGATTGCAATTGATGTGCTGGTACTCCTTATTTTCGGATATCTATTGAAATTATTGGTCTGCAACCGATAAAAAATCATTTTTCATCTCCTCAAAAGTTTCGCGAAGTTAGATTAACATTATTCTAAAAGATAGGATTAAGGATGACATTCTATCAGATGATGCTTTAACCATTCTTCTCTTGTGAAATTTAATAAATAAACCCGTTTTTATTATGATCCACAGTAGACCAAAAAATTTCAATATTTACTCGGGAAAAGCAATTGAAATCGGTTAAGGGAAAGACCAAGAAATGATAAGGGGAAGGGAATCAAAAAACGTTGAGAGTCTCACTTCATTTGATTTTTGGATTTGGGTTGAACAATATTTGCCGAATATGCAGTTCACGCTCCAAAATTTAAATCTCATGATACGTCTCCTGGATTGCAGTCAGTGCTTGTCTTCAGTATCCAGTGCTTATTGATCGGTATTTTTTACTCAAATAGGGTCGGTCTTGTTAATTCCATTCTATTTTTTTCTTCCAATAGTTGAGAAAGCAAAACGAATGTGCGTGATATTCAGCAGTTTATAGCCTTAACGTAGCAGAGATGAGATATCTTAAGGATTTAAGTTAGCAGAGCTCCATAAGCTGCGTTCACTCAAGATGAATTAAGTCTTAGCGCATAAACTATTTTCATAAAGATTTGATGGAAAAAAGCCACTTAATCGTTTGTTTTTCTTCATTGTTTAATAAAATTTCGGGTTTTGGCTAAGCTTAGCCATTACATTTTCTGAATCAGTGACTGAGCATGTATTTCCAGAGCAATTTCTTAAAAATACGCTCCATCTGGTCTTTTTGGTAGATGACAGACACAAAAGCTCTTGCAAGTTTTAATCTTCGGAAAGGGAATCGAAATGAGTCCTATAATGTGTAGCGTCCTTATTTTCAAGCTTAATTATTGAACTCCCGGATTCATGGATGAGATCATGTCCACATTCCTCAAAGCTTGTGTACCCTTTGACTTAACGCCGTAGTTTATCGTGCCACCTCGATTTACCAGTATTTTATTACATTTGAAATAGGTAGCCAACAATAATAACAGAGCAGAGATAAAATAAGGGGTTTTAGCTTTCCCTTCATTATTGTATGTTGGACTATATTTTCTTCAAATAGTTTAATGAAAACCTCTTTCCTTCATATATATAATAATTGTAATGTCTATCT
The DNA here is from genome assembly GCA_900708905.1 of Hymenolepis diminuta. Classification (NCBI taxonomy): domain Eukaryota; kingdom Metazoa; phylum Platyhelminthes; class Cestoda; order Cyclophyllidea; family Hymenolepididae; genus Hymenolepis; species Hymenolepis diminuta. Next base: position 1,382,821 of record CAADRB010000032.1, read on the forward strand.
CTGGTAATTTTCTGCTTTCAAACCATTTAAATTTCTACTTTTCACCTAGTAGTTATGTTAATTTCTATTAATTACAAATTCTTCTCTTCACAAAGCGCAAATTGTCTACCTTTTTCACAGTTTTACTCCCAGATGACAGCTTCTGTTTCTGCCATTGGAAAGTTGTTTTTTTTTTGTGTTTAAATTTTTTGCAATGAGTCACTTCCTTGGCTGCACTAATACGACTAATAGCTACCTCTCTCGGTCCTCTCAGGAAATCTCAGTCACCGCCAATGCTGTTATAGGGTGGTGATGGTAGTTTAATAGCCTAGTCTTTTTGCTCAAAATTTTTCCAAGACACTCATCTACAAACCTAAGAGGTGATTCCTTCCTGCTCCTCACCTTATTGTTTGATCACCTTTCCGTGATTAGCTTTGAACTTGTTTTTCTAAACAGTACTAAGTGTGATTTAAAGCACCACTAGTACTAACAGAAGGAGTGTAAACAGTTAGGTCTGTGAGATTCCTGCTTCATTAGACAAGACCTAAATGCTTTTTTCTATACGCAAAAGATGGTCTCCTAGATAAGAAATACATTAGTAAAAAGCTCCGTTCAACCAAAATCTACTTATAGTCTGGTAATTTTTTTCGCTTCTTTTGTCTAAATCGGTAAAGGTTGGGTTTTCTTCATTTTACAAACTGGCACACTACTTATAGACTTTTCAGTTATTATTATAGTCCTAGCAAGGCTACAGTTTTTCATTGTGATAAATCGGTAAGTAAAAAGACCATTAAATAATAAAGAGATCGAAAAGATTTCAAGGATAAAGTGCAAATATCATAGAGTTTTACTTCAGTTAAATTTTAGATTCAGGTTATGCAATATTTATTTTTAAAGCTTGTTACAAACGTACTTTTCAGTTTTTCTGCTGCCAAACGAAGCTCACTGCCAGAAAATGAGAGTAGGGTTGGCTGAAACTTCAAAAGGAAGCCGTGTATTAGATGACTGGGTCATATTCACTACGCTTTACTTACCTTTGCCCTACTCGAAGGCCATTCAGTTTTTCCTTTCACTTCCTGGTAATATATCTAAGACCATTCCGATTTCTTCTCCTTGACTTAGAGTTTCTTTCAATTTTCTAAAATTCTTCACATTTATTTTTTATTCCCTACTATTTCTTTCTTAGTGTCTGTTTTCCATAATATTGTCTTTTTAAAGATGATTTTACTGAATATCGATAAGTAGCACTTAATTTATTTGGATTCTCCAGATTGCCTACTAATTATTGATTTAAGTAGATGGGAGCATTAGCCAATGAAAATTCGTAAGTATGAATAGGGCAAAAGAAAAAAGTTTCACTATATTTGTTTTTAGTTATCATGGGTTGTATGAATTATTTAAAGTTCATTATTTGAACCATTGAATTAAATAAAATGAATAAATTATTAGACGTTCTATCATTAAGTTCACGAAATTACGATGAAAAAGCCAAAAGTTCTATTTTCTGCTTCTAATTAGAAACCACAGCTCAAGTTAATTAAAAGCAGGATATTTGAATAATTAAATTTCTTCAAAGCTTCATTGAGGTTTTTATTTTATCCAAAATGATTATTTGGATACACTTTCATGCAATACCTTGGCAATTCCCTTCGTGATTAATTCAGATTCAAATTGTGTTGTGAATTCGAGTTAAATTTGATTCACCAAATGTGATTTCACTAGCTTGGCTGTTTACATTCCACCCGCACAATTTGTTTATTTGAAGCCTGTTTCCGTTGCAAATGTCCATTAGAATTGGGCAGTGTAGCCAAATCACCCAATCATTTAATCAAGGTATAACAGTTTAAAATTGCATGAAAGTTAAAAGGCATTAAAGCATAAAGATTTCAAATAAAGAATGAGATAGAAGTAGTCGTGTACAACGCTATCGAATGAAGTTCCATTCCGAACAATTACATACTTCACAACATTCCATAGGAACCCGAAAAAAGGGTATCAGACACTATGGCCTATTGGGAAGCACGTCTGGGTCGGAATCAATAATCAATACACTTCCACTTCTCCCCCATATATCATCATAAGTAACCAATGTGTTCATACATTAATATGAGAGAGCAGATAAGATATCCAACATATATGCAGTGAAAGATTTATGAAGAGGATTTAGAGATGGACCCTAAAGCCTGAGACGGAGAGAGGATGATACCCAGATGAGAGAATAGGGAGACGATTTTGCGCAAAGAGGGGGCTTTTGAGAGGCCTTATATCGCGCCCTACCGTGTGTGCAAACGTCGCACCATCCACTGGCCAATCAGAAGTGGCGTGGGTGCGCGTATTCGATGTCCTGGTGAATGGTGTGAGAGGGTGTGCGGGCGTGGTGGCTGTTCGGGGCTGTGTCGCTTCAAGACCCGGACAGTAAAACATAATCGACCCGAGAGACCAACCATTATCTATGTGTTTGCGCACATCTATATCCCTCTGTTGTAAAGGCAAATCAGACCCCAAAAACAGTAGTTACTCCTTTCGGGAAGATTTAATTGTTTTGATTATCCACAAACTCCTTTCAATTCCACTGAGTTGAGATCTTGGTGATCGTTACTTCATTTGATCTGAAGAGATTGGTTTGGATTGTATTAATTTAGTAGAACGGTTGCTGGGCTGTTGACCTGCATATGAGTATTAGTTGTAAAATACTTTAATTCAATGATTAGTCGGAAGATTAGGGATCAAATTACCCGTTTGCTAAGTCAGAGGTCACGATCCACATATGGTAAACGACATGATCAACCGTACTGATAGCAGAATGTATGTTTCCCATTACAGGGGCTTAGCATCCCTCCCTCGACCCAAGAAGCAGATTTGAAAAACACTTTACTCGACGGACTTCGGATTAATAACTAATTATATGGATAAATGCTGTCTAATAGGTGGCTATAGATTCTTTTCAATCATTTAACTGGAAGATTAGTCATCAAATCTTGTACTGGTAAGAGACACCAACTTTCTATCTGAATTAATTTTCAATTCCTCTTCTTTTCGTTTTACTGAAAAATTGGGGGACGTTGATCCAATTCATTCGTTCCTCTAACTGTATTTTGTACCTGTTTCTTTCCATCTAAGCGAGAGAACTATAGTAGTATTTATCATGATCATGGAATTTTCAGTCGTCAATATTTTGGAGAAAAATTTACTTCCGTACGGAAGTTTATTAGGGTCTGTATTTTGATTACATTATTTGGATTCGATTTGTTTATTCGTTTATGCATTTACTTGGACCCCACTTCTACATGTGTTAGTCTCCATCAGTTGACGGAGAAGTCAGACCTTGTCACGATTTTTTATCCTTATAATATTCATCATAGTCATTAGTATGTGCTGGTGGGTCAGAAGTCATGGATTCGATACCCATCGTTACACATCTAGCGATTCAACCACATCGGTTAATCGAGCTAATAAAGAGTTGACGGAATTCGGGTTTCTCACTGAGGATGTTTCATAATCCTATGCACTTTCTCAAGAGGAGCGTTGGGAAGCTTTTTCCAAAACCGTGTTGGGAATGGTTTTCCACATTTTTAAAAATCGCTTTACGACGACGTCTTAAAGTTGATGGGTGGCCGACTCTGTTAATGGTTAACACTGATGATTTTCATCTACGCCCGCCGATGTGACTGGCAAGCTGACAAGTGGCAGAGAACTCAAGGGTCGTTTGACCTGACTCTAAGGTCAGTTAGGAAGCCCACGATGCTATAAGGTCACTAGTCCGAAGGAATATATCCTAATCAGAAGTATCTAAGGTAAACCGATTTTCCACGAACAACATCCAGTTTGAAATTATAGATTTGTGCTTTCAACTAAATTTGAAAAGTCAGTCACGAATTTTCATTTAAACAAAAAGCCTGATTATAAGTGGTTTTTTTTCATATACCAGGATGGCACTTGAAATAGGTTTTTCTCTCGATTATTATCAGCATTTTGCTGTGTTTGCTTTCAAATTGAAAGCTAAATCTAAACAATGATTCGTTTAGTTGTTAAACGACAGATATTCGGATACAAAATGAACCTTCTAGATCGTAAACATAAACTAGATCACCATGTGATTACAATGATACGGAATTATCGATTATTATTTACCCAAGCTTCTGGATCTGTATCAAAGTCGCATGCACCAAATGATACTGATCCTGGTGGATACAACATTTCGATTTTACATCGATTTTAATAGATGATATAGATTTTATTTAGATAAATATCTAGTATTTATAAACTAGACTTATTTCGAAAAATTGGTGATTTAATTAACCACTCATGCTCATTATTCCTAGTAATAATTATAATAATCTCCAAGCAAATTAGAGGAAAAATTATTGTTTTGGGTCCACTAAATCAAAAGATTTTTTCGGAGATAAAATTTGGACAAGGGTGCACAGATTTCAAAATATCTTTCATCGTAGAGAGAGGAACGGATTGTGAAATTACGATTACCCAAGTTGCGATTTGGCACTGCTTTGTCCTTAAGGCCTTCATGACCTGAGCATCCCGGACTGGCAGCTGCATTAGATATTGATTCTAAGAGCGAAATTATGTATCTTTCTGTATTTTTTAATCCCCTATGTTACAAACCAGTCCAAATTCGTCTGATAAATGAAGAATTGACAAATTTCAAAGATTGAATGGTGACGCTACTTCCCGTTATTTTACATAATTCTTAGGACCTGATAATAACGCTAACAAAATTATACGAACTCACATAATTCTAATATTGCAGGACTCATCAAAGTTCACACAAGGTGAAATCGTGTTTCAGAAACTCTCTCTATTGACCATTGAGACTACCGATGGGTCTTGATACCGCGACTTCTAATTTGGCAGATGTGCAATTTTGAACGCAAGATTCTGTCAATCCATAAAATCCTCAGTTAGAAGGATAGTATTATTAACCACGGCGAGGTAAAAGACGGCAATTTATCTTCTAAAAGAATCTAAATAAAGGAAACAATGAAGCTCTCCAGATCGGGTTTGAGAGAGCGATCGAATTGAAATAAGTGCAGTTTATCAGATTGGACTCCTGAATTCAGTTTGTTTCTATTTTACTTCTCGGATATAATTCATCACTTCTACCCCGAATATTAGCATTCGTCTCCTGTTTTCCGAGTGTATTAGTAGCATTTTTTATCACCCAACTTTCCTTTAGCTTGAATTCTACATTTGACAAATAGTGGTTGAAAGGTGTAAACACAGAGTTGCTATTCAGTATTCGAGCCTAGGGCTAAACATCTATCAAGTAAAGTTGATTTTCACTTGAAGTGCCATCCAACATTCAGTATTTCCGATACGTTAAAGGTAAATCTATTTTATTAGTCTTATGAATAAGAAATTACCAGAAAGTGCTTCTCATTTATTTATTATACAGTCACTCTAACTGTGCGAATTTTTTTCTCCTCAGAGTGTACACTGTACACTAACTACATGGGCATGCATGTTTCTTTTCGGAGTTAAGAGAGGCCCCAAAAATGACCTAGGTTAGCGTTAGCAGTCCATGATGATGATTCATTTGCCCACGTCAGCAGCATAGCAAAATAGTGGGAAAAGAGGAGCTTTGCGGGAAGAGAAGGGGACAGATGTGGCAACATCTCCCCATCCTTGGGCCAACGTCTACTGGGAAGAGGGGAGAAGAAGGAGAGATACCAGGACGACTTGGGTTAGGGGAGGGAAGGCAAGACTACGTGATTCACCGCGGCCACTGCCTAGAGGAGTGACTGGGTGCCCTCTCGAACATGTGTTTGCATGTTCAATGTGCACTTCTGTAAGCAGCGCTGCACCAGAAAACGCCCTAGAGGCTGGCATTATCAAACACCGCATACATGCAATGCCAATCGTTATGGCTATGCTATACCGAAATACACACGCACGTGAATTAAAGCCTTGATGGCACGTGAATATATGAAGAGGACGACTCAGCTTCTAATGATAATTATGATTGCAAATCCCATTGAGGCTAATGGCGTCCCAATAGAAAGTCTTTGATCAAGAAGACTTCCCGCTAGTTGGCAATTTCCGATGGTTGGTCATTACCAATCATTTAAATAAGTTATTAATACTGAATATTTTTATCCATGACAATGCAAACAACTCTATACATTTTGAACACGCGAAATAATATAATAGTCCAATGAAAAATGAAACGAGGGTTTAATGAGAGTAAATGATGGTTTTATGACGTCGAGTCTATTTTAGTTCTGGAAGCATTGAGCTGTCCATCTTCTATTAAGGGTTTTAATTCACTTTTTAATATTTAAATTAATATTTACTCTAATATTTAAGAAATATTTTTAATATTTCTTGGTTCGATCATGTCACTTTGATTTACTTGTACCTTCTTACAGTCATGAGATAAGCAAGATTCTTTTATGCCCACTGTTTACCTCTTTTCAGTGCCTTCCTTTAGAATCTGCATTCATTATTGTATTACCTACTTGGTATTCCATATCTTCTCGCGAACCAACCAATGGTAATTGTGCTGGTAGCAAACCTTTATTGATAAACTGCATTACATTTAATGCTGATAAACAGGTGGATATTTAAATGAAATTTTCTCCATCAGAGATAGGTAAATTCCGTTCGCTCAGAAACTAGTATGAATAAATAGTTTGACAAAAATTTCTAAGGGTTGAAATTTCGGGTAAGTTTTGGGTCGCTAATCATCATACCGTTCAGAAGCTTCAATTATCTTTTCTACTCCTTTCCCTTTTTCATAATTACTACTGACATATTAATCTAACCAACACCTAAATTTCTATTTGGATGTTAATCCGTAATGCCGACGTTCACGTAAACGTGTTCGCTGCGAACAATCTTCACTAGCGATGCGCATTTTTTTCGGAAGTGGTAGAAGCAGTGTAGTGCAGTGGCAGGCCGGTAGGGAAATTATTGATCGACGGGAGAAGACAAACACGCACAAATCCAGCCTCTTTACCTCCGCGGCGCACCTATGCATACGTGTGCTTGCTGTTGTTACTGCCATATGCGCACTACGTTACTTGTGCCTCATTGGCCGCACGTGCTTCTGTGCTGCACACGTCTACCTGCGCGCTTATCGATTAATTGGCGCACACGACCGCACACCCCTGCCCTTCCAGCATTCTGTATCTAACCCCACCCCTCCACCTTTGCCCAAATGCAATTTGCTTTTACTTGGAGGCGTAAGCTACTGAAACAAATATTAGTAGCGATCTGCAATTTTCGATTAATTAAGGCCTATGGTAGGAAGAGAAGACTGTTTGAGATGGAATAAGTTTCCATTTTTTTGTTCGAATGCAAAATCATCCCTCCACTATAGTTGAAACAAACAAGAATTTGTATATTCACGAATCCTTTGATATAGAGTGTCACATAAGAATTTGAAATAAACAATTTTGACTTACAAAAATGATTGTGAACAAACTTTCGAAAGTGCATGCTTGGGGTCCTACTAATAGGAAATGTAGATCGGGGGTTTGAATTCGAACGGATCCGATATCGGAGTTCTGCTTTCTAACACCAATGCCCCGTAAGTTTTATCGGTACGCGAGCAAGAGCTACTTTCGACACCCTGTTAGTCAGTCTGAATACAATTCTCATCGGTCATGCTATACGTCGATCTTTTACTGCAAATTATGTGAAGAAGTCCTTATTTTAATAGTCTGGGCATCATATCTCATTTCTATCTTCGCATTAATCAGTGTTCTCTCATGTTGGTCTGCCTGCTAGTAAGTATTTCAGTATTGATTAGCAAGGTCGCTGACTTAGTCTCAACGACCTTGTCGGTATCAGCTTGCTTGATGGCTTAAGGTGTCTTGAAATGATTACACTTCTGTCCTATCTCTTCAGGCAGTCAGCCGTATTCTAGCAATATCTAGTTGGCGCCTATATTAGAAACCAGCCTTCCAAAAGTCAGCGGTAGAATTCAAATTTAAATTTGTACATGAACCAACCTCGCTAGACTGGAATAGAGGTATTTTCAGGCCTTAGCTCAATTTATTTACCAAGGTTGATGAAAGAATAATTATACAAACTAATTCTGAGAAACTATACTCGCGTAACTAAAGCCTAAACTCATCCTCATATTTTTTTCATCCTTCAGCGTCTTCTGCGCTCTGATGTCCTACTGCGATCAGATGCCTTGGCTCTTGGATGAAGCTCGTCCGGACGGTTTCACACCGCTTCATATCGCCGTCCTCTACGGCCACACAACAATTGTCGACTGTCTACTTCTCCTTCCTCCACAGACAACCACCAGCGCCAACACTGGCACTTCATCCTCCACTGGCTACAGCACCTCATTAACAGCTGTCAACGTCAATGCTGAAAGTGCTCTCATGCTCGGAGGTAGCTCTGGTGCTACTCTGGGGAATCGTTTAACACCCCTTCACCTTGCTGTGCAAAAGGGAAATGCTCCTATTGTCTGTCTGCTTCTAGCCCACGGAGCTTTGCCCTGTGTAAAAGATGCCTCTGGAAAGAGTCCTCTTGATTTGAGTCTTGCTCTGCTTAAACGTTCAACAAATCCTACTATCACTGAACAGACAGCTCCCAATGATGCTGATTTGACTGAACAATCGGTAGGTCACTTTGACCTCTTCAATGAAATATGTTTAGGTAGCAATTTTAATTATTGAGTTTCTTCTGAATAGGAATCCCCACAACGTGTGGTAACAGAAGGCAATCGAATCGAATTATCAATGGTACCATTCCTTGCATCAGTTGCACGTTACCTTGTGACGTGTGCCAATAGTGGTAATCACCCATGTACACCTCAAAATGATGAGGATCAGTCTCTTCATTCCCTGCCTAGTGCTTTGCGATCTCGAATTGAATCTGTGGTTCAAACCACTCTTAATTCCGGCATTTCTGTACCCCTTCTAATTTCTGCTTGTTTGGTGGCTGGAGTTGGTCTACAACCACGTTCTTCTGAATCGAATTTAGACAATCAAATCACTCCACCTTCTTGTCTATCAACCCTAGAAGACTCTGTTCTTGAATTGGCCCTTCAGCAATGCTTCCTTGAGGCTTGTTTAGCTTCTACTACAAGCACAGCTGTTACAAATAGTGAAACGTCTGCACTGAATGATCTCTTCACCACGGATAACAGGTCAGAATCCCGGGTTCTTCAATCGGGTACTGTCAGTCCAACTGGATCTTCAATGTCGATTGCGAATTTCTTGGTCCCTTCCGAATGGTCGGCAGGTGGAGCTCCCATGATGTCAGCTGAAATGATGGCTCAGCAGCAGCCTCAACAGCCCAGACCGGCCGACTTGCCTTTGAATTTGGATGAACTGGGAGAGGAGCTGAGAGAGTGCATGGTCTGTTCGAGTCGAGATAGAGCAGCTCTCCTGTCACCGTGTGGACATATTGTGGCTTGTCAGAACTGCACGCAATTGCTGAAGAAGTGTATCATATGTCGGCAGCCTGTGGAAGCTTATCGTGAAGTAAGCGTTTATTAAATTTTGGCACATGAACAAGCATTTTTTAAGTTGGCTTACTTGCATGTGTTTTAAAATGTAACGGAGGTTTAAAGAGAGGCCTACAATTATCGTGAATCGCTGTAAATTAAATGCACTTTGTCTCCGTAACTATAATTACTTGTTGATTGAAAATAGGACTGTCAGCCAGAGAAGTTGTGCCTATTTTTCTTCTCTACTCTGACCAGAAGTGGAAAAAATTAATTAGACCGTTTAAATCTCCTCTCTATTATCCGAAAATTCTTCATTTTATATGGCTTAGTCCTAACCTGATTTGAAAATTCTTCTGATTAGACATGCGATTAGTCCTTCTTATTGATAATATAGATTACCAGGAAATTAAGCCGCTATCAGAAAGTCTGAGATGGCTAAATGTCATTTAACTACCGATCTCAAAATACCCGATTTGGAAAGCATAGGAAGGATCAAATACATATTTTTATATGGTACAATAGTAGATCTGTGGCTGAGGGTATTTATGTTCGGTTCATAGTAATTACCCGAACGCATTCAAGAACACCCGAAAATACAAGATATGCTATAAGTTCTGAATGATTGACAGTCTTGGAAACCTAAAAGGCAAATGTGTATTGTAGGCATTTGTTTTATCTTTTTTCCGGCTTCTCGACAGCCAGTGAGAAAGGAATTAGCACAACTTAATCTGAAGTTGCGAGTTGATTCGTGGTTTTATGTGTTTTCAAAAGATCTGATTTGCATGAATTTAAAACATCTGAAATCTAAAATCTTTTATTGCTTTCATTCCGTTTTAGATCAAAATAATTTAACCAATTTGTTTTTCTACTATTATCAAAAATACATGGGCAAATTAGTGGTTGTGCAGTCTTTTTGGTCTACTTAGTTCTATTGCAAAGCTTAAATTTCTGGTAACTTATTGTTTCCGTTATTTTTCGTAGATTCCAGCATGCCGTGAATGCACATTTCGTCCAGCAGTGACTTTAACCCGCTCCTGTAATCATTTTCTCGTTTGTCGCGAGTGTCTAATTCCCCGCGTAGCTCGCTTGAATCGAGCTCTTGAAGCAGCCGGAGATGACGACGACGAGCAGTCCAAACCTGAATGGCTTCTGGCAGAAACTGAGAGTGAACAACGTCGTCATCAACTCCTACTCTCCTTATTCAACGCCGGAGAACTCTGTCCGGATGGTATGTGCCCAGAATGCGGTCAGGCCGTCAGTGCTGTCTGGAGTCTAGAGGTTGCCGTGAGTGGACGGTGTGGAATTGAAAGAAATCTGGCACTGCCTTCTACGTCAGGGAGATCATCACTGATTCCGGCTAATGCAACACAGGATTTACTGGTCCCCCTTGCTGTATCGCAGGCGTCTGCTACGTGGGTCACTTCGGAAAACAATCAAGGTAGCCTATTATATACTTATTAGAAGTATTTATAGCGTCGTATTTTAGTAAATGAGCTCTATTTCATCAAAAATTAGTTGAAGCTTCTACGATAAGCCCAAGATGTTTGGTGCCGAAAAGCGTGTATAGCACAACTGGAAGACAAGTAAGCTGATATCGCAAACAGAGGTTATCTGTTCTGCCCTTGAATTTTTGTTTAAATAATATCCACTTTTCTGGCCCAGACACTTCCAAGATGCACACAAGCAGGTGGTTCGAATGCAAGACCTAACAATATGCGTCCTTCTGGTTCAGTGGTTTCCAGTGGGCAATCGTCATCAAAGGAACTTAAACGTCTACAGCATGAGTTACAAGCCATGCGGGAACAGGTAGGGACATTGTCTGCCGTGGTAGTTATTCTGAAACCTTTCTACTCATGAAAGTTGCAGTAGATAACCAAGTCACAAACCGACCATCTAGTCTCTTTTTCTTAATCATTTGCTATTTATTTATACTTAAGCACCGACACTAGTTAACATACAAATGAAGAGCAAACATAATTGAGGCAAGAACAGAAGAATGCTTTAAGCATTACATAAAGGGAGGCTTAGCTGCTTGCGGGCTTCTGATTATAATAACCCGATTTCGAAAATATTGAAATATTCAGTTAATGTTAGACTTAAGGGTTTTTTTAATACAATAGATTGCAACTGAATAGAAAAGAGGGTTAGGCTGAAATGAAGGAGAGTTAGATATTTTAAGCAAAATTTAGGCACAACTAAAGATGATTTAATAGTCACAGTAAGATATTCTAGTTACCTAACTAATATTGGTTAGTCTTGTAGTGAAAAATCTGGAGAGTATTCTAAAATTATTATTAATATCTGTTTCATAGACGCGTTGCCCGATTTGCTTGGACCGTTCAAGAAATCTGGTGTTCATGTGCGGACACGCCACGT
>CAADRB010000032.1:1400978-1415297 GCA_900708905.1 Hymenolepis diminuta
GAGTCTGTATAACAAAAACCTTTTTTAGAAAAAGAGGTAAACGTGATCGAGGTTTCAGTCATCATTATCAAGCCCTACCAAAGATGTCCTTCCCTCCTTGCCAAATTATTTTTTCCCTTTATGCATATTATTCTTTCTTTCTAGTACCTTGAATGATATTTATTCTTATTGAATCAACGATTTTCTTAGTGTTTCTTTTTATTTTAGGTGTTGAAGCAGCTACGATCCCGGATACAGAACTAGTGATGGTCAATTGGACGAAGGGAGCCGACCATTTTCATGCAATTGAGTACTATATCATCGAAGCAAGAGTTCTAGATGGACCATGGAATGTCGTGGTGGGGCGTCTCAATGAATCAGCTCAAATTGAAATAGGTAAGTCTACTATCATTATAAAAAAGCGCACTTGTGTTCCTTGGAGATGATTTTTAGAGCAAATTGGTCAAGGTTAAATAAAATTAATGAGAAACTGGGAACTACACGAGTAAAGCATGTATTGTTTTATTACATGTATTACAATAAGGTGATAAAAGGTTAGCAGTGGTGGAATTAACCAATTAGCGGAACCGCTGTTTAGCGAACACATTTAAATAGTAATCAATAACCGTATTTTGGCATTGAGTGTATGCGGAGTGTTCACCAAACAAAAGGAGAAGTGATTTGGAAATAAATGGGGTTGAGAAAAAGGGAAAGATTTTCACTCCTATGTATAGCAAATCATTTTCGTTGAACCAGTAGTTAAAAGAATGATCTCTGGAACAAGAATTTCTTAATCTTAAAATGTTCTCGCCCTACCAACTGAAATCCATTTTTGGTAAGGTATTGTCTTTGAATTGAGCTTACTTCGTATACCCATTCTAGGTATGCATACGAATCGTAGGACCACTACTATAGGAAATCTCTACTCAAATATCCAGTATCAGTTGCGAGTTCGAGCAGTAAATGCAAAGGGAGTCGGAGAAGCTTCAAGTCCATCTCGGGGAATCATTACTCTGCCCAAAGCACCGATGAAAATGGTACAGAATGTTACTGGTGGGGGTGGTAAAGAAGTAAGTTACTCCAAACCCATTATTTCACTTAATGGGAATGAGTTTTCTCTCATTCGAAATCATTTAAATCCACATTTTTAACTTTCATGACTCTCCTGACCTAAATGCTTGTTATTTCAGGGCACTCTTGTTGTAAAATGGGAGCCACTTTCCTACTTCGAACAGAACGGTGAAGGTTTCCACTACGTTTTGAAATGGCGTGTCTGGGGTGACCTTGAGTACACCACAGTTAGAGTCTACGACCCTACAATAGTGACTGGCACTACTTGGGTTCAGTACACCGTCAGTCCGCCTGTTCTTCGGTACTACAAGCCGTATGAAGTTACGCTTCAGGCGGTCAATAATCAGGTAAGAATTAAAGAAATAGAAAACATAATTCTCTATATAAAATAAATATAAATAGGCTGGTCTTTCGAAATAATGACGGTAACTAAAGAGAGTAATTACCACACGAATTTCAATGCTTATACTCAACGCCTCTCAATTTTCGTATTTTGTAAAATCGATGATACAATTTTCAATATGCAGGTCTGTCAAGTATTACGTCACGAGATCGATGTTCATCGATCCATATTCAGTGATTTGAATGGCCAAAGAGAGAGTAGCATGTCTCTCATAAGAGCGACTTTAAGATACCTTCGCTCTGACTAGTTCACTTACCGTTAACACCGCCCTTGGAAAGTTTATAAAGCCACAAAAAATACTTGAATCAGATAGTGATATTTACAAACGGTATCGGAGCAGGTATAAAAATAGTCTATTACCCAAAAATATAGTTTCGGTCTATTTTAAGGGACTAATCGCATAACATTTTCTTATGTGTCTAATTCAAGACGTCCATTATGTGAATAACATCTCTTATCTCAATAGGGTGGCTGGATGTGGGCTCCTCAGAATGATCCTAGATTTCTATTTGCTATTCAGCATGGGTTTTGGTGGCAGTATCCTTCAATGCTTATTGAAATTGCCTATGGACAATTAGGAAAAATGGCTAAGATTAAGTCATATGTATTTGGTGTAAGTGAGGTAAATGTCATGGAATCAGAAAAATCTCTGCAACTATTCATTAGAGCTCCAAAATCATCGGATCGTCTACTTTTCCCAAGTTTCCATTTCAAGTTTATCCCAGGTACTAAAGAAAACTCTCGAACAAAATTTTGTAAATTTTTATATCATGGCGAGAAAACCTGACATTGTAAAGGCCAAGCTTCAGAATCTAGTCCGTAGACTCCTAGATAATTTACCATAGAAACCAGATATATTTTCAACTTTATGTTGTTTAGTATCATTGATTATCACTCAAAAATCTGATAGATATATAGCCACATAATTAAAGATTAATATCAACAAAATTGATTAGAAATAACTCCTTCCTCAAACTGTGTATTGGCTGATCATATTATCCAGCCTTTTCCAATAAGTCATGAACAGACCATTAAAATAAAACAGTGTTTAAAGTTCTGAAATTGGAAATTCCATATTAGCAAAAAATGCTAGTAATTCAATAGGAAATAAAAGGAAATTATATTAAACTCTCGTTAGGAGTTATTTTTTTATGTAATTCTGATTAGATTTTTGTTGTTCCAACTAGATTTAGGTAAAGTAACCGATCATAATATCTCAACTTAATTTAGGGAGCCGGACCAGTCACAGATCCTGTAGTAGTCATGTCGGCAGCTCGCCTCCCTGTAACAGCTCCTCGCAACCAGCAAGCAAACCAATACAACGGTAGTGCTCTCTACATAACATGGGAACCCCCGCTTCTAAGTGGTGAAGAGGGCCCGATCCTTGGATATCGTATCATCTATTGGCGACGCAATCTTGAATGCCTGGGCATCGAATCAGATATCGAAAGATTTGAGCAGGGTCAACGACGAACTTTATACGGTTCGAGTCTGACGTCTGGATTTATTATCGGTTTGGACCAGGATATCTACTACTGTGTGGCTGTCCAGGTACGCTTGACAGAAACCGATGCAATACTAACTTATTATAAGTAGTTGATATGGTCACTTTGCGATTTCAGGCGTTCAATACTGCCGGAGATGGACCACCATCTGGCTTTGCTGAACAGACTACTTATAAACTTTGGCCCCAGAGTTTCCCAACAATGGTTCAGCTGAATAGCACAAACTATCCAAGAACAATAAGAGTCAGCTGGATTGGTGTTCAGACGACCTTGAACGAGGAAGCTATTTTAGGCTATCGTATTCGCTATTGGCTAGTGGGAGCCAATTACAAGGAGGCGCATACTGATGTTGATGTGCGTTTGAGAACTTATGGCTACGTGCAAAATCTGGAAGTCAATAAGAGGTACAATTTGAGAGTGTATGCGTATAGTCGAGCTGGTGTGGGAAAAATGTCTTCGCCGATTATGCAATTTCAAATGATTCCAAAGGATCAGTGTGTACCTGGTGCATCTTGGGGTAAGTATTTACTGATTTATGCTCAAAATAATTTAAAAGTTCCCTTTTTTAATTTAATGCCATTTAAAATCATGAAAATAGGGCGTTATGTTTTAACCTAGACTAACCAATTTGAAATTTTTGTTTGGATAGGAAATTGATTTAAATGGAACAAAATGAATGGAATGCTCACTCGAATGCGTTGAATAAACAAATCACTTATGAATGTTCAGTACAATACACGGCATAATGGTTATTTTATTCGGAAAAACCAACAGGATCGGAATGAGGTTGTAGCTGTTTGAGTAAGAGCTGGCAACAATTGTGGAGCAGAGCACCAAGAGTTGATTAAAACTAAACGTATTCAAGGGAGTAAGAGGGAATTGAAATAAAGAGGATCGAAGGCAATTAGAAGGCAGCGCAAGAGTGATTGTCTGACAAGCGTGTCTGTGCATATGTATCGAAAAACGGTTTATATGAGTCACTTAGACGAAAACGCACATGAGGACGGTTATTGAAAAGTGGAATAGCATAAACAGAAGGAGTGGCTCCCGACATCGCTGTGAGGAAACTGAGTCCTTGCAACGCTCACTCAAGGGTCACTTAGTTAGCTTATTCCGATAAGTAAAATAAACCACTCGAGAACACACGATATTTATCCTCAGGAAGCTTGAGGTAGGTCAACCACTTCAGACACCACTGTGGGGCCGAGCTAATTAGGTCTCAGCGATTAGTGATAACATAGTTGAAAATTTCGGAAACGCGTAGGTATTCATCCTTCAATGTAATAGTAGAAAATGGATAATTACACGAACTCAGAAAATCCATTCCAGCATAATTCATCGATCGCGCATTCAAATTTGCGAATATATAACAAAGAATTTGCAAGAGTTGACAACTTTTGGAGCTAATTTAACTTAATATTGGCTAGTAATGGTCCAGAAAAACTTTATTTAATTCACCTAATCGGGGTGGCCTTCTTCTCACAATAAGTAACAATATACATTTTCTCTTGTAATATGAATGTTTTATTTGAAATCGACTATGATCACTACAAGTAACACGTTTTTTATTATTTATTATCGTTTCAGAGGGTCCTGACATCCACTACAATTTGATCTGCTCGTCTTTGAGACTACAACGATCAACAATGGTCATTCTTTTTACCTTTGCCTTTCTTCTGTATGAACGACTCAATTACTAATTTCTTGTCTATAATTTTATTTCATGAAGTACACTTGACCCTATTTTGAGCCTGAAAAGGAGAGAGGGAGAGAGAGCGGCGCTTCTTGTCTCATTTCTTTTTGACTTTGTCCTGAAACAAAATCTGATGTAGGCAGTTGAATTTTATTCTAATTAAGCCACGTTCCTCATGGAGCTTAAAGAATCATTTTATCAGCAAGAATTGCTTAATATTTCTTAAATTGCTTTGAAACTGCCTTAAAGAGGTGGGAATGAATAAACGCTTAACGAATGCTTGATAACAAAATGCGAAAATTTTGTAAGAGTACCCGTGTAGAGTATATTTATATTTACAAATTTAGGAATTGTAATTATAAGAATAACTAACAAAATGTCATTTCTTTTAAATATCATGAAATAAAAGTGTCATTTTCATCAAGGTCTTTTTAAGGATACGTCCTTTATTTTACTAACAACCTAATATAACATGGTAAAGAATGCCAAAGATAAATACTCTGGATCCACTCGTGCTGTCTGATCTTCAAGTAAAGATTCTGTTCTGAAGACAAAGAAATTCATTTAATTCACAAAGTTAGGAGAAGTTAATTTTAAACTGTTCATGCTTCCATGCACTGCCGTTGGGAGGTAATACTTTGTTTATTTGTATATAATTTCACAGTTAAAATAGCTAAAATTTTTGTTAGTTGCAAATCCTAGCCATTACCGAGAGTCCAGAAGCTTCGATCTACCGTAGGAAGCATCGTCTAAATAAGTATTCATTGATGAAAGTGCGACAACGGCAGATAGTGTACTGGGCACTATAACATATTGAGAAATACGTATCAGAGATTTGTTGGTGTTAGGGTGACAACTAACGGCTGACCAGTTCTAGAGCAGAAGATCAAGAGCTGTTTGGCTAAAATGTATTGATCGAGCCACAATGAGGATTCAAGAGGGTAGGAGAGAGATAAGGAACAAAGGCGATGAGAGGGTAGCGTAGGAGCGGATGTATGACGAGCATGTTTCTGCCTGTCCCTGTGGCAATACAAGGACAGTTTATATGAATTACTTGGCAAGGGCGCGTGTGAAATATGAGTTCAGATGTACTTTCAAATGAAACGGGAAGTTATAGAAAAAAAGAAGAATCAGATAGAGATTTGAGTCATAGAGACATAAAGATATCATTTTGGCTTCGTGAACGAGAAACCGGAGCATTTTCATAGAGGATGCGAAAAAAGAGTAGTTTTGGGAATGCCTAGGTCGCCCTTCAGATCTCAGAGAGAGCACGTCTAGTCTTGATCAAATTGTATTCATATTTTGTTAATTAAACTGATTAGATAGACAAATATATTACAAAATTAACGATAGGGGGGAGTCAATCATACCCAAGTCACCTTGTCTCAAAGGGAGTTAATCAAATGGTCTGACACTGATTCAAGATACCACAGTTCGGATTGCTGGTACACCCAGAGTGATTAATTAAAGGAATTCTAAAAAATTCCTCACATTCATGCCCATCCGTTCATTTGTGTAACTTTATATTTCCTATTTCGTGATGTTCATTGGGCCTTACAGTTGGTCTACTGGAGCAGTTAAGGAAACGCGACCTGAGATCTCATATACGCATTTCCAGTACACGACGAATTCTCCTTATAAGAATTCTGATTAATGTTAAAAATGAGCAGCCATAAAACAATCTAATAGATGAACTTTGACCTCCTTCTCTTGAGCATGTTGACTTGTCAGAGGAACCGATTAAGCCTATTTAGCACGATCCCACCTCCTTCATTCTCTCTTAGAAATGCACTCAAAATTACCACCTAAATACGTTCATCTAAAACTTGACCCAATCTTTACAAAGCAATCTTTATTACTGTGTATTCAGTATTATTCATTTTTTATAAGCAATGCTATTTTAATAATAATTTATCTATCAATTTGATTTACATATTTTTATTAAACACTGTAAAAACTAAACATTCTCAATAGAATCATTGCGCTCTAATTTATTTCTATGATTTCCCAACAGCAAATTTTGTAGTATTTCCGGCTTTGGTGACCACCTTGTCTGTTGTGTACTTGAATGGAGAATTTCAGCATTCAGTCAGGTCACGTATTTCCTATTTATAAACAGTCTTTACCCCCATCTCTGACGGTTTAATGAAGAGCTTGATGTGGCAGTCGAACTCTCTCTAAACCGTGGAGTTTTCCGTGGTTAAGTTTTGCCCAGCGTTTACCATTGTGATGTACGATGTGGAGAATTTATAGCCTATGTCATGTTCAGTGATTCCGACCTTTGGGACAGGACTTTCACGATACGAATTGTATCTTGACTTCCACTGTTTCGGATTTCGACTGGCTACATGAATCCAGTGACTTGTTACTCAGCATTTTATTAGCTCGATTATCAATCCCTTGATGTCCGCCAAATAATTCTTCATTGCCACCGAGATTACCAGGAGCAGGATTGAACTTGAGAGACAAGTGGAATCGTGGGCGTTGGCTCTTGGCTTCAAAATGTTTAGAAACTTCGTTGGGAAAGATTTTTAAGTCTCTCATACCGAGGCTTTGATAATATTATTTCGATGAAATTTGTGTAAGCATTTCAAGACAGTAGATGTTAATTCAAAGTCAAACGTGAAGATCATGACGAAACTCGTGGTTCAGAAGGCAATAATCAAACCCGTGTCTGGCTGATTAGTGTCTAGTGACGGTCATTTTAATGTAAATATCCGGCAATATGTCCCAATATAAAATTCTCCTAATTAAGGAGAAACCCTCTGCTCATCTGTAAAGATTATTGGATTAGTTTAATTTCAAGACTACTTTCAGCAAAATTTAGAGAAGCTAACTTTAAAATCCAAGAACCTTCCCTGTAAACTCTTCCCTTTAATTTTGAAATTTTATTTTTGACTGAGATTAGACCCCAAGCTTCCCGTTAGATAGGTTTGAATTTGTCCACAATGAAGAAAAATTAAGTACAATTTTAAATTATCAAAAACGACGGACTATAAGCGTAGCGGTAAACCAAAGTTCAAGGACTGAAGGTCACCTATTTCACATGCTAATTAGATTCGTTTTAAGTCGCTTGGGTTGGACATGATTGATTGTTACTATGGTTTTAAATATTTACAGATGCCCGCTCATCATTCGGCAGAGATGGGATACTATCAGGCCCTTTTCGCCATACACGCATTATTAATGGCTGCAATACTAAGACTCATTAATGACATTTGGAAAGCACCCTATCTCAACTGACCGGAGAATATTTTGCTCAAATTTTTGATATTAGATAATCATTAGAGAGGTTCCATAATTCATTTCCATTTCCAGTACGAATACTTGCTGTATTGCTAAAAGCTTATTTGCTGTAACCATAATTTTGGTCCCTCCTAGATATTGCTAAGCTAAATTCGACTCAGATCAATTAAAAATAGAAAAAAGAAGGATAATCCCTCTAAGACGCCTGATTAATTTAAAGAAGATTATATGTTGCTCAGGGAGAGCGATTTAAATAAGTATTTATTAAAAAAACATCTCGTTAATAACGCAATATAGAATGAAAGGGCATAAACATATACAAAAGTATGAAGGATAGGAAGATGGACGCAGAAGCAATATAAGGTACAAAAGTGAGAGGAAGCAATCATTTTGCCTTAATGACTACTATCCTCTCCTCTAGCATGGAACGTGAAGATATCTCGACTTGCTGGCTTCCTATTCGCCATTGTTATTCCATGTCTACTTCTTCTATACCAGCTGAAGAGATATTAGCTTAGTCTACTTCCATTTCTGCAGTACCAACTAAAACCTTAGTGTTATTTATTAAAAGTTCATTACAATTACTGTACATTGAAGTATAACAGATACTGAACTGTTCTAAACGTCCAAGTGTGGTATTCTGAGATGTACTTGTTTAGCCTGTATTTTTAGTGTTATAACGTTAGGTCTGCCGGGGCTACATGGATCGAAGAGATGGAATAAGTCAAGTCATTCATGTCGCCAGATCAGTCCGGAGGTGCCGGGCAGGCTACCCCAATTTATTGATAAGTAAATTAGGTTTATATACAAAACGATTAAAAATCTTCGTACAGAAAAGAAGGCATTTATTGTAGTTTTCTACTCAAAAGCTTACCAAATAGGTTCGACAAAATTTATCAAATTTCAACAAATTAACGATGATTTTAAAAATGCTGAAACATCAATCACTACTCGATAATTAGAAAAATATCTGCTCTTCAAGGCCAGAAATTCGAATTAAAATCTCCTCTTCCCAATAGGTGAAATAAATACGGACACTTCCTCATGTCCAACTCTTATCACTGATACGAACTTAAGCTTATTTTTTATCAGAATTACCAATAATTTATTTTGATATTTGACTCTTATGTTAATGTAGTCATTATCGGAAGAAGCCACCATTTACAAAATCAACTTCTTTGCTCATTTCTAATCAGAATTTGCATGCATTTGCCGATCAGCTACATATTTTATATCTTCCACTAATAAAATTAATATGCTGTTGAAAAAATAAATAAAGGTAATCGATTACTGATTTAAAACATGGATTCTGGTGCATATTTTTCAATCGTAACATTTATAACCGCACAGATATTTGAATATTGGCAAATACTGCTTGTTATGAATATCATGAAATTATTAATTTTGCTTATGAAAGGTTTATTTTGCCTGTTGCACGCAATAAACCATTACCGAAACGCTAAAACTCCTTTTTGAACAAGAAGACGGATCTTTTCTATGACATCTTTGGAAGCTTGTGCTGCTAATCTAAAAAATGGAAGTAAAATAAGTTGCATACAGGGAAATATCTTATGTATTAAGGAACTGTTATGTCTCAACATACTGATGACCCTTTTCTGGATTGTCACGAAGAGTCTCAATGATCATATGAACTTCTTCATCCTGTAATGCACTTCGGATATTTTCATCAGCCAAAAGGCTATTAACCTTTTCCTCCTCTGGGCTCGGCACTTCTTCAATCAAGGGCTTCCTGGTCTGAATTGAAGTCTCTGAGCTTTCTCCATGTTCCTGGCTTACTGACAGCCTTTCAAAATGTTCGGCTGAATTAGGTACGTAAATATTGTGGCATAATTGTTACTCAATATGCATATTTATGGTTATCTTTTAGTCCATGACACATATAACCAGATAGTAATTTTAATTTTTTAATGGGATCTATTTGGAATTCGAATTTCAGGATATCATCTCAACCGCATTTTTATGTGAACATTTTTAAATTCATCCTGATTAACTAAAAGGCATTTAAATTTCCATTCCCAAAAAGCCATTGGGCTTGAAGTAAGATGAATTCTAATTTGACAATTTTATCAAATTAGGATGAGTATAATAATAATATGTCAGTTACTTATGTTTTCTAATATCTACGCATAATAGTTAAGATCAAATTAGAAGTAAAGACTAAATCAATATATTAAATAAAGACTAAATTTAAGACATCATTTTACTTGTGGTACTGTAAGATACCCCATAGCCCTTTTTTTATCAAATATAAATTAGCTACTGAGTATGAAGTAATCGAAAAAAAGCAATTTAAGGAACGCCGAAAATTACCTAAAATTCCTGAAATTTTCTGAATAACCATCTTATCTTTGGTATTCTTGGACGTAATCAACTCCATGAGGTTAGTCTTAATATTATTTAGTAGTGACATCTTTTCTGGGTTTTGCAGCCAAGCGGAGATTTCGGGATCAGATGATACTTGGGAGAGCAATTCATCCGTGATCCATTCTGAAAGTAAATGTGATTAACTATGATGCTCGAATGGTAACAATAATGCTCTCTCTTTTTGTGACTTACGAGTATAATTACCGTTATTTGAGGTTAGATTTTCAGTAGCTTTAGCAGTAGGAGATGCAGCATGACTTGAGTTTTTCTGTTTCATATATGAATTTTTAATGGCTTTACTGAATAAATGTTGCGTTTCCTTACTCAACTACGAAATTAAATAACGCATATTTTGTACTTGGTTATTGGATTTTGTTTTAATAAATGTTTTATTCTCCATTGCATTTGTATTTCCATCAGAAGTATTGATATTTCGTTCATCGAAGCAGTCTTCTAACTCCGGTATTTCACTCTAAAAATATTTATCGTTATATTGCTATGAACGCATTACTGATTCCATAATTGAAAATGTGAAGGTCATTGAAAATATTGATGCAGATTTAGTAAATAATTGTACTGAAAATTGTGTAGGAAGCCCCTAATTTTATTGCGCCAGTAATTTTATAAAATATTACCACTTATATCACACACACACACACACATATATATATATATATATATATATAGAAAATTGATGCAAATGTATAGTTCGAAAGAGTAAACATGAAATCACCTTGCGTTCAACGAATAAATGCAAGAAACCGGATTTAATAATTTCACTCGAGTAATGATTATAAGAGAATAATAACCATCTCAATCTTTTTTATTCTTCTGGCCTTCAGACTGCAATATTTGCAAAATTAAACCATTTGTCTTAATAATATGAGGATTATTGATGGCTCGTTCGTTTGTGTTATTTTTTATTCATAAATTGTATTAATATAGATCTTAAGATGAGAAATATTTTTTGCTGATTAATACAAGATATATTATAAAATATGGAGGATCACATAAAAATAAAGGATTTTACAGCATTTTATTCATTTTCTTACAATTCTCATTGCCTCAGAATCGTCTGTTTATCAAAGTTTACCATAAGTTTTAAAAAGATTTAATATATTTGCCAATAACATGAATTCGTGCGAGCATAACTTTGACTTCAACCTTTCACATTTTACTCGTTTAAGTTTGCCTTTATCTAGCTTGCATTCTCCAAAGTAATCTGAAGATGATTAACTAATGCATTGAAGCCCTGTTGCTGACGGCATATTACTCCTATAATCAGTTGAAATGGCAATAGGTTTGCTGAAAGGTGTAAAATAATATCGAGCTCTTCTAACAATAGTTCAAAAAATGGATCTTATAAGAATTTCACCCTACACTTTCTATTCAATGATCGCGACATTGGATCTTTTTCTGTCGCAACAATTGAGATACACCCATTTTCATTCACAATGAGCCACGCTGTTTCTATTTATCTTTCTTGTCATTCCTTTAGAGTTGCTCATTCATAACGTTTCTCTACTTGAATCTGCAACATCAATCGTGTGATTGCGATTAGATAGGACCGCCCACTTTTCGCAAAAATTTTTGACAAGAAGATCAGAAAATGAGCGATACTTAACTCTCGATTTCGCGTTAAGCTACAAACTACCGTTAATCTCTCCCTCTTTATCCTGCAAAATTTTTTCCCAACATTCTTTCAAAAATACACTTTTCACTCCCTGCAACCAGGAATTGTGTCTTCTCCTGATGCTTACTTTTTTAAATAATGCACCTATATGTAAGTCAAGGATGCAATATTCGCAACAGATAAACTACAATCGTGTTTATGAAGGTAATCAGAATAAATATCTTCTTCATTGAAATCTTAATCTAAATACCTTTTTTCATCAAAGCCTCTTTAAAATGAAATTTTCAATTTTATTTTCTCACAAAGACAATTTTTTAACATACTTTCCCATATTTATATGCTGTTTCCTCGTTTAATACTGACTTCAGCTTACTTATTCTGGATTTAGAAGAAAAAGAAAATGTACTAACTTTAGGTTTACCGGGGCCACATGGATCAAAAAGATGGAATAAGTCAGGCCACTCATGTTGCCAGATGATTTCGGGGTGGCTTGACCTGATGTGGCCCCGGTAGACCTCATGTTATTACGAATACAAAATTAAAATATCATGCTCTGAATATACGACAATATTACAGATTTTAAATGAAATTGAGTATAGTAAATTTAGAAACACAAAAATTTCACTTATCGAATGCTTTTCAAAACCATTACATTGTTTTACATGATATATCTTAGGAAATATCAGGATGTCTATTCATCAATAATTATAAAATAACTCTAATACTAACGTGAAAGTGAAATTAATCGAGTCATGATGTTCAAGTAATTAAAATGTGTATTTCTTGTGTTCAACAAGCGAAAGTGGAACTACGGGAAGGATATATAAAATATCCTTTAGGTTAACTAAAGGCAGCATGTGGCAGCAACTCATGACAATATAGAGTATCAGAGAAGTTAAAAAATAATGGATATACTTAATTAAATAGGACATTTTTAAAAATATGAATAATCTTATAATTCACTATTTATTATTCTTAAATTTGATTCAGATATGATATTAAAGATAATAGAAAAATGTGGCTGTGTCATTTTGTTTAAGATGACAACTATCTTGTGTATTAAAATGGAGCTGGGGTGAGCGTGCTTGCTGAAATATCGATGCCAAACTTCTCGATCGAGGGATATATGCATCACCATCTGACAGCGTATTTTGATTGTTTGTCCCTTTCTTTTAGATCTCAGGCTTTGTAAAGGTAAACAGAATATTTTAATGATGATTTCCCATCACGACGGTCTTCGTGCGTGGTTGTGACGACAAACTGTGATACTGACTGTATGCCTAACAGACGTTTTACTTTCTAGACATTCTTCGGTGTAAGCAAATTTGTCACGGTAGCGTGGACTGAGGGAGTCTAACGGTGAGTAAAATGATGGAAACAGATCCAACTTTGAATCATGATATAATTTAACGAGTTTTTAACTGATGTTTTATTTGACAACCCACTGTCTTGTTTTAGATTGGCATGAAGTAAGTTGAATTTTAATGATGACAAACTTCTTTCCCCGGATGAGGAATGATTACATTTGATTCCCTGAACCTAAGTTGATATTGGTGTCTAGTTATTTTTAGATGGTATCGGCGATAGTAATCAGAAAGTCCTTACAAATCTAAAATGTAAGCACCTGAAGATAATGATGTCATCTTTCGGGTCTTATTAATCATGAAGACAACCCATTTACTGAATAAACCAACGGTAAAGCTTACTGTTTTTGCTTTTTAGGTCGATTGATGTAATACCTGTTTGATGATGACAAACTTCTTTCCCCGATTGAGGAATGATTAAGACTGATTTCCTGGAAATTACTCAATCAAACACCTTTTTTCTAGGTGTATTTCCAAAGGTTTTGTGGTGAGTTTATGAATTGTAATGCTATCTTTCGGGTCCTATTTGTCATGAAGACAATCATATTTACTGACATTCGTAAATTAACAGCCATTTTTTAGGCTGAATATCAGGATGACCTGGACCATCGTGCTTCAAACTATTAATGGATTGTTTATATATGAAATTGACAAATAAAAGCTTGCTCTTGTTAATTGCTTTTAAAACTCGGCATAGCTCTGCTAAGGATGCTCTATTTGGTATGAATTGTTGTAGGACTGCATGGATTTTCTTCGATTTGTTGGTAATATGAAGTTTCAAAGTCATGATTTGTTTTTTTTTCGTGATAGCAATCTCCATTATGGCTGTCATGATAATTTTATACCGTTAGACCTGCCGAGGTTTTATGCGTAGCTGTATAGTAAAAGTGAGAATTAGGAGGTAGGGCTCGTACACGTGTACATGCAGTGATGATGGTCGAGGAAGCATCTCGCCGTTCTTGGTCGTTGATCACTGTCATTGGTTCTCTCCTGGGAGTGGCTTGTGATTGGTAAAAAGTGAAGATGACTGGTTACCTTGT
>CAADRB010000032.1:1415489-1428330 GCA_900708905.1 Hymenolepis diminuta
TATTTGCGGAAGGACCAAGGCTAGTTGAAGCTCAATTTTTCGGGCTAAGCTGTACGTCTTACGAATTAAGAACCTCCTAAATCGTAAAACCAAAGTTGATGTACAATGGTAACGGATATCGAAGTGTGAATAACAGAATAGCTGGTTCTTTGATGGATAATGGTGGTAACCTCTGCCGTGTAAACATGGTGTGCGTATTCGCTTCAAGAATAAGGGGGAATGGACTGATTACTCGATTTGCATAAGCGTTTAGGCGTAAAATTGGATTAAGCCCCAGCTTGAAAAATATTTTTTTTTTGGAAGACGAAGAAAATAAAGTCTTGCTTTCGGAGCTGGCAAGCCGACCCTTCCACTACTGTTTAAAAGCAGGTACCCTATCTGCCTGTTGAATTTGGTTACGATTTAGATATTACCAATTTGGGATAAATAAAATTTTCATAGCTATTCTTCCAAGCTCTTGGAAGTTTGCTAATAACAATTTTGGAAATAGACACTGGTACTTGCATTGGGGAAGAAATGTCCGTCTCCAAACTAGATAACAGTGTAAAACTCAATAAATCGGCGCAAAGTAGCAAAGATGAATTGATAAGCTCTTGCGAGAGATTTGAGTCAGCTAAAGGGAAAAATGATAAACGAATTAAGAACACGTTGGGTAAGGCAAGAATACGACAGAACTGTTTGGCAAATCCCTTCATGCTTTTGCATGGAATGGTTAACTCTCCTCCCGCTTAAATCGAAAATGTGGGGCCAAAAGTACTCACCCACGTCGCCTAGTTGGACTATTGTACTTTCCATGCAAGGGGTTTACTTTAGGACAGACACAACAATACAGTAACTGTATAATCTGTTGGAGTTAAGATAACAGTTACTATTTCGCAGTTGTTTGAGTAAGAGCTAACAACAATTGTGGAGCAGAATACCAAGAGTTGATCAGATCAAGATGTACTAAAAAAAGTCACAATGAGGATTGAAGTGAGAGAGAGAGGTTGGAGCGTACTGAGGAAGAGAGGAGATGAACTGGAAGCGTAGGAGCCGGTAACTGACACACATGCGTTATCTTTTGAGTGGAAAACAAAGTTTTATAAGAGTCATTTGGGTAAGGACGCACGAAGACATGGGTACAGACGTACTTTTTAAGCGAAACGAGGCAGTTATACAAAGTGGGGACAGCGATGGGCGTGTTTAGACACGACGGATAGCGGTTATGCACCATAGGGGCATAAAAGACATCACTCCAGATTCGTAGACAAAAAACTGAAGTATTGTCATAGGGAATGCGAATAAAAAGTAATGCTGGAAATGCATAGAGAGTCATCCTTCAGCTTCCTCCCAGCCTTGTGGTACGTAAAGGCGACAAAATTTCTGGCTGTGAATTGGTCCTAGTGTAATTGTCCTGTTCAAGCCAAATGTCTTATTCTTCGGGAGACCGTAGGAAGTAGACGACGAAACGGACGAAATTTGAACGGAAGCGTAGTGGATAATCATTTCTAAACCTTGCAACGATCTGGGAAACGTACATGCCTTCCACTATGAGTAAGTAGTATTGGTTTTTCTGTTTCCTTATCTGGAGGGTTCGGATGAAACATTAGAGCGGCGTTTTCAGTTACTAGCCTGTCAAGATAGGCAGGTTTTACGCGATCCATCGAAACAACAGCTTTTCTGCCATTCTTAAGGATAGTGAAAGTCTTTTCACTCCTTTGAAGGACAGGAGAAGGGCCATCATAAATCGGCTTGAGAGGCTTACAGATAGTGTCATGACGAAGAAAAATGTGGAAACAGGTTTTTAAATCAGCGGGAATGAAAAACTGGGTTGGAGGCAAGTTGGATCGGGAGGGTTTGTAGATTTTGCATGTTGGAGCGTTGACGTTCTACATAATTTACAGGGTTTGGCAAAAGAGAATCGTTAGAAGGAGATAGAAACTGACCAGAGAGTTTGAGAGGAAATCTAAAAACCATTTCTACAGTGAGACAATAAAGGTCGTCTTTGACTGCCGTTCGGATACCAGGAGGACTAAAGGAAGGGCTTCTGTCCAACTCTCAGGTGTACAATGGGCGGTAAGGGCTGCTTTCAGTTGACGGTGGATACGTTCGACCAGGCCGCTGGCTTGCAGATGATACGCAGTTGTGTGAATCCGATTGGTCCCAATAAGATTAGTTAGTTCAGAAAGACTCAAATTGTGTTCCACAGTCTGTAGTCATGGTAGAAGGCACTCCGAATGTGGAGATCCATCTCTTTATGAAGGTCCTGGCGACGATTTCGGCAGCCAAGTCACGCATAGGAAAAGCGTCTTACCATCGAGAGGAACGGTCGACAATAGTTAGTGGACAGGAGGAACCATTAGAGAGTGGGAGAGGGCCAACAATATAAATATGGACGTGGTCAAGTCTGAAATCTAGTAGTGGAAATGTTCCGAGTGGAGTTTTAATGCGTTTATCAACTTTCGCTCGCTGGCATTCTTGACAAATTCTTTGTCCAGTTTGCAGTGTCCTTGAGACAAGATGGCCTGACAAAATGATCGGTGACGAGTTTCGTTGTTGCCCATTTGCAGAGATGTGAGATTGTGAAGAGGTTCGAAAACCTGGCGTCGGAAAGCTTTTGGGACAGAAGGTCTTGGTAAACCTGTTGAAACGTCACATTTTATCAGACCGGGAGTTGCGAGCAATGGAATGTCTTTTAACCGGAGAGAAGTCGGACGATTTCGGAACTCCTGAAGCTTGGAGTCGGTCTTTTGAGTTTTAGAGATAGAATGAAAATCAACGGCTTTTGTTACTGCTTCGGCATCGGTTCGAGAAAGACAATCAGGGACAGTATTGTCGGAGCCCTTAAGGTGTCTGATGTCGTTAGTGAACTGTAGAACGTAACCTAGGTGCTGGGTTTCGCGTGTAGAGTGGTGATTAAAACTGGCCCGGCTGACATATATCAACGGCTTGTGATCGTGGATTGAAGACCTTCCAGGAGATATCGAAAATGTTTCACCACCTTGTAGACCGCCTAAAGCTCCCGCTCAAAAATGCTGTAACATGTCTGAGTGGGTGTCAATTTGGCGGAGAAAAAGGCAAGGGGCCGTATCACATCTTCTGTCCTTTATTCCAGTACTGCGCCAACGTAAACCTGTGAAGCGTCCGTTGATAGTGTTAGGGTTGCTTCCGGTTCTTGATATCAGTTAACAAAGTTTTAACTTCTCCAAAGCCTGTACAGCATAAGGAGTGGGGGAAGGGGAAATTGGCCTTCGTGGATTTGAGTAGTTCAGTGAGCGAAAAAATCACGGTTGCAGAATTGGGAAGCAGTAAAAATTTATCATACCTAAGAACTGACGAAGTTGATTAATGGATTTCGGTAGTGGTAATTATCAACTCTCCTTTACTTTTCGTCAGTTGGTCGTAAACCTTTGGTCGATAGAGAATGGCCAAGAAAAAGTAGGGTATTTAGCCCAATTTCGATTTTGGAGAGATTTATGATGAATCCATGAAAATTTAGCAGTTCAAAAACAATCTCTAAATGTGTCTTATGTTCCCTTCATTTACGTTGGCCACAAGGATGTCGTCAATATAGGCAAAATTGTTATTTAACCAAACGGGACAGATTTTACTTGAATGTCACGTATAGAACAAAGTCATTTTTCGTGAGAGATAAGAACACCTAAAGACTAAATTCACCACAGTACAGCAGCATCAAGACTGTCTGAGTCAGGATGAGCGGGTTAAAAATGGTAATGGTAGCACATATTAAGAGAAGAGAGATAGATACACAAGAGAAGACATTAGTGTATTAATGATAATGAAATCGGAACACATTTCACTAAATTTCTACTGTCGCAATGTGTTTAATTAATTTCGTTGGCGTGAGGTTAAGTTAAATTTCTCCATTTGTGTCTGCATGAAAATAATTTACCCTTAATGCCTAATTGACCGGACCGAATTTTTGTTCAATGCCGAGTTTCTTGACTAAACATCAAGAGTATGCTTGTTCATACTGCACACTAGTTATGAAATAGCCCAGTTTAAAAAAGGTAATTTGAGAACAGATAACTCTGAAAAATGGACAACTGAGCAAGTTATGAAAAGAACATTTCTCTTTAGAAGTTGTAGTCCTTTATTACTGACATATTCATTTTCGAAACACGAACGGGGAAAAGACCCGTTTAAGGATTACAGATGGGTTTGATTTCGAACTGCTTAAATGTGTTTAAAAATCATGCACCTAGTTGACTTTAAATTGATGTATGTCGAATTTATAAGCACTAACAAATAATTATGGATATTTTATCTGTTAACTAGACATTGAAAAAGAAATACAAATGAATTACTTTTGATTATTCTGTAACGAGATGTAATTTAATTATCGAGTGATATTGTAGAATAAAGATTTTCGTGTAACTTAGTGCTATAATGGCTTGTTCTGTTATGGATGTGACCACTGTGCAAAGTGACACAACATTGAAAAAATAGACGGAATTAGTCAGATAACTCGTGTCGCCAAAACAATTTGGAGGTGACCAGGAAGGCCACCATAGTTTGTTGATAGAAATTAGTTTATGCACAGATATTTCATCGTGAGACGTCTGTCACGTCTGGTAGTTGATGCCTCCTTGTGATGACAGGTATCCGGATAGGTTTCCGCTACATACAAGAAAATCATATTTTCCAAAAAACAATTCCTTTATTTAAGATTCATTATTTCCCATCTTGGAGTTTCCTATTATTTTAATTCCCTTTTATTCAAACGATTTTATTTATGTGATAACATTGAGGGTCCATCGGGGTCACATCGATCGAATAGATGGAATATGTCAAGTCAGCCATATCGTCAACTCAATTCGGAGGTGGCAGACAAGCCACCTCAGTTCACTAATTAGTAAATTAGTTTTATATACAAAACATTTCTTTGTTAGACATCAGTCATATCTCGTTATCTCGGCGTCTCGGTGTCTCGGGATGATGATCAACATCAGTTTAGGTATCTATGTGCAAACACACAGCGGGACCACCTGTGGACACTATAGCGGAGATCTTATCGCCAGTCAGTCATTTCTAACCATCATGTGTTGATAGACATCTGCTGGCTATAGCAATTTGTCTAACTGGCGAAATTTAAAAAAGTCAGATTTGAAATTCTCCTCAGTGTACTCGCTCATTATTTTCCCTTTCTAAGCTTTACTTGATTTTAATCTGCTAAAATAATTCTGATTTGATCAAATGTTGTTTCAGACACTACGTCGTGGGGAGTGATTTTTCACATAAACCATAAAATATTTGGACCAAATTTATTCAATTATAATGCCTTGACTATTTCAAAATTCTAAATATTAAAAGGGATTTTCATAATTACTGGATTAGAAGATTGTTTTGGGCTTTCAGATTGTCAAAGGAAAAAGCAGCGACTGATAACTACAATGAATATTGATATATCGACCACGCTAAACCAATTAAAATGGCAAAGCGTTTTAGAATCCGACTGATACGTATTAAGTGAATGAAATAACATCTTTCACTAGTCACTCGCAGATTTTAAGGTAGCATTTATCAATTATTGAACTTCAATATCGTATTAATTAATATATAAACTTAGTAAATAAATATGTCCTGGAATTTCGGTTATAGTGGGAGAAATGTAGGTTAATCCCAAAATTCAGACTCGAAGTAATGAATCTCACAATAATTCCAAGAGCTCCTTCGTTTTCACCTTTTTTTCAGGTTCTGTCATATTTGATTTACATTACATGAATAGCTCAAAGTTTATTATGGGATTACATTTTATGAGAACATATTCCAAACCATGAAAGAAGTGCATCATATTATCTATTATTAAAAAATTATTATTTCGCCATATCATACTTGAAAAATTTTAAGTGTGTATGTGGATACCGTAACTCACATATTTTTTTCAAAAAAGATAATAATTCACCAATTGATAGTGTAAGTGTAACGAAATTAGCGTACATAACGAAAAATAAACAGTAAAGTTATAATTACGTACCAGTCATATTAAATTTGTTTTGAATCGCCTTAGTGTCAAAAAGTTGAGAATAAGTTAAAATTAGTTTGATTTCTTAAAACTGATAGAATATAACGAGTGTGTTATAATTAACAGTATCGGCATGCATTATGATGAGGGTTCGTGGCGTGGGATTCTGCGTCTCTCCTGTAAGCCTTAACTGATGAATTCTAAACACCAAACCTTTTGATTGAGTGATATATGCATCACCATCTGACAGCGTATTTTGATTGTTTGTCCCTTTCTTTTAGATCTCAGGCTTTGTAAAGGTAAACAGAATATTTTAATGATGATTTCCCATCACGACGGTCTTCGTGCGTGGTTGTGACGACAAACTGTGATACTGACTGTATGCCTAACAGACGTTTTACTTTCTAGACATTCTTCGGTGTAAGCAAATTTGTCACGGTAGCGTGGACTGAGGGAGTCTAACGGTGAGTAAAATGATGGAAACAGATCCAACTTTGAATCATGATATAATTTAACGAGTTTTTAACTGATGTTTTATTTGACAACCCACTGTCTTGTTTTAGATTGGCATGAAGTAAGTTGAATTTTAATGATGACAAACTTCTTTCCCCGGATGAGGAATGATTACATTTGATTCCCTGAACCTAAGTAGATATTGAAGTCCATTATTTTTTGCAGTTTCGATTTTAAAGAAAGCGGACCGGCTTAAGCTCAATCGAAAAATCACAGGTGAGTTAGGTGATGGAAATAGATCCAACTTTGATTTATGATAGCATCTAACGAGCTTGTTATGACTGACATCTCGCATTAAAAACTTTTCTGTTTAGGTTAATACAAGGTGCCTACCTTATTCATGATGACAATCTTCTTTCTCCATATGAAGAATGATTATGAAGGATTCTCGGACGAATTGGGTTTATTGTAGTTTATTAATTTTAGATTGCACAGGGAGCGAACTGAACGTTATTGGTAAGTAGCATCTAACATGATGCCATCTTTCGGGTCCTATTAAACATGAAGACAACCTCTTTACTGAGATCAGCTACGTATTAAACTTAGCGTTTTCTTTTTAGGTTGTTTGATGAAAATATGAAAGAAATCGAATTTTTTGTAATTTTCTTCATTAAACGAATTGTTGCTCTGCTCTCATGGTTCTTGAGTGTTGTCTGCATTAGTTTCCGGTATTTTTCAATCTGATTTTATAGTCGCATACTATTTTTAAGGCAAGAAAATTACCGTGGGGTTATTATATATGAAAATTTGTAATTTTGTTTTCAGCGTGTAATTTTGTGTGCTCATTGTGTAATATATTTCGCTTGATCATGTTCTCGTGTAAGGTGTCATTGTCTTTTACGAAACTATCGATCCCTCTAACTGTCCTTCACCTGTTAGCAATTTAACGGTGAAGTATGTGTTAGGCGTTTGTATCTCCCCAGGACTTTTTTGCACTAGAGCTTAAATGATTTTATGATATAGCTCGCAGTCTATGTGGTAGGGAACTAGAATTCTGTCCCTGCTACTTTGTTAAGTTTACGACTTTTTACACTCAGACGAACATGCTAACCGAATATAAGTTCTTAAACGGGTTGTACGTGCTATTTTTCTGGAGAATTTTTAATACTAAATGGGATGGTCGGTAGTAAATGCAAGGGAACCTGTTAGTATCTCGAACTCGATCTGAGTTTGCTCTTTTAATTGATGGTTCTCATCTGCAGTATCGACTATGAGCTATCAAACAAGTAGCTACTGAGTAATTTGCAGGTTCGTCAATTTGTTGGAGCATTTCATTATGCTGTCCAAAAAGAAGCTGTGAGAGAGGGTAGCGGTAGGATGGTTGGTTCTCGACGTTTTTGCCCTTTATTGTATACTACTATAGGTCATTATGCTATTACACTTTATTTCATTGTCTTAACTCTAAGATGTCCTTTAGAGTAGGGGCGTTGGGATCTGAGTGGCGACGCTTTCGGAGGTAAAATAACACTAATCCCGAAAGTAAAGTTTCTTTTAGAGCTCGGTAAAGGTAACTCGGATTGTTGTAGACTGTACGGGTTTAGGTACGACGAGAAAGTTGTTTGATTGCGCATCCGTTGTCCGTCGATGGGCAACCAGTCAATATCAACTGTTAATTAGAATGAGCATGGCTACGTGTCCATTACAAAGAGATCACACGGACATTTTAGTCATGGTGTTCAGGTGCCAGGCGTGGGTCCTGCTTTGTTTTTGGATGCGCATTCCTCCTGACAGCTTGACAGTTATTTAAGACTAACTGTTACCAGTTCTGCGTAATTAATAACGTCTTGAATTAATTGTATTCTGTCTTAACCTTCCCTCTCCAGTTTGAGTAGATTGTAATCTACTGATATGTAGTGGACCGATATGTCATAGACGTAAGGTTATATCTCCTAGCAATACAAGCTCACATTCTGCAGGTCATTGGTATCTAATCTGGTTGAAATTCTTTTCGGTCCTGCAATGATTTTACCCGCGACTGTGAATATCATAAAATAATGTACATAGATCTTCTATAGGGCATATTACATAGATAGGGTGAATTATCAAAGGACATATAACTATTACAGTTAGGATAAACAGCTTACAGCAGACAACCACAGTTTTCAGAGATCCAGAATAGAGGGTTGGGGAAGAGTTTATCAAATACCAACCGTTAAAAATTGAGGGGGAGGGAGAATACGGTTATGACAGATAATGTTGGAAGAGTGTGGGCGCTTACATAGTTCAGTCTGGAAAGAAGGATAAGCATTGAGGAGCGTCCAAAACTCAATGAGGGTTTTAACAGGTCATAGCAAATATGGCAAGCGAGTCCGAAGTCCAAAGTGGATCTTTGATAGGCGGTCACAATAAATCAATCACTACGGTGATATCTGAAATCTGACTGGCTGTGGTAACCGATATAAGCTCCGTCTGCGTCAGTTGTGCTCTCATCGGTTTCGATGAGTCGGCTACGATTGGGAGAGTAACATATAACCTTAAATTAACTAAGATATCCACTATAGTTAAGAGCAAATGTCTTGCTTTATTTTTACACAATCTACGATATCGATATCCCAGCCAGAAGAAGGAAAAAACACGAGTTATCATTGTTATAGCGAAAACTTATTACAATTCAATTTATGCAAATGCATAAAAGTTCTGTTTCTTCTTATAAACAATATGAAGGTTAAGTGTTATTCAATAAAATGGGAAAAATTATAAATTCGCCTAGGAAAAATTTTTATGCCCAAGTATTCTGTAAGATTGATGTCATATCACTGGAAACACGAATGAAAACAAGGCCATAAATTGAGGTATGCCTGACAAAGTTGAATGTTAATCTCTATCATAATCGCTTCACAACGGTTTAGGAGCCCATTCTGGTTTGTAATGAGTGATCGGCCTTTCACTCTGCACTGTCGATTGAGGACATCCTATTTAATGATTATTTAATGTTCAGGTTTGGATTTCTTCTCACTCTGTCCCATCACGTATTTGGTCTTAATTAAGTTGATTGAGATATCCTGTGTTTTGCTGTGTTTCTAGTAGGTCGGCGCATCGTGTTTTTGTACTAGAGGGTGTGTAATATCTGACTAATTGATTTTTATGACCTACGGCTACTATTTGTCATTTCCTGCCTCTCGCCCGCACTCTAAATTATAGAGACGAAATTCGATAATGACGGCCGGTCAGCTTTCTTTTTATTTATTTAGTAGTTGTTTTGTGTCTAATAAACAGTGTATGGAACGGTTTGGGACAGGTGAATCAAAAATTACGAAAATGTCTATAAGCTGCCTTTCTCTTCAAAAATCTGAAGTGTCATTTATCTCATTTACCGCGGTCTATTGAATCCATGATCTTGTACATAGCCTTAACTTAAGGATACTAAGTATGTGCTAGAAAAGGCCCCCCTCTGCTAATGAGCGTCTTTTAAAACTACGTAAATCAAAATCGCGAAGAGATAGTTCCTTTTCACATTGTGACTACGTTAAAACCTTATTAGTCTCATTAAATAACCTACAAAAGCCAGAACTCAATAACAGCACGGGATTAAGCCAACTTCAGCAGTTTATTCAAAATTTTACCAAGCAACGACTCATAAGTTTAGTACGTTTAAACAAAAATGCAACTGTTATGAATAACTAACAATGAACCGTTAATTTAATTTTTCTTGGATTAAGCCCAACACCTGAGTGTTGGATCCATCTCGAATCTTCTCTGAGCTCTTTTGAAGCGTCCGGATTTACGGTCGGGCCAATGATTGTGTTGGGTCTCCGAAGTTTTGAGATTCCAAGGCGGAGGAAGGCCACATACATCCAGATAGACCATCATTGGATCCGTTTCGGTTTAGAGATCAAGGCTGTGTGCCCAAAATAGAGATTTTCTCAATAGCGTACCCACACTTGGACACATATATGAGGTGCCGTCCGGTACTTAAAGTATTAGAGGTTGAAAATCTTTTCCACTGTCTTCTCCCCTCGTGACACGAGAAATTACATTTTTAGATTGTCAGCAAGTTGCTTATCCAGACCATTGAGATTTGACGGAGAGTGTAAGATGGAGTTGGTTAGACAACGACAGAAGTCCTCAAATCGAGCAGAAGAGAACTGGGTGATATTTCTGGACACAATTAATTTTAATATGCCATGAGTGGCTGTTGAAAGAAGTACGGGTTGTGGTAGATTTAAGAGGTATGATCTTTGACCTCTTTGAATACGAATCCACCAGGATATGAGATTCCTTGGATAAGTCTAACGAGACTGAGATCAAAGTGGAACCAAGGAGTCTTAGTTTGAGAACACATAAAGTGATCCTGCGGAGAAATGAGTGGAGTCATTTGCTTGCCTGCATTTTGGTACTGTTCCATTTGAGTAAAAGGTGAGTTTAGCAAGAACAATTTGCTCGGGTTCTTTACATTTATCATCCACCAGTCCCGATCGCTTAGGGCAGGAAACGAGCTTTGGTTTAGCTTGAATGTACTTCCATTGATTAAGACATTTTGAAGACTTGACCTTGGTGGACGATTTAGGAGTTCTGGTGGAGGCAAAATTACAACGACCCTCTTTATGTCCCTTTAGGCGGTATATTTAATTTAACTTGGCGATCAAGCAGACAGGGTTTCAGCACTGATTTTTGAAGTTAATTGATACTTGGCTCAGAGACAAGTCGTGCTGGAACAAATTTAGACCTGGAAGATTTCATTAAGTGCGTTTTTTTCGTTACTTTTACATTATCTCCGACTGATGGGTGTAACTCCAAGTCATCACTGGCCACCTCAACAAAAGTTGCAGCAGAAAGCACTGTGGGAGATAATGGTACAACAGAAAATAGAGGACAATTTTTAGTAGAAGTGATAGGAGCATCATTAGAATATTTAGCAGAATATCAATTTTTGCAGACAAAGTCTCAAATATTTCGTAATGTATTTGAGTAATCCAATGTATATTGAAAAGGGAACTTTTTTGCCTTCGCCATTGTAGAAATCATCAGAGATGGTAATTATTATGTGCTCGCAACCTGCTTTAAACTTATTACCCTCCCAAAATGGCCTACAAAAGTCACGACTCAATAATAACACGTGATTAAGCAAATTTCAGCAATCTACTCTAAATTTTACCGTTCAGCTACTGATAAATTTGGTGCATTTTAACAAAAATGTAAATTTTTGAATAATTAACAATAAATTGCTAATATGATTTTTCCTGGATAAGGATCCCTCATTTTTATACAACAGA
The DNA here is from genome assembly GCA_900708905.1 of Hymenolepis diminuta. Classification (NCBI taxonomy): domain Eukaryota; kingdom Metazoa; phylum Platyhelminthes; class Cestoda; order Cyclophyllidea; family Hymenolepididae; genus Hymenolepis; species Hymenolepis diminuta. The sequence goes on from CAADRB010000032.1 coordinate 1,427,181, forward strand.
TACATTCAGCTATACTACTTTCGTCTAACTTTGAGCACATAAGAGCAGACATTTCAACTTAGTTGTCTCAGTCTTTACGGTTAGCAGCTTAATATCGTGTAAATTCTGATTTGCAGTAGGAAGCGCGAATTACAGCCCAAAATCCACGTTATTAGTTCATTCTTCGATTCTTATTTTCAACTTCAAGTAATTAGAATTTTAAACTCTCTTTTACCAAAAGAATACCATAAATGTATAATGACTCTGTTGTTGTATTATGCCATGAATAAACGTCTTTTCTGAGGAGGAAATAAAGACCATGATAGAAGCAAAAGAAACTAGAGAAAGCCAAATAGTAATAGTAAGCCATGAAGTCTCATAGATCTGTACATGCCAAATAGAGAGGGAGAGAGATCAGGATTCAGCGTCTAGATCCCCAATGGTGCGAACCAATTGAAAACGCGGACGCCACTCCACCACTTCGTGTGGAAGTTGACTCTGCATTCTGAGTGGAAGACGAAGGTGAGACTCCAAGGGAAGACGATGATTGAAATGAGGGGACTAGTGTGGTGGAACGATTACCAGACCGCTGAATATCAGCATCCTCTCCTCCTCTTTGAATCCCTGCTCCTCCACGAGATGAAGAGGTGAGAGAGGAGGAAAAGGAGGTGTTAGCTACATCACTTCCTTCATGAAGGACATTTCCAGAAGATTCTTCAGGCTCTGTTACAACCACGGGAACATTAGCTGCGGTAGAAGTGAGACCCAAACCTGCTGCACTTCCACGACAAATTGCAGTGTCGAGAATCTCTGCATCTGTCATGTCTCGATCAGAAATGGAGAGTAGGAAAAGCATCTCTTCGTGGATTTTGGACTCGGGAAACTCCACCTTGATGAGACGCTTTTCGGAGGAGTAGTGAATGGCAATACAATCAATACTCTTGAGCTTGTGACAGCGCCAGTAGAAACCCCACTCACAGATCTCATTCTGTTCACATTTGTCCCGAACGTCTTTGATGAAAACTACCCGATCGGCAAACATTAAAGCGTATTTCTCAAGGCATTCAATGTTGCGTAGTAGGTTGTCATGGGAATTGCTAAAAGAAAAAATCAATTATTTAACAGAAAAGTGCTAAAACAGATCCCCAATACCTATGCTTATTTGTAATAT
>CAADRB010000032.1:1428342-1597853 GCA_900708905.1 Hymenolepis diminuta
GGGGGAAGGATGAAATTCTATAGTATACTAAGTATTGGCAGTTAAATACCATAGAAGATGAAGTGTCACTCATTATATTTACGCAATCTCATGAATTGATTAGCTTTTATGTAACTTGTATTAAATGTAAGAAAATATGTCCCTCTTTTGTTAATGACTTGCCTGTTAAAATCATGGCAGTCCTACTAATACCTAGCATGAATAAACTTATTAAATCAAATTTAGCTTGGGTACATTGGAGGTGGTAACGGAGAGACTCTAGAGTGGGATTTTAGCCATCTCCGACTTAACGGTTAGTAGTTTTACACTGCGGACATACACCTTGACAAAAGTAGCACGTTCTAAACTAGAGAAAAAATCATTTAGTGACGTAGAGACTGGTGAGTTATTCACGGTGTCCAGAGTTTATTGACCAGTTGATTAATTTAGACGATTGGTAAACCACTTGGAATATATTTTTATCCTGGAGGGATGATAAGAACTAATAAGATTTTAGCATATTGGAGCTCACTAGAATAAGTTGACAACAGAACTTACACTTTTAATGCATGAGCTGAAAAAGAAAGTCGCATCTATCATAAACATGAAGTTACAAATAACAAAGGAGGACTGTTTAAACATTGAAATTACATTGAGGTCAGGCAATAAGGGTTAATTAAATGACTATCACACGTTGAAACGGAAATTGGTTGGATGCTAAGAATTGACAAGTTTTTTTTCATTGTGCACTGGTGACAGCGGTCAACGTGTGAGTCGAACAAAGAGAAGATCACGAGATTGATGCCCATCGGTGTACATCCAGTGATATAGATGGGCAGTCACACTGGTTAATTCTGGTTAGCAAGAGAGGCGGTAGAATACAGATTTTAGATATTAGTGGCTCCAGGGTATTGCCTCTCTAAGTAAAGTGTTGTAGACACCTGCCTTTGGCATATTCTAGTCATTTATTATAATCAACAGGAAATTATCTACTGTTTCAAAAATTGTGGATTATTTTCAAGAGCAGGAATTAGAAATCACAAAATGACGAAAATATTCAAGGAGGAAACATACTGACAAGATCGTCCACATAATCGGTGGTAACATTCACTAGTCTTTTAAGTCAATGAGCTTAAAATAAAACAATTACTTTCCTGTTCTATTTTTTTATTAACTGCAAATTTTAGCCGCACAAACTAACCGTCTTCTACATGTATACAAGGTATAAACCACACATTATCCAGTTTAATTCTATTCTAAAAATAGAATGTAATAATACAAGTAGGATACAAAAAATCTTAAGAGAAACGTACTTGGTATAGGAGAAGACATTGTTGTATCTGTTCATGGTCAATTTGACGATGGGCTGCAAAGGAAACGAAAATGGTAAAGTTAAAGGAAAGATAAGAATGTATATTTTGTTTCACTTATTTGTACTCTTAAAAAATACAATTCACATATTCGTCCCCCGTGGAACTTAGAGCATCTTTTTGCAGAAAAGACGACATTCTTAAATTTTAGAGAAAGCTGGTCTGAAAGTGCAACAAATTTCAATAACTTCAAATTCTGGATGCTTCAAATATTATAAAGGACAAAGTCGGTTAAATTTTCACCTATCGGAAAGACATGACAATACTAAATTAAGACTAATTTATCAAGACACCTTAAAGGAGAAATGCACTTAATTTTGAAGAATGCTGACGGATATCTTTGACACATTTTCCATAGACTAAATTCCCTTGAAGAGAAAAGCGATGCCCTTAGTTTATTGAAGAGGTTGCACGCACGACGGATCGCAAAAGCTGTAAATAAACTACTTCTGATCGTATCCAGTACAAGAGCGGTTGAACGGTCATCAATCAGAATGATATACTTGACACAGTTCGGGGACTAAATACCGTCATTTTGTCTCAATTTAGCAATAGCATTTGCAAACTTGTAAACTACGAATTTTCAATCGTTAAGTGTATATGATAGTTGTAGAAGTGTCATACAAACACTCACACGAAAACGATATACACGGTAACGCTTGTAACTGTCATGAATTAAGTCGTTGGAGAATTCCATTTAATAAAAGGTTCTTTACTATAAGAAATACGGACGATGTGTAGTGATACATCTATACGACGGCCCAGTATGAACTCATACACGGTCATGGTTGTGTAGCGTTGAGACGATAATGTCCTGGCTGATTATACAAGAATTTACTGAAACCAGCCATTATATAATGAAAACTTGACAGAGGTTACGTTTGAGATTCTCGATCCAATGACCATTTGTTGTCATCTACTTAATATTAGCAGATGTTATAACAAAAACAAAACTAAAATTCCCCTCAAAGAATTAATAACTACTCACCGAAGGACTTGATTCCATATCTATGTTTGACAGTAATGTAATCAGAACCAAACACTAGCAATTTAGAATAGAAAAAAAGATAAAAATGAGAGAAAGTTTGAGTACCTTTCTAGTTGAGGCAAATATTGCCTTAGTGATTTTAGGATACTTGACAATGTAGATGCTGGCAGCGTTAGGTTTCTCCTGTGATTCTTCAGCAACCATCTTTTCCAATTTTTCTTCACATGCTCGTCGCAAACCCTCCAGACAGTAAAATCGGGTTTCGATTAGGAGCTCCTCAAGATCTTGACGAGAATCTGGCAGAGGAACCGATCCATCTCGAAGGTAATTGAGAATAAGATGAAAGTGTTTGCCACTACGATCCAGCAGAACCCATCCTAAGAATACATGAAATACTTGGTGACTAATTTTGCAAAAGGAAGGTCAAATATAAAATAAATTGGGAAAATTTTCTCGGCAAATTATTAATTTGGTGTTTTACCGTCATCATCAGTTTTGACATCCATACGACCACTAAACAAGGCCTTGAGCATACTGTCTTCCCGAGTGAGAGTTGAAATGGTAGTGTAGAAGAGAGAACCCCCAACATTAAGCTTTACATAATTCCCAAGCCAATCTCGACTGCCCAGACACTCGACGGACATCGCTAGAGAATTTGAGGCTATATGGGCCAATATGGTCCCCTAGAGTATTTCAATCAGAATTTTTATTGATAAACATATATTTTAAATTTATATATATAATATGCAGAATTAGATTTTTAAAATTAAAACGTGAATTTTTTAGGCACCGGAAATAAATGTAAGTAAAAATCATCAAAGATGCAAAATAACAAATGATTCACCTCAGTAAATATTTTAATTTCTAGCAAACCTTTAATAAATGACACTAAATAGCTCTTTATGGGATTCTAACTTGAAATCGGGCCTGATCCACCGTTATAAATCACGGCAAGCAGCGAGGGTTGATTGAAGTCCGTGCTTTTCACCGAAATAATGAGTGAAGTTCGTCAGCTTCCTGGGGTAGGATTGTTTGCCCAATTTTTTATATATTTCAATGTTTAATTATTTAAACGTATGGCTGCACTTGTGTTTCGATGGACGCTTTTTGCATTTTGATATATTTCAGTGCCTTAAATTAATCGCAATGTGGTTTTATGGTCACGTTTATTTTAATACCTGACTGTATGTTTTGAAGGCATAAAGTAGTATGGTGTTATTGTTTTATACTCTTTCCTGTAAATGGATCCTTATGCAACTTATCGTTGTAGCATAATAACTAGTTCCACTTATTTAAATTTATTAACTTCGTGAATTTTATTTCTACAGTTGAAACTTTATGGTTTTTGTTAAATTTTTAGTACGATGTAATTTACTGTTTTTCTTGTCTGTTCTTCTCAATCCATATATTTAGATTATTTTCTTTGACTTTTTCGACATTTGATTACGTAAGTTTTATATTTTTAACCTCGATATATCTGTGTTTTTCCGACTTTCTTTTTAATGTTGGTTAACTTCCCAACTATTTGTTGTTCTCAGTTTCAAGCTGCATAGTTATAGTTGCTATTATAGAGTTTTTTACCCCGGTTGTCGGAGCAAATTTTTTGTTTCATTAAATCTGAATTTTTATACCTTTCTGCATTTATATCAAGAGTTTATTGAATGCCTGACACATGGTGTCGGGAAGTGAGGTAGAAAAATTAATGTAACAAATCAGAACAACACCGTGTCGTCTGAGAAATCATATTGCCAGTGCTTTTCCGGAGCACCATCTTGTCTCATCTATGATTAATAACCTCAGAAAAGTTGTTATTTTGCCCCTTGAATTTGGTAATATAGAAGTTGATAACATTATGAATCAATTTCCAATAAGGCAGTCACTCTTGATTGAATTTCCACTTATATACTTTTGGAGGTTCTTCAAATTTCCCGCTGTTTTAAGTATTTTATCATATATATGTCGATCATGAGGCGGAATTGACTTGACTTCACTGCATTAACTGGTCAATCAGAAACTGATCGTGGCATCAGATGTAGATTATTAAGAGGACAGATCCATTAAAATAAATGATAATTAAATGTCAAAAGGCTAAGGGATACTCAATAAGTTCATTACAATTTGATTAGAATTCATGAAATGCCATATTTAAGTATGGTGTTTCGCCTTTTTTTAATATTTGAGTCTTTCAAGTTTACTTGGAGCTTAATTTGAAGGAATGCACTTAGTTTGCCTGGAGGAATGAATGGGAATCAATTTTTTTTTATTCATGCTTACATCTTCAAGTGAACTTTAAAGTAGGGCCGTGGAACTACTTCCATATTCATAATTGAAAAGTTGATATAAACTAGGAGATGCAGCTTAGGTAGAAATTATTTCGTTTGATAGCAGAAAAAACGTACATCTGAAGCCATCCTAGCGTCTATCCCATTGCCATAACTGTATTTAAAATAAGTTAACTTAGGTGGTGTACTGATCAACTGATGGTTCGATATGATTGGCTCTGTTCCCGCTTGATCTGATCTAAGCTGATTCGGAGAACTCTGCATGCTTCCATCCTATGTGAATCAGTGTAGTCGGCCATTCCTATCATCTAGTATCCTCTACTAAGAGTCGAACTTGTAATCTTTGGTTTGATCGATATGCATGTTAAGAGCTGTGTCAATTTGATCACTAAGCTTACCTCCTTTTTGATACTTTAGGCTTCATTTTATAGATTGCTACTTATATCTATAAGTAGATTTTATTATATATATTGCATTTTTACAACTAGTCAATTAAATTCGCTCAATCACTTGCGCAAATAAATGATACCCTTCCTTAGTAAAACTTTTTCGAGGAAATATAAATTACTTGTTTGTATTTTTTCCGGCTCCTGAATATCCGTAATTCAGTATATTTTAGTTATAGAGCTAAACTATTGAAGACAGTCAAGTAATTTACTTAATCCGGATTGAATTACCTACTTATCGAGCAAATACTTTGTAAATATGTACCTATTTGTATTCATTAAATGATATCATTCATGTCAAATGTCTCTAAATGAATATAGGTTGCCTGTTTCATACCTAGACGTTTTTCTGAGTTCATCTTCACGCGTTTCCCTAATGCTACGTTACCTAGGTTGGGGCTTCCTGGAAATGGGGTAGACTACTACTAACTTGCGTCTGCCTTTACAACAAGTTTAATTTCCTCTGCAGATAGTTCCCCGATAATTTTTTTTGAACTTTATTATTAGTCGCTCTGTGAGTAAAATAAGGACACTTAGAAGGTACACCTGAGAAGAAATGGTATTAGTACAACCTAAGTTCATGTACTACTAATGCGAAGAAGAAATTAAATTTATTTCATATTTCACTCTCGTTCATGTTTGATCTTAATTCAGCGGGACAAACTTGAGTTTTTCGTGCATTGAAGGCGGTTGTTCGTTTTGCCGTTTATAAACCAATTAATTTTTTGTTTTCTAAATAAATAGTGGAATACGATGCCTTTTGTGGTCAAATATTTATTTTTGTTATTAACAGAGAGAAGGTTTCTCTTGTTTTGCTTGCTCATTTCATTTATAAATGGCCGATAAAACCGAGTATCTGATAGTAATTTGTAATTTTATTCTTTTTAAACGCATGTTTAAGCCTCGTCAATCTTGGCAAATGACTTTTCTAATTCAATCTCAGGTTTCTATTGTTAACTGCATTTTTCATATTTCTTTTTAAGCTAACAATCCCTGAATTTACCATCGCCTACTCTTCGAACTTGAGATTTAAAGTGGATAAATTCACTTGGTAATCTAGGTATTATCGATTGTAAATGGGGAAAAAAACCAAACCTGAGTCAACCATCCTTACTATTGAATTTTGGGAAATGCTGAGTTGATCTAATTAACTGGAGTTTGTTAATTATTCGTCTTTTTGCTTTCATTAGCTCTGCTAGTTAATTTACGCTACTGAAGATCTCGTTTTCTGTGTGAAGGATTTTGGAATTCGTAAAACTATAGTTCCTCGAAATGCTCTTTTCTCTTCTAAGTGTTCACTAGTTAAATAAATTTCTTGCGTCCCTACTACTCCTTTTATTCTTTGTTTTGTTGGAATAAATTTACGCCATATTTTTCTAAATTAACGATAGTAAAAAGAAATAAAATGTGTTTATATGTCATTCGAACATAGTAGTTGGATTCGCTTATCTGTGATAAATCTCTTATCCATTCCTCATTTAGGATCAAGCATTTTACTAACTGTGTTAATAATGTACTATTTTTATTTATTTACTATTAACTAATAACGCTCTATTTCACCGACCTTTCTCATTGTTATTAAGTTCTTTAGTAAAAGTCCGTACCTAAGATATGAGTTGGACAGTGAGGTATTTCTATATTTTTCAGTAATGCACTTATTTAAAGGCGATATTGTTCCATTCAATTTTTGATAACATTTCAATTTAAGATACATGGATCAATTGTTATTACCCACGATAACGTAAAAATCGTGGGCTTGCGTGTGAACACACGTTTCATCTTAGTAAGAGATGAAACAGTGAGATCGACTTGGAATTCATAAAGAAATCAGCAAGTCAAGAGTCTTACTTCTATCTGAATTTCGGAAGCTTTGAGTTATGCACATTAGGGGTATATTTCCTTGTGTAATATTCCAAGCTTCAAATTTGATGATTTGACCCCGAGTTTCTACGTTAGTTTATGTTCATGATATCCAGAGCTTATTGATTAGATGGAGTAGTTGGTCATGCCATGTTCTTATAGCCGAAAAAGATAGATGGAACTGACAAAAACATTTGTTTTTAATTAAATATTTTCAATTGGTCAATTTATTAGTTTACCCATTAACTCCCATGTCTAGCCTTATTCAATCATGGATTTATGCCTTTGTCTACTTATATGGATTATTCCTAATTAAAGTTGTCTGCTTATTTGGCATCTTTTACCTTAATTTTAGAATTGAGCTTTAACTTGGCTGAATATTAAGTTATTCTAAATTGACCTCGGTCACAAGACAAAATAAGCTTAAATGAACTCTGCCAACTAACTCGAGCTTTAATTCTGCATTATGTTTTCCACTCTCTGTTAATTTATGTTCTAAACGCATTCGTGTTCTCCACATTCCTATTCCCTGATAGGCAGATTTAAGCGAACTTATTCCTTCCAAAAATTAATTCAATGGTTTCTAATTCTGTTCTTATTAATCTCAACTTTATTTGACGATTACAGCACGCTCTCATCTTCTAAACTTACTGAAATTGTTCGTTTACACAGATTGGGAAGTTTCCCATATAATCTTTTTGATGTAGGTAGCCAACCGCACTGGTTAATTCCGGTGAACAATAGAGGTGGTAGAGTGCGATTTCCTCATAAGAGCGGCCGCAGGATAATGTAGTAACCAGCAGTAGAACATTTGAATGGTTAGTACTCACATTTTGTACATTTAACATTTAACAACGTTTCGACTCTGATTTGTGCCTTCCAATTTGTATATTTTAAACTTTGTTCTTAACCAGACTTCTTCCTGCTCTGCAGGATTTCGGATCTTTTACGTTTGGGCATTACATGTCTAATTATGTCGGCGTTTCCTTATTCTTGGTGGCTGGTGTTTCCTCCATAATAGCACCTCTCTTCAAGTCAAGTGCCGTGAATACTTTCCGTATGGACGTACCTATTTACGCATTCCTTTCAGTTTATCAACGAAATGAAATTCCTTAAAGAATCCAATAGAAAATCTTTGGTCAATATTTGAGATGCGGCTACTCACGTTCAGATGTATTGCTATAAGGAACCACGCACGGTTAAAGGTAAGCATCCAAGAGCGTAAAACAGGAGAAAGAAATGGGAGAAAATGGGAGTGGGGAAGAAGAAATGGACAGGAAAGAAACAAGCGTCAGCGCTGAGAGAGAGATTGACTGGTTTTACCTTCTTTGTTCATTAGATGAGCAACGAAAAATCTTTTGATTGAATTATGTATCAATATTTGCATTCGGTAGAATGCTACATAAACATTAATAATAGTGCTTATATTTGCATTTAACTCTTCGTGATTTATTGTCAACTGGCTAGTTTTTAATCTCCTCCTTGTTCTTTCTTTAGACCCCCAAGTTTACGATGGAGGCTCTGGAGAAGCCATCAAATCAGTTCTTTTCCTGGCTTCTGAAGAAGGGATGTGCTGTTAAGGGGGTCCTTCATGACTCCTGGCAGACTATCCGTCTTTCTCTGGCAACTGCAGCTGGAGCTCTTAGTCAAAAAGAAGCCGGTGGTGGTGTCGAAAGTTATGTTGTCGAAAGCTCCATCTCTGAAGAGCGTCTTAGTGTAAGCGATTAACTGTAACTGTCAAATTTAAAATCCCTCGGGACGTTGAATAATAACAATATTAATAGAATGACATTTTCAACACTTATACGGAGGAAATTTATGAATTTCGCATTGAACCATTCTTTTGCAAACCTTTATGCACAGTGGCAGTATACCAGTGAGTCTCGAACCCACATTCTCTACTGTGACAGACAAGTATGCTACCTACACAAATATGAAGTTCTACTACCACTGAAGCAGTGCCATATTTACAACTGATTCAGATACTCTATTGGAGAGGACCAATAGCGTAGTGAAGATTTGAGAATTTACTGAATACATTTCTGGACCACAACCGGGTTGATGGGAAATTTTGTTCCTTCTGATCCAACTATTTGTCAAGATTCCAAGACCAGAATGTGTCCACATACGTGTTTATGATGGATACCATCTGTGAATGTGAATTTTCCGTGCTGAAATCAAATACTAGTCTTAATTGTGTGTATTTTTCTTCTTGTTTCCCTCAGTGTCTATAGCATAGGAAAAACCATGGACAATGCATCGAGTCTTTTCAGTTATAGAAATTTAAGATTTATGGTGGAAGTCCTTCGGTAGACTTCAGGGTATGCAGTTTCCATTTCACTGAAATCTTAGTCGTAGGACTCAATGAAAGTGGCTAATTTGAGTATTTTTAGCGACCTCTATGACTATTATTAACTGTCACCTTAAATCGGTTACCGTTTTTCTCTAGTCTTTTAATTGCCGTATATTGACTTCGTTTTCTTAGTCTGGTATATTGAGGTTTATTCTATTCTAATAACTTTCAACGACAGTTTAGTTCCTTTCTTGTGGTAGTAAACGTTTTGGAAGACCAATGGCTTAGCACGTTATCTTTAATACGTTGGGAAATCCTAACCTGTAGTGTCTAACACGCTAATCTGAATAAAAACTCAATTTAGCTAAAGAATGACCATTTTTTGGATTATTATTTAAACATTTATTTGAAAGAGAGCCTCTGATTTTAAAAAATCGACCATCAATCATTGCGTTGGCGTCTATTTGTATTTTGAACACGTGTCACTTCATTAGTCATTAAGCGGACACAATGCCATTGGCGCATCGGATATTGTTATGCGTTTTTGTTTATATTTATGCATCTCTGACTAACACTTTCACCTTTCAATTCTTTAATGTGCCACTATTCTCACTGAATGTTTTATTTAAATGTAAACAATACGGTCAATGTTGATAAAGTATGTTCTTTTAGCAAAAACGTATTTAGTGCACTCTCTCGTAGATCCTACAAGATACAAAGAAAGTGTTCAGTTTAGTCTTTCCTCGAAAATAGACTAGCCATTGTTTATCTAAGCAGTTTATTCACGCTAAACTATGAATTTTTTATAATGCCGGAGCATTTTCAAGTGCCATTATGACAAGGGAAATTGAAAGTATTCAATTTCATTAATATCTCAGCTTATATCAGCTAGGCGCTCTGCAGGAATAAAGATGGAGGCTGCATAGTCACTCATTCTTTAAACTTGCACACTTTCATTTGTTAACTTTCTCCCTACATCTCTCTTCATTAAATCAGTGCAATTGGACCGGTGTTGTATTAAAAAATAGTCTCCAACAGAAATCAACTCTTCAAGTATCCTTAAAAGCGCAAATTGCAACTCAAGAATCAGTGTTATCTTTAATTTTCAATGGAGAAATGTTCATATTTTACCTTCCGGTTTAATTAGTAACTGTACTATTGAAAGCCCTGCATATTTATATCCAAATCGTATTTGTAATGCAAGCATTAATTGATCACTTTGTTGATCAAATAGACTTAATAATATATTTTATTGTTTTAACTTAGGTTTTCTTCATATAATTACTATCTATCCTTCCATTGCTAATGCATACTGATGAGTTTCGGATTTTCCACAAAATTTAAAATTGGTGCAAAATGTAACCACCAGAAGTGGTAGTTAAATGTTCCTTTTTTAAAATCCACTCGCTAAATATAGCATCTTAGCTCTGTTCCTCCTTTGGTACGATAAGCGAAAACGTAAGTACTTTTTTAAGTTGAAGGAGTCATCAGCTGTGCTTTGTGATTCATCCAACCAAGTGACATGATATCCTAGGACATATTGGAAATTAGACCACTTTAGCCTGCTTGTGGTGTCAAAGTTGATAAATTTGGAAAAAAATTCCCGTCAAGTCTCCATTTTTTTTAAAGGAATCTATAACTCGACTCATATTTTGGTAAATAAGACCATTTATTTCGCCCTTCTATAAGTATGAATTCGTAAATGAACTTCATCCTAGAATTATTTTAGATTTGTTCGTTGAGAAGATCAAAAGGAAAAGTATTTGTTTGGAAATACTGTCTTAGATGATTGATTCATCATTTGCTAATATTTATTGATGAGTTTCAGTCTGCCTTTAAATATCTAGTACATAATTTAAAGTGTCGCCTCCAGAAGCGATAGTTAAGCATTCAGTGATATAGCATTCTAAATCATTCTTCCCTTCTAATAGACACCTTTTCAGTTGACAGGGTCATCAACTATGTGCTTTGTGATTCAATTAGGGGACACTGTACAAGAAAAATTATTCTGTTTTAGCCTTTTCTTAGTCTCATAGCTTATGATTTTTGTGATCCTTTCTAAAAATTACTTTGTCTTTAAAACGTTCTGTTTTTTTTTCTCATTGCCATAATGCCTAATCTCCTGCTGAGTGAGTCTAAGGTTAGGAAAAGAAGCGGTTTGCTTCGTCATTCTATAAACAATCGAAAGGACCTAGGATTATTTCAAATCCATTCTCTGCGGAAATTACATAGAAGAACCATTTGGAAATTGCTATCTCAGATATGCAGTACTAATTTGGTTATCTAATTGACTTGAGCAGAGCTATAGCACTTTCATTAATTAAGTTAAAACTGGCATAACTGCTTCGTTCGACTTCGCCTTTACTTCAATTTCACCTTCACGGTTTCGAAAATCCAATTTTGTTGTCGCTTTCATCTTTACCTCCGTCTTCATCTGGCCTTGAAATGTTGTAACACTGTAGAATTAGAAAGACAGAATGCGTCTCCGAAATATTATAACCCAGTGCTTAGCTTATTTGAGAGAATCATTTCGTTAATGTTAAAATATCTTTCTAATCCATTTTTATTTTTCTATTTGTTTTAGCTTCTCTTTCGGGTGGCCGCTTCAACTATCTCTATAGGAAGCACACTAGCTCTAACATACTTCTTCTTTAAACGGCTCGATCCCCAATACAAAGTTCGTCAAGAGGCCAGAAAGAAAGTAAGATACACTCGTTTGTTCATGCTAATGAAATAATTTCAGCGTCTAAATAATATTAGTTTTGAATGGATTCAATTTAGAATTCTTTTGGAAGAAATTAATTCGAGTAGGCAAATATAAATATGCAAATAGGTAAACTAGACTCTTTCAGTTTTCTCCGTCAGCGTTAGTCTAAATGCCATTCTTTTCCAGTCTTTCAATAGGGTAGTCAAATTCAAGCATTCAATTCTTGAGATCAAATACTAGCATATAACAGCTCAAAAGGGTGATAAGAGAAATTTCAAAGATGAAAGATTGATAGATATCAGCGTTTTCAAATCCAAATTGTCTTATCCTTTTACCTCGTCACAATTGCTAAAGTAATTCTGCGATAGTGTTTGACTTTGGCCTTGAGAGGGAAGACAGAAGGGTGTCACTCCAAAAAAGTAAAAGTGAAGGTTGGACCGCTCCTAAATCGAAGTCAACTTTGTTAATAAGTCTAGTCTCAATTTCAGGCTATCAGGAAGAAAATCTGGCGGAAATAGAGTTTACTTATATATGATGACAAATCATATACCCTCCAATATTGAGTGTTACAATTTGCCCCCTCCTCCTTCCTCCGGGTTCTTTTTGTGTGAAAGTTACGGCCCGGTTCCCAGACTCAGTTTTTAGGTGGATGTAAGGTATCCTGAAACTCGCCTTCTGTCACTCCTTCCCCTTGACCAAAAGTAACCAATACGGTTGCCATTCACGTCACTGTGTGCACCTTTGAGCACTAATCTCACGACCTTGTCCCTAACCAATCCTGCAAAGAAAATGCACAGTTCTTTTCAGCGCCTTTACAATATATTATAAGGTAAATCGAATGTTTTGGTGCATCTGAGCTCACAGGCTTTATCTATCGTGCATTGGATATCGACCATTGGGTTTCCGTGCTCGGGCTTAGATCTACAATCTCGCTACCTCTGTCAACTATTTTCTATATATTTCTTCTCTACAAACAATTGCATTTTACTAATAAAGGAAATTGAGCCGTCTTATGAGTTACAGGCCCTCTTCTTTCTACCTTTTGAATTTGAGCAACTGTGCCTACGGTGCAACCTCAACTGGTACATAGGAGCCGCCTATGTTATATTAGTGGCGAAATAATTTTACATCGCATTATTATTATTATTCTTGTTTGTGACTTCATAGTAGATTTAATGGTTGAATTTTAAGTGAATTGCGTATTGGTCTTAGGTTCTTATTTAGGCTATTTTAGAATTTTTAATTCTGTTTCGAGAAAATATGTTTTCGTAGTAGATAGTAAACACTGGCTAGATGGGTGATCCGACTGTACTTCAGTTAATTTGAAGAAGCACCATTATTCAGATCCTTTGAAGTCTGTGCGCAAAGATGCCTATTACAAATGGGGTGGCCTAGCTATTAACGTCCGAGTTCCGAGGATGTAATCGAATTCGAATTTACAATCAATTCGCGACGTGATTAGAAAAAAAATTCTTTTTCTTTATTGCATCATCACATCTCGAAATTGTCCGGTTTGACAAAGAAATAGCATCTTGAAGCTTCCTCGATAATAAATTCGCACTACTCATCCTTTAATTGGTCGGTTTTAACCGATAAGTGTATGAATTACAACTTCTGAATTGATAGACATGCACGTTGACCGCCACGCCAATAGGCATATTGAATTGTATGAGAAAATTTAGATTTTCTACCTCTCTAAGCACCAGTACTATTTCAATCACTAGATGAGTGCTGATGGATTTCAGACCCTTCTGACGTTAATTATATTTACTACTTAGTACCAGAATTATGTATTTATAACGTCGAATTTCTCTTTTCAAACAGACCAAAGAAATTCTAGTCAACCTTGGCGTATCTCCATCACTCGAATTGACCGACCACGAGGTGTGCATAGCCATTAGTCTCGTGGATACGTCAGCTCTGGAGACTTCTTGGACTAGCATCGGAGGTCTGGAGGAGATTGTCACTGACCTCTGTGATTCTGTTATCCTTCCCTTCAAGGCTGCTCACACTCTCATGCCTCGATCCAGACTCTTTCGAGCACCCAAGGGAGTTCTTCTCTTTGGTCCCCCAGGGTGTGGCAAAACTCTCCTTGCTAGGGCAACTGCTAAGGCTGCTGGGGCGAGGTTTTTTAATCTTCAGGTAATAAATTCACATAAATCTCCTCAAAATAACTTTTTAATATGTTAAATGGTATGCACCATACCGTAACTTAAGGACTATGTACAAAAGACCCAGACGACGTCAGGGAGAACACATATTGACTAGATCACATCTTAGTATATTATGCCAAGTTGAGACTGTTTAGATAGACAGACGTGATACAATTGACGATAGGAGAAGTCAGTCATGCTCAAATCGCCGCTTTTGGAAGGGATTTTATCATGACATTAGACACTGAGCGCCTGAATATTACACAGAAATTCTAGAATGAAATGACCAAACGGAAGCTTTCTAATCAAAGGAAATCTGTTCGAATTAAGAACTGAAAATTTAAACAACACTCACTTCTGACTGTGAATCACATCAATCAGTGAATCATCTATAGACAAAAAACTCATCTGCTGTTTTTTTATTATCACAATTGCTGTTTTCTTGACACAAAGATCAAATCAAAAATGCGAATAGGCTAGCAATGTTTTTGTTGGTGATGAAGGTCGGCAAATCGAAAGGTTTGGTATTCTCAATATCTCGAGTTTTTATCTGTTGCAGATATTCCATTTCGGCTTGTAGGTACAAGAGTTGAGGTCTACAGTCAAGTTAGTGGCGATCGGAGAACTTAAGGTAGTTCTAATCCCATAGTAAAGGTGCTTTAGGAGCACCACCAAATTAGGCCAAATATCTCCTAGAACCTGTGATCCTCCTAAGCCTAACAGGATACGGAAGTTTTGTTCGAGTAAGAAGACCAATAGTTAAGCTGGGCAAACGTGTATTAGATAGGTTTGAATGAATGAAAGGAGAAAAGGGGAAAGGCGTAGGAGGAATTGAGAGGAAGGAGAGAAGCGTCAGTACTGAGGGAGAGCAATCCTGATTGTGAGGAGCTGGCGAAATGAGTTACTTTAAGACAGTTGATCGATTTCACGTTTTTTGTTCAATGGCAGAGTAAAGGGCGTGCAAGGAGTAGAGACTGAGCAGTTCGAGTTAGCGTGTACAGGAAATACATTATATAGGTTATTATTTTACCTTTATATATACATATTTTTAGTCTTTCCTAGAGGGCATTCTATGTTTGTTTCGACTGTGATAATAAAAGAAAGAAATTTAAGCCCTTAAATTCAATTTTTTTTGGGAAATCGTTTGCTTCGCTACATTGGGCCTTCAAGAATGGTGTTTGCTTTTATTTCGGTAAGTGAAAAGGTGTCTCTGTTAACCAGGAGCGAAAGCGAATTCGCACGAATTTCGCAACTAAAATGCCGTATTATGGCCAATACGCTCTTGAATTCACTTCATATTCAAATGACTTGAACCAGATTTAAGATAAGATCGGCCGTTTGTATCTCCATAGCATAGGGACAGTTTCGTCCCCGTTTCATTGGTACAGTTATGAGAACTTTACACTAGGGGAACAATAGTGTTTGTTTAAAAATAACATTGTTTATTTCAACTGTCTGCTCTTTAGCTATACGAGGAGTCAGATATATTATTCATGTCTGAGCATTTCAGATGTGAACTATCACTCAGACATCTAAATTGTCTGTCCATGAAAAATGAATTTTTGAACGTCAGATAATGATGCACAGAGCTATGCCTAATAATTGAATTGCAGACAACCTAGTGAATTTAATAGTAACGTTAACGTTCAAGTGCTTTTCATAACTAAAATGGTACCTCTTGCTTTGCCATGGGCAGGAATAATTAGCATATTTATATTTGCAATTTCAAGTCCATTGCACAAAAATGTCTGTCACTAATCCGGCAAAGTCTCTTAAGGTTTGTTTGAGGGTTCTCGTTCTGATTGAACCTCTACAACTTAATTCGAACTGTTGCCGCGGTACATGATTATGGCTTTCTACTGCTTCTAGGATGCCCCCAGTTTATTGAACTTCTAACCATAAAACCTGGAATGAATACAAATCCAACTGTTTGCATTGTCGTTGGTAATAAATGTTAATGTCACGTTGGCTCCAACGGGTTAAAGTGTTCTTTTGTTTATTTATGTAATTAACACCCAACTCGTTGCCCACACTTTTTTCCCACTACTTCTAAACTTAATATTAATTTTTTTATGCATGTCTAAAAAATGTTTTTTACACTCTTCGCTATCATCAGTGTCGGCTTTTCCCTCCTAAAAAGTGGAAGGGATGAGAGAATAAGAAAGTCCATTTGATGAAACCAATCAATAGGGACATGAAAAAAGGGGCGCGTTATGGGGCCATGGTAACTTGTCTAACAAGTGACGAAGGCAGTTACTTCAGGTATTTCAAAGTGACCTTTGGGGAGTAATCAGCGTTTTAAAAATGTCCCTAAGTGTTTTTACTGTGCACGTTACTATGACTTCAATAATGTGTTCATTGGTGTTTATTAGTTAATGGCTTACAACTGAGCTGATTAGTTTTGAGTTTACTGGAGTTTTATGTATTTCCGGAATTTCATTAGTTGTCTAACACATTGAAAGAAAGTTTGCAGTTTGTAATTCCTCTGATTGATGAAGTTAAACAAATAAACCCTCAAGCTCATTTAGAAAGGTGTTTTCCAGCAGCCACCTTGTGTAGAGAGATTGCATTATGAGGCCTTCCTGGTGAAAACTCAAACTCGACCATCTTCTTTATTAATCAGTCTTAATCATAGCGGCTGACCATTCTGCTTACTGCCTGTGTATCGATGGGCATCAAATCTATGTCCTCTGGTATTGCAGATGAATACGTCAACCGATGTGCCAACGGCACACAGATGAGTTTGGAAAATCTTACATAATCAATGTTTTAAATCATTGGTTGCCTTACTTCTAACAACTCAATATATACATTAATTATTGATGTCAGCTTTGACGAAACATATTTAGTAAAGCAAATAATAGTCAGCCATGGGCACTGCTCGACGTGGATGACCACGCAGTCACTTGGGACTCATTGGTGCATTTTCTAGCGTCGTGTCTTCCGCAGTAATTCACCACCGTGTGTGTAAATACCTTGCAGTAGAGTACGGTAGATATAATGATTGATCTGTTTCAATAGCAACTCAACAGCTCCCAACCCACATAGGGAAGTGTTTTGCAATACTAATTTCAGAATAGAGAATTAGCAACATGGAGCCCCTCTGCTCATTTGATACGTATTGATGGGCTTCAAACCCGGGACTTCCAGTTTCATTGCAATGCGCTGAGCCACTGTATTGTATGTAATGTATTGGTAACTAACCATGTGATCCAGAGAAATCAGATACAACACTTGATTATTGTGTGAAGTCAATAGAGACACTAGTGGGGGCCATATTTACATCCACAATCCGAGTGTCGATATTGTAATGCCGATATCTCTCTATTTGACAATGTATTTCATCAATTCTATAAAGGTGTCATTACTGTTACATCGGTACGTAATTACTTATAATTTAAGCAGAGGTTACACTGTGAACAAAATTACACAGACCCAAAAGAGAGATCTCAACGACGGTTTATTTGTTGTGAAAATATATTCACTTATGTAGATTTGATACATAGGGAGCGACTGACTGCTGCCGTGATGCTATGATGCCTAGTTCCTGCTGCTATGGTATATCTGCCCATCAAATGTTGCTAGGCTATAGTTGACTCGGACTCGGAGGGTTGAGACAAAATGAATTTACTCGAAGACACTTTATTAAGGCATCATATGAGAATACAAGTTGTCTTCATGTTGTCGATGTTAGGAGATCAAAACACCACCGAACTGTTGGGGACGCTATACGCCTATGTCTAGGTAAGGACGATGAGCGACTTTGAGACAATCTGCGGGAATTGATTATCCTGAGACAAAACACACACACATCAGGATGAACTGCAGTGGTTAACGTTGATCAGTAGTGGGATTGAAGTTAATGTTTACCTAAACAGAGCTAACATAAACGGAAGTGGGCTTTCCTCACATGAGAGACTGAGTTGTCTCACTGTTAATATCTTTATCGTCAACTTCCCAGTGCTCGTAAATCATTCAGGATAGCATACTTCTTTCTAGCTCTATCCCGCTCATAAAATTGATGATGATCTCTATTTGTCAAATCCCTATCTCCCAATATTTTTATTTTGCTGACCTCAACCTAGGCAGGCTATCTCCCATAGAACAGTCTCGTTATTGAATTAATTCAATAGATGTAAATATTTACTTTTCTGCCTTCTAACTTGGGGTAAATTGATCACTAGGGTGATGTTTTAGCCATCATAGGCTGTACGGCAAGGATCTCTACTCGTGTGTCGCGACATATAAAATAAAATGTACAGCAACCATCCTGAAAGTCGTTGTATTGTTGGAGTAATGGGTTAATTACTCATAATGATCGGTTGCCAATTCATTTATGTCGGTGTGTTCTGACTTTGGGGTTGCATGATGTTAATGCATGTGCTGCAGGCAACTGGGTCGGTCGGCAGCACTGGCATCGTAGTAAAACCTGTTGGAAGGTAATTAATAATTATCGGAACATATCATGAATGAGAAATTGTTTGAAAGAGTGCAACAGTTCTCCAATCGATATAATTGTTTTCATTATAGTTAGATAGTTCGTCTTCTCCATTAGAAGTAGATACAGGAAAATTCATGGTTAATGTGACTTAGATCTGGAATAAGTGACAATTTCTCATTCTCACTTCACTTACTTGACGGATCAAATAGATTGATGTGAGGTGTCACTAAGGCTCACACTGCAATTAAATTACAAGTATGTGCTCTTCTCTAATATGCAGGGCTAGTTTAAATCCATGTCGCCATTCTAGCAATGCTACGTGACTGGCTCATGCTCTAAAGAATGAAAAGGCCAAATCCAGTGGGGATATCTTGATAGGCTATCGATGGCGGTTTCAGTTTAAAAATCATTCGAATATTATACTTAACCTTTACCTTCAATGAGTACTCGAATCTGCGTTTACAATCAAGAATCATTCGTACTGTTGAGTAATCTTTTGGTTTGTATTAAAAGAGTAAAAATAAATGGAAGTGTAATACGATGTGCTGTTCTAGAGCTGATCACGTGAAGAAGGGATTAATAATCGTCTCCTACATTAAATAGATACTCAAGAGGTTTACTTTCTTTATCACCCAGTACTTGGCTGGCTATTTTATTTATCATGGGATCGTGCCTATTTAGAGATCCAAGTCAAATAAAATTATCGGTTAAAAGTACATCGGTCCCATTTTGCTACATGTTCCTCCCATCCTCCAAATCGCAATTATTTACTGCGACGTTTCGTTATATTTTGTTATAGTTCACTTATTTAAAAATGGTAATAATGAAAATCAAATGACTTATTTGTAAACCTCATCCCGTGCCTTTATACCATCCCCTCTCCATTATCCTAGTTACTATGTTGAAGTAAAGCGTAGAATCCCATCCTCTGACCAGTTAATTCTCAAGCGGCCAACTTTTTATAGAACTGTGCCCATTCGAAAAGAAACAAAGCTTGCTTATAAACAACAAGTTATGCTAAATGTTTCGAAATTTTAATTTTTGGATGCACTTGTGGCGTGGTAATTAACGTGCTCCTCTGCCAAGTAGGAGGTCACGGGTTCGGTAACCATCAGGGTACATCCTCTGAGGGGAACGTCCAATCGCAACGGTTAAATCTGGCTGATGAAAGAGGTGGTATACCCCAAAATTTTCACCAGGGAAGTTCAATCGTACCACCTCTACATAAAATGATTGAAAATATTTTCCTGAATGAGCTAGCGTATTATTAGCACATAAATCTAGGATGTTTTCGATGGACATCGTGGCCCACTCAGTATTCAGCGAAAATCTTGAGCTCGTGTTCCGGTGTTATTATGTCATTCTGAATAGTGGTAAAGATTTTTGTTATTTCCAATCGAATCGCAGGTATCTCTGGCGATTGTTGGTGTGTTTTCAACTACTTGACATTTCTAAATTGTCATAAATCCAGTTTTCATAAATAAAAATGGGATTCCAGGAATCCAGTCTCTGTTCACTCCAATCATTATCAGTTATCAAATCATATGCCGAGATTTGAAATGTATCACTGGAACTAAAGCCTCCTGAAGTTGATAATATTTTTTCAAAATGTCTAGCCCATCTCATTTGTGGTAAACGCTTTCTGCAGTACTTCTGGATTACGTGTTTATTCGAAATGGTGTCTTCATAATTACCTTTCTCCTAGTATTCGATGCATTCAGCATTAAGTTGGTCAATATTAGTAGATCGCGCTTATTTAAAAATCCATGTCCATTAGAATGATCAATTAAAAGTACGTTAGTGCCTTCATTTCGCTTACATGTTTTCACCTGCCTCTCAACCCACATGCTGCAATTATTAACTGTGCTGCTTTACTGTTCAATTCTCACTACCTGTTCATTTTTTTGAAGATCAGATAAATTATTTATAAGCCATTTTTGTTGTCTAGTTGTTATTTAAAAGAAACCAATTCCTTTTTTTGGGGAGGGGGAGAGAAATCTTTTAATCGTCCTTTTTATTGAATTCTACTCGTTTGACAATAAGCCAGTTACTCGCTAACTAGATCAAGCTTCGTGATTAGTTCTCTCCTCTGGCGGTTCCTAAATTCTGAGAAGAGGCAAAGACGCTCTTACGGAATGATTTACAGGTAATCATCTTTTATAGAACTTTGTACATATATGACACTCCTAATGTCCTAATCTATGCATAGAACTCTTAGGCTTGGGATTTGAGGAAGGAGTATTCTAATTATCGTATATTCTTGAATCAGATTAATTAAAAAAGGTATTTGAGTATTAAATAACAGTATAAAATGTGTTTCATACAAATAAAATTAGTCAAGCGATGAATAAAAATGGAACTCTTAGGAGAGATGAAATGATCTCAATTTATGCACTTAAAGGTAGGAAGTTTATGCATGTGTATATCGTTAGAGCGCTGTCCCTCGCGTCCAATCGATGGTAGATTTAATAATGGGAATTAAAAATCCGGGATCCCTTAATACACAGGATTGAGGACAGTAGGTCGAAATCCTTAAATCTCTTTATAATGCGGGGCGGTTGAGACGCAACTGCTTATTTTGAAAGTTAATTATTTAGTTTTCTTCAGTTTCTTACCTAAAAGAAGAATATGGAAGTGAAAGGACAGGTAAGATGTAAGTTAAGATTTGAATTTTACATATGCATTAGTCTGTATTTTTTTAAAGCTCTCCGAACTCCATTATGAAACTTCTGACCTTGAGTTACGCATGATTGGCCTTGAAGATCTTTGGATCAATCACAGCGCAACATTGTAATGTCATATTTTTTCTTTTAAAAACTGGTTTCCGAACGTCATAGTACGCTGGTAAATCGGCTCGTTGTTGAATATTTAAACGTCTGGAAATCTTTTTTTTAAGATGCTGCTTTTTCATCCACTAGTGGTTAGAATTTCCGTATTGAATAAATTTGCTTTTCAGTCTTAATGTTCAGCCATTGCGATGGATATTCATTGTGGTGGTATCTGATCGGAAACTTTCAGAATTCAGTTTACTAACAATGAATAACTTCCTCATAATTTTGTGGCGTTCTCAAAGGATATATTTTCACTTTTTCTGGTGTACATGTTGATTCATCTCTGCTCTGTCTGATAATTATTGCCTATCTGACTCGCAAAGGCCACAAAACAATCAACTCTTTTAAGCGTATCCTAGTTTAAACTATCCCAGACCAATTTTTCACTCTGCCCTGGTACTTATTTCCGCCCTTCCAATTTCCCCTTATTCCTTGCTCCTTTCTAATATACTCATGGTCTTGCTCAGTTCTTGTAATTTGGGAAGGGCTACTGTTTCATTATTGGTTTTACAATGAGATATATCTAAGTCTCCTGTGTGTAGTTTCACTGACTGGATTTCATAAAATAATTTTTAAAGGCCCACCGGAAATCTCAAATCGCTAAATGCTTCCACTCTCTTTCCCCCCTTACTGGATTGTTTTCCAATTCTCGCTATCCGAAATTCAAATAATAAAGGGTCGAGATGCTATTCTATTTAGTTTATCCCTATTTCTTTCCTCTAACACATTTGCTTGATTATTACCAGTGCTCGAGATTAAACAGAGATGGAGGAGAAATTGATATTTTAATTTCTCAAAAATTGTGTTTGCAATATGGGAATTAGGACTCAAGTCAAATATTACAACACTGGAGGTTTTTTTCGCATTTGTTGAGTTGTTCGCAAATTTCGGTTAAGGTTTAAAAGATGTTCAACAGTATTATAAGAGAAGATTGGTCCCAAACATTGAAATTCGATCGTATCTTGATAAAAGTTGGTATTTATAAAGTCGTCGATAAGGTTTCGGATCTCATCCCTGTAACATCTTGGGAACTATGTGCGAAGGCCCTGAGCACCTCAGAGGGAGCACGCCTTTTCTAATTCACAGCTTCATGTTGTGTCAATTACAAATGGTCAGCTAGGCAAACTTGACGGCAGAGGAAAGGCCAATCATGTTCAAGTCATCATGTTTCAAAGGGATTTTATCGTGTGATCTGACATCGAGAACTCGGATACCGCAAGCCCTGCACTTAATTTCAATATTAAACCACTGTATTTGAATAGTAACAATGATAAGGGGAAAACTAGGCTGATTGAATTTGCAAATCTTTAAATAGTCACTAAATAAAGACTTGATGTAGCTCCTTTTGTGGGAAACTCACATTCTGCCATCCTTCGTGATTAGAATTAATTAATACTGGATGTACACCTTTAAGTATCCAAATCCTTGAATTCAGACTTAACAGACGTGTACGCTGGACGCTACATCTCCAGCTCACGTAATATATTTTATGAAATCTTGAATAGTAAAGCAAAATGTAACCTTTTTAAATAATTATCAATAACCGGCCATAGTTGGCCATTCGTTTGGCAGCTTTGCATTTATATTTCAGGGCAATTAGAAGAAGGAACCAAAATAGAATAACAATTCTTCCGTTTTCTGCTCTAATCTGATTCTGTTGATCGAAAACCCTATTTCCTCCCTTTGTATGATAGAATATTGGCAGTCTTTTAAATAACAATAATATCAATGTGCATCTACAGGATAAATCACGTTTGCTAAATGGCTAGTAAATTAGGTAAACATCCCTATGACTTGAACTGGCCAACCAGTTTCAGTGTATGACCTGAAGAAGATTCTCTAATAAAGCTAGAGGTTAGAGATCTGTATAGTCAAGACAATTTGCTTAATTAACGCTGATTATTATGCTGATTGAATGCAAATAATATTTCAAGTCAACTGAAGAAAAGTGTAAATAACACTACACTTGGATGACTTCTGAAGGAGCAGCCGCGTTCGTTTTCTGTTCTGATTTACGGGTTCATGATCGCTGGATCAATGGCAGGCCTGTATACTCTAACTTTTAGGTTTTCGAGAATGAAATGGACTTGTGGTGCGCACCCGATAGCTCATAGGTCTGCTCGTCCTCTAAGCAGTTCCCACTTGCTGACTTCTACTTCATCGTGTTATAATTTTTCAGGCGATGGTTTTGATTGCTTGCTCATCGATAAACAATGGAAGTTTGACCGTCTATCAAAACCTAGGTCCCACTCGCTCATTACTGACCCTTTTTCCTTTCCAGTTCCTTTTTCCTCGCTCTTCTACCATTCATTCCCGATTGTACAATAACCACGTTGCTCTACTTAATTCTTTGTTTTCACCTTTTAGAGGGGCTATTGTATCCTATAACCCTTTAGTGAGACCATTCATTTCATGACTGGACTTTTAAGCCTGATTTAGCCAGTTCTACTATTGGGATTAGAGGGATTTTAGATACATACATGTTTTATCGATTGCAGGTGGCATAATGACAATCTTGAGAATGTTTATTGTCTGCCGTCTGTGCCTTTGAGTTTTGTTATCCACTCCTCAATTTTATACTCGAGGGAACTCCTTTCTACGTTCCTTACGTATCTTCATACGTTTCAACTCTTTCTCTATATCCTCTTTGTGTAGCGGCATCGGCTTTATCTCTTAAGTTCTCATACTGCGCCTGCGTATACATAATTTATTGTTGTTAGTTATCATTAAAAATGTGTCTCAGACCTTTGCTCGGTCATACGACTGTTTTTATTTATGCACTTTCTCTCCTAGATTAGCAATCTGGTGAACATGTACTATGGAGAGTCGCAAAAACTCACCGAAGCTGTCTTCTCTCTTGCCCATAAACTCCAGCCCTCCATCATCTTCATCGACGAAATTGGTAAGACTACATAATTTTTCAATAAGAATATCTTGTACTCTAATTAATTAGTGGGCAAGCTAGTTCACACCGCATTGTATTCTTTTAATAAACCATTATAATACTCATATTCGTACTGTTAGGTGCTCACTGAAGTAATATTATGGTTGCAGTTGCCCAGACTCAGTACAAAGGTAAAAGAATTCTGGTATGACGGCTTCATTATTAAGAAAATACAGCACCTTATGTATCGTTAGGATATGTCGGGAATGGAGTGGCCACATGATTCCTGGGGGTGAGTATAGAAGAACGGTAATCGAATAAACCGGTGCAAAAGGAAAGAATTCTGTTAATTGCACTGACATTTGATTTTACTTCTTATTAGGTACAGTCATGCCTTAGCTCGTTATTTCCTTTAGGCAGGCTTCGTATCGGTCTATATTTAATAAGGCTTCTTTTGGTCTTAACTAATCTTCAACCCAACTTACCACTTCTAAATATCACCAGCCAAAAAGGGCTTAATGCTAAAAACGGGTATATTGAGATTTCAGTCCCCTTTTTCCCCAGTAATCTTAACATTGAGTGATCTTCATCTCCATGTCCAACTCGAATGTTTAATTTAATCTACGAACTTAATATTTATTATTATTCTCACATATAGTACTCGAGTAGGTTAATCCGCAAAATCCCATTTTATTTGATGACTTTATCCTAATTTAAGCTTATGTTTAATTTGTTACGGATCACTGAAGCGAAGCACGTTTCTATTATGTTGTTGAATAAGGAAAATAAAACATAATTCTCTTTTGCTTCTCATTGTCTTTCCCTGGATTTCAGTTTTCATTCTTTAACAATTTTAAAAATGTTGTTTTCAATAATAGTAGTAATTGATAAGCTCAATAGAGGAAATTGTTTTCCTAAGCTCATCTCATCCTTGATTCCCTGATATTCTACTATTCCCCTCTTGACTAGGAATAGCGGGCATGGTTGGTCGTTCCAAATGTAATAACCTGTAATATGGCAGACTAGCCACAGGTATTTCCTAACAATATTTAACATTTTACATTCTCGCTTAGACTTTGGATCAGCTTATTGATTGGTTAACAGCACGTCCTAGCATCCAATTTAAAGATTAGGTTTTCTCGGGTTAGTGAGTGGACTTAAGTTGTTATCCTGATGACTCCTGATAACCCGAGAGGAACGAAGACCAATAGCAATATGCTTAGTCAGTTATGTTGACTTTTATTTGCGTAAGACTTATAGATAAATCTAAAGAATCCTGGCGAATGCCAGAGGTCGAAATGAGGTCATAATTCTTATCAAAACAATTCCACACAAAAGAAAAAAACTTGTTTAAGTTTTCAGGCTGCGTTTTCACAATTGCTATGATTACCAATTGCATTTGTAACTTGGATACTTGGAGATCCACTGTAAGAATACGCATGGATACTTTGTTTTAACTTGGATTCCTATCCAAGGTAAATCGAAAATTCTCTTTTTTCAGACTCCTTTCTTTCAACTCGTTCATCTCATGACAATGAGGCTACACGAATGATGAAAACCCAATTCATGGCTTTATGGGATGGTCTACTCTCCGAGACTGACAGTCGAATTCTTGTCATGGGTGCTACGAACCGACCCAGTGATTTGGATAGTGCTATCCTTCGTCGTTTGCCCTACAAGGTAAGTAAATGAATTAGCTCTTCTACTAACTGAAGTACCTACAGAATCGAGCTGCTAACCGGGAGCCAGAAATGTTTAATCAAAGTCGTTTGACTACCAGCCGCAATCTGGGAATTTTGAAGAGGGACTTAACATTGTTATCTTGCAGATACAATATTGCATTTGTGATCTGAAAGCTTATTTTTCACAGAATGTTGATAGATCTAGTTAACTTCGAGTTCATCCAATCGGTAGTATAGAATTTGCAGGATGGAAAAGATCGACAGTAAAGGTTGCCAATCCATAATAGAGGAGATGTCTGTGTTTCATAAATTTTTACCATGTTCACATTATCTTATCGTTTCAGGTTAAAGTCCCTTTGCCAAATGCTGCTCAGCGTTTGCAGATCCTCAAGATTCACTTGAAGGATGAACCTCTGGAAAATTCAGTAAATACTAAGTATCTTCAGGAATTTGCGAACCGAGCTGAGGGTCTTTCGGGTAGTGATCTGTTTGAAATCTGTCGAGAAGCTGCTCTGCGTGGACTCAAGGACTGTTTGAACTCTGCTGAAGTTGACGGACAACTTAAACTGTAAGTACTCTCAATTATAATGATAAAATTGCTCTATTTGTGGCACGTCGGTGCAGAGGATGACGTTCTGATATGTAGCCTTTCAACCGCCTCTGTCTTTTTTGTCTTTAAGCTGTCGAAAATTGGGCACTGAAGGTTCTCGTTGATCGTTGCACCTGAGGAATAGTGATGCCGCCAACAGTTAAAAAAAGTATTGTTTCATTTTCTTCGCATGCAGTTGGCGGTCTTGCAACTCTATTTTCCCTCGAATTTCCTTGAGGTGGAGTTTCATGCTTTTAGAGACAGGGATCGGCGGTGTTGGCTGCTTTAGTTATGGCTGCCTGATCAAACAAAAGATCCTCCTGACGGTCATGACTGTGTTAGCTTTCTTCCTAGTTCTCCTTCTTACCTGACGACTCAGATATTGTCTACATATGTCTCTTAAATAAATCCTGAAGATTGAATTGTTTAATTGAGCTCCCAATTTTACTTTTTTTTAATTTTGAAAAAGAAAAAATAATCCAGTGGCTCAGCCTGTTTTTTATGGATAAACGAATATCATTTATCGGTAGACTAACTTCTAGGGTAGGTGCTTAGGTGTGTATACGCGGTAGGAATTAAACTTACCCTTCAGCCTTCCTACTTTTGTTGCAAATGGGGAGAAAAGGTTACTTTTCTGTTCTTAAATGTTTAAAGCAATTAATCAAACAAGTAGGTAACTTGAGGGAAAAATTTGCATTTAGCTGGACAAATAAGAAGAGTTATGCAAAAATTTAAAAGTGTCTATTCTTATTACCTAACAAATTCTAAACACTAGATTGCATTGAATTATTTCTCCTATGCTATTCAACGCCTTTTTCATATATGCTCCATTTAAACAAAGTTTTATATCCAAGTTATGATTCAGACAAAGGTTAACTAGATTTCAATATGTTTACTGAAGAAGGGAGAAAGGTATACTGTAGGATTTCAGTCCTGAAACCAAGAGTTCTACATACGTCAGGTTGCCATTAGGACCTCTTGGGTCTTAAAACTTCATTCCTTGAGTAATTTAAAAGCATTCGGCTGGAGCTTAGCTCTCAAGGTGGTAAGTGAGTGAAAATTGTAGTCGATGGATTTAAGAGTTTGCACTTTCTTAATTCCCGATTTCACAAACCAATTTAAATTCGTCTGACTGCAGAAAAAAACGATAACTTGGAGGTGACCAAGGTTTAACGATCGGATGGCGGCATCGTTCCCGTCTTTACGGTTACAAATCCGTTAGTTGTTGTAAGCTAGATTTTTTTTATCTAACTGCGAGGATAGTTTTCATGATTTTAATTGTTTGATCACTTTGAATGTAATTAAGATCAGATTTTGTATCACCTAACTTCCTTTCTTCCACTGTTTATCAAAATGTCTTGCCTTTCTGGACTACTGATTCCTTTTTGTGAGTAGTGAAATTATTAAATCCGTTTTTATTTTGAATGGAGTGATCCAGCTCCATTATCTAGCAATTATGTCTACTGAATGCATGTCTGATCTCAAAGCTTTTTATCTTATTTGCCTATATGGCCATTTATTTGGAATTAATCATTACTTAATTATCTTTTGGCTGCCATAACTTTGATCCAATCTGTGGTAGATCGCTTGCTATTTAACAGGTTGGCAGCTAGCTTAATTGAGTGTCTGATCTTATGACTCTTAACCCACTGACCTATTTTCAAGATCGTTCTATGGTTCGTATGCGTCTAGTCAAAATCATATGTTTACAAAATAAAAAAGTCCACGTTTGCGTCTGTTACCTGTAATATCCTTTTTCTTTAAACGCTCAACTGCCCTTATCCCTTTTTGATTATGAAGGTGTTCCGCCTTTAGAGAGTGCCTTTTTTCCACCATTATACTCTAACTCCAGGGTCGCATAGGAATTGGCTTATTGTTTGCTCACGTCTGTTAGAGATTAAAAATGATATGCAAGATTTTGATTTGTTTAAATACACATTTTATTGCTTGGATTTGTCGTGTGGTGTTTAGTTTTATTTAAGTTACGTAGTTCATCTGTTAAATCATCATCAATCTTTCATATGGACATTCTGCAATTCAATGTGAAAAAATTGGTGGATTCTCGAAGCTCTGTCCATTTTGCCGAATTAGATTAATCTATAATAACGTCCGTTTACTTAAAAAGCTGATAATGCATTATTATACCATGCGGCCATGCAAGTACGTAGCTATAATTTAGCGAAGGGCTAAGGAGATTTGTCCCATGGAGCACTGGATTTTTTTTCGTCACCAATTAATTTAGAAGAATATCTACTGCTATTTGCTTCAATGGTTTCTCAGAAAGTCCTTTGAAGAGGCCCGTATTGAATGTAATGCCAACGGTGCAGATAACATACCGATATGTGGCGTTTCATTCCACCAATACGAATATAAAATGTGTGATATGGTGCTCAATATAAATTCTGTGGACTAGCCCCAACTAACTGGATGCTAAATCACTTGTATCGGAGGTAACGGACAATTGCCTCCCAATTTATTAAAGATTACAAAATCTGTCTATGCGTATTTACCGAGCGCCGTCTCTAAGTCTAATCTTCTTGAGGTGATTGAAATAATTGGACTATTGAGGCTCCCAATCTCTTAGTGTCGATTACTGTTAATTGACGTCTTTATGTCTGCTTGCAATCATCTTAATAAGAAGCCGAATCGAATATTTTCAGCTTGCCTAATCAAAGTTTACGGGCTTCAATCATCATGCACTTGATTGTCAATTTTGGCATTCCACGCTCGTGTCCGAGAATGCTATCTCATCACTACTAAATAATTGGCTATATTAATAATATATTGTTTTTTATTGACATGTTTTTGCGATTAAGTCAAGTTCTGATTGTATCTGTTTCCTAATGTATATTAGAATGTTTGATATTTTGCATAGACTTGAATTTATCATTAATTTAAAATATTCACGTTGGTCTTCTTTGTATGCTGATTGATTTTGAAAGTTGAATGTTTAAACAACCTTTTCAGCCACCCCAGAATTCCATTAGTCAATAATATCTTAATACACAATTTAGAAGTAACCCCCTATTTTAATAAATGAATAACTTGATTGTTAGTCACTTTTTATAGAAATAAAAAAAAAGAAGTCATATAACATGGAATTTTATCTGAAAAATCAACTTACATTTATGCCTTTTACTGCAGATTCTTACGCCGCTCCAGATTCATTCATGGAATCGGAGTTTTTTACCACGGGTCTTAATGATTTGTGTATGCATATTTGCAATGATCCCTCATCATCTTTGCACCCGAACAACTAGTTTCCAAACTCCTTAGTGCGTCGGTTACCTGAATACTTTCTCGGACCTTGAAGTCTTTATATGCAGTTATTTTTAGTCTCTCTGCATTAAATGGTCTATCAAGATTTAAAAATGCATCAGTAAAATTTCACAAGGCTAACACTGTGTAATAATTAAAATAGCCACTTTGAACGCTCAAATTATTTTTTTTCCACACAGACCACGTTTTGGCTTGAAAATGTCCAGGCTTAAAGAACCGAAATGGTTTTTTTTTAAATATTTCTTTGGATCTGGTAAAAGGGAGAAATCGGCAGTCAAAAACACAAAGCTACTATTTCATTACCTCATAATTCGAGCTTTACTAAAATGTTTTCTTAAGTAAGAAGAACAAAGGGGATTCTCTGCGTCTGAAATGAATGCTAAAGGAAAGAACAAAATAGAGGGAAGAGAGCAGCTGCTGCATAAAATACAAAGTCTAGAAAATTATATCTTTAAAAGGAACAATTGTATCCTAGAAATTTCTCAGTGTATATTGTCTGCTTTCCCCCTTTTCCATAGTTAAGATGTTTTCGTTAGCTTACAATTTCATGCAGAAATAATAAATGAATAAAGTGGCAAATAAAATGAATAACAATATTTCGCTCTCATATATGAACATGTGAGACGAACTTTTCTGTTATCGATATCACGCTATGGGGTAGCAAATACGAAATGGAGTAGTAAAATCGTCTACTAATGGTTGAAAGGGAGCAATCGAATAGAAGTGAAAATATAGCCAGCATTTAAAGAGTCATTTTTTTATTTAATGAGTATGGTTAACTGTTTCATTCATTGACGTTTACCGTTTCAAATTCCAGATCAATATCTAGGTTCATGTTCGCAATATTCAGAGTTTATTTTTTAGGGTTCGTCATATCGATTCAGTGCATTTGGCTAAGGTAATAGCAGGACAATTAAGGTTAACGGGATTTTAACATAGCACTGTTCACTAGATTTCACTCAAGGCGAATACTAATGTGCTTTTAAATTATTGTTCTGTTTTATTGTTATTGCTTTAATCATTGAAAGTCATCTGAATAAGGAGAACAGCAGACGAGTTTAATAAAGTGGGAAAGGGAGAGGGAATCAAGAAAAAGTAGAAATGAAGCCAGGACATTATGAATCCTGCCTACTTTGAAATTAGATTCATGAAGTTGCCCACAGTCTCATAAGAGGAAAAGTTCACTTTGTAATATTCTAATGTTCATTTTCATCATTTGACTCCGGGTTCAAGGGGTAAGATTGTCTTCTATAATCAGAAATTACTGACCGGTTGATTTGATTCCGTGTTTGGTCGTGTTACCTCTACTTATTTGTATCGTATCGCTCCCATGCGTAGCTAGATGTGACCACCAACGATTTTTAGCATAGCAGAACTCTATGTGTTATTTCGTGCATTTTCCTAGACTTTGTTTTTCCAGAAAATCAGACGCCTTAGTCCAGTTTTATTCGTCAAAATCCACTTTTGCTTAAATTGTTTGTTTTCTTTCTTCTCCGACGGTCGTAAATAAAACACAATAAAACAAAGGACAACTCGCCCAATTAAATGAAAGAACTTTGCTTTTTCGTCTTTTACGATGAAAAAGACTACTACTCGCCTTTTTTCTGATCTTTTGTGTCTAGTAGGTGCCTTCCTTAAAATTAGTAAATGACATCACTTTGATTTGTGCGTAGAAAATTTCCCATGTATTTACACGTAATGTGAAGATTTTTTAACTGATTACAAAGTGGCCCACTAGATCCTGCTTTTTGCTTAGTCACTCTCAAATGTTCTGAACGATTTGGATAGTTTTGCGGCGTCAACTATCTCCATTTGTTAAATTTGCAAAATTAAGTTCGTTCACGCTCGTTTGTTGATTTTGGGTTCATATTTTTTGTGCAAGTGTTGATCTTAATTCTACCTCTTAAGCAAGGTTTAGTAGGCGAAGGAGTTTTCTAACTTACTGCTCCTGTTAATCTCATCAAATCACGGTACTTAGGTTCTCTGTCTCTATTGCTTTCTGAGACAGAGTTTTTAATTAAAATCGATGAGTTCCTAAGCCGCGATAAACCTTAAGTTCGTTCGGATAAAGGCTCTCCGTTACTCATTTCGGTTAGGTCGATGACATTTGGGGCCCCTTGCCGAGAAACTTGAATTCTGCCCCCTCCTTCCCCCATCCCTATTAGCTAGATTTAACCAATATTATTGCATATTCCGCTCACTGAGTTTGCATCTATGGCCATCGAACTTCTATCCCCTGATGTTTTACTCGGGTTAAAATTAGATCAACAACATGTCAGTCCCGGTCATCTAAGGAACTGCTCGGTATTATTTGAAACCTGACTCCTCAAAATGAATTATAATAGGCCCACCTGCATTTTTAGTTTTGGGCTGAATAAGAAACTAATTGTTATAAAATCCCATATTTCTCAGATCATCCATCTTCTAAAATGTCACACCTGAATGTCATGCAAACGAACATTCGAACAAAGATTTAAATGTTTAGTTCAATGGGAACTTCTAGAATGTCAAAGGTCACACGGGTCACTCGTTGGTGGATTATGACTAGTCAAAAGGAAATATCAAAATGTCAATTTTCAAGTATGGCAACGTTGTTCTCATTCCAAAACAGATGTTGTAAAACGTGCTTGCGAATTATTACGTTTTATTAAACACAAGTAGGACAGAAAGCGGGAGTTAAAAACGCGTCATATTACCAGATGGCCGTAAATTATGCATATGTGCTTTAGCTCTGAACGGTCACTTCCTCCTCCCACCCACTCCCTCTCCCAAAAACAATCTCACTTGACCTATCAATTTCCACTCCTCAAGGTCGTTTGTAAGAGCGATCGGTGTGTGACGTCGGACGTGGAAATTAATAGCGGAAGAAGCCGTAGTAGTTGCATAAAGTACCCGTATGTTCTGCATGTTTTGAAGCCTTTGGTTCTGGGACTTGGGAAAGTTGAAAACAGATTAGATAACCAGCCCTGGATACTAAAAATAAACAATTTTCGATATTACTTGTAAGTATTGGGGGAAGGGTTGTAAAATAAAAACCATTTCTTTTTATTAAAAGGAATGTAAACTTTTTTTGGGGTTAGGGTAATAACTAACAGCTGGCAGGTAACAACAGGAACAACAGTTGCAGAGCAGAACACCAAGAGCTGACTAGGCCAAAATGTATCGATCAAGCACCATTGGGGATTCAAGTGAAGAAGGGAGAGCTGAGGAACAGAGGAGATTAGGGGAAAACGAGGGAGCCGGTGAATGGCAAGCGTGTGTCTGTGCATGTGTGTATGTAAGTGGAAATAAAATGGGGGTCTATATGACTCACTTGGGCTGACACGTGAGTGCAGACGTACTTTTAAGTTGAACGGGTAGATTATAGAAGGGAGGAAATTGATAAACGCGTTTAGATAACAGATGGGGATTTTGAGCCATAGGGACACTGCGGCTTTGTGGATAAAAAACCGGAGTATTTTCATGGGGAGTGCGAATAAAGAGTAATTCTGGAAATACAGAGAGTCATCCTTCACTTTAATTCACTTATTTAAGAATAGTATCCTATTTTTGGTTCTAGATAGACTAAGAGTAAGCGTGAAAACAACTCTGTTTTTTAGAATAAAAATGTGTTTTGTTTTTTAAACATTCACCAATGTAGGTTTTGATTATCTATCTGAGAAATGCTGATAGATTTGGAGAGAGTAGCTTTCGATTTTTGTCATCTTTAAAGATAGTTTAGTGGTCTTTTTTTTCTGTCTCCCAATATCCGACAATCACTTTCATAAAAATTGGAAAATTATGTCGGCAGTACTAATTGAATCTTTTCTAAAATGTAGACAAAAAGGCTCTTTAGGTTATATTTAGTGGTCTTAATAATTGCCATTCCTGAAAATAAATCATTATTTATGGATTATTAATCACCGATAAATTTTTTTTCAGAAACAATCTGGATCCGCACATAACTGTTGACGACTTTGAATTCGCATTCAGGAAATTCCAAGAACATAAACCCGAGGGACACATGATGTCGGTGCTGAAACTGCAAGCTGATGAATTAGACTAGTTTTCTATCCTTCTATATTTATCATGTTTTTCAATAAATACTATTACGTTGGGTAGAAGTTCATCGATGCCCTCTTTTTTTGTTCATTTATCAGGATTAAGGAATGTGTATTTGTGAGATCGGTAACTAGAACAAACACCTTGATACTATTTTGGAATAGGTCTTTGGATAATATCTTAATGTCGCATATGCAACATTCCTTTATTGGTAAATAAATTAGCATTCGAGATGAAATATCATGAGATAGCGATAATACATGAGAAAAAATAAATCTGTTGTTGGAACTCAAGGGGATTTTATAATATTGCTAAATAATCTAGGTAATATTACTGCGGCCTCGATTGACGCATTAAAATAAGAAATGACTCAAACTCGAGAGATTTAATTATTTGGGGTAATAAGTTTATTGGAATCTCAGCTAAAATACTTGTAGGAGCCCTTAGAAAACTAATGGCCTTTCTAAAGACTAACACGATAAAACGGCCTCTCCTAAATCAGAAGACCAAGAATTGAGAAGTGAGCAGAAATAAGGGATGAGAGGAAAGGGTGGCGTGGAAAAATTGGAAACAGAAATAGGGAGAGGCGTTAGCACATTGTGAAAATCGTGTTTTGTGACAAAAAAACCAGATTACGATGCCCTGAATTGCGTCTTATATTATCCTCTGAAAACTGGACAGCGCTGATATATCAGTCAATTCGTTTGTTCGGTGAAATGCTTTAACCTCATCGTCTTATCCAACCATCCAACTTTTATGAGCAAGATGCGCCTCTTATCAATATTAATAATGTTAGATGGGCGCAGAGGCCACCTGCTGTGTTCATCCTGAGACTGCAATGTTGAGGCATGTTTGTCGGCGTCCCAGTAATCTCTGTGTTAATCCGTCTTATTTAAAAAATGATATAGCCAAAGTAGACCCATTAATCGCCAGCTTCTGTTCATTTAGGAGGGCAATAAGAGTGGCTGATTTAAAATTTGAAACGATAATCCTGCCTTGTGGCAATTTCCCATTTCCCTTAGTGTCCATTAATCAATTTAATTTAATCCAATGGGTGGAATGGTCCCCGCACTAATGAGGAGGGCAAGAGAATTCGGATTTCTTACCAGGTCGGCTTCATAATGCTACTTCTCTACTCAAAAAGAGTGCTAGAAAGTGCGGTTCCAAACGGGCTTGGGACTTATAAGGTTTTACAAAATAAGTTTTAGTCGACTGATAAATGATCTATTTTCTAGCCGCATTTCCCTTCGTGACGAAGGATATTAGGTGGATTGGATCTTACCAGGTCTCAATCGTCGTTTATTAAGTTATTCTTAAACGTACTGTCTGTCACACAGGCGGCTAGCTGCCAATCAATTTATTAGAAATTAGACCGGTAATGAACTGGTGTGCCTGAGCGCATGCTTAGAATTTCCGAAACCCATAGGAATCGATAGTTTCAGTGCTTTCCAGCCTCGCAAAATTGTATAGTTCTTTAGATCATGTTACCAAATAATTATAACAACACATTTTATTTAATTCATGTTGCAAAATAGCCTTAAACTAGACTATCTGATGGATCATAACTCTGTTAGCAAGGTTTTTAAGCAATGA
The DNA here is from genome assembly GCA_900708905.1 of Hymenolepis diminuta. NCBI lineage: Eukaryota > Metazoa > Platyhelminthes > Cestoda > Cyclophyllidea > Hymenolepididae > Hymenolepis > Hymenolepis diminuta. The sequence goes on from CAADRB010000032.1 coordinate 1,463,761, forward strand.
CTAATCGGGTAAATGATTTTGTTAAAATTTTCTTGATATCTATTGACAAAACAAAATACTGGAACGAATAACGAAGTAACCTCCCTCCACACCGCTACATTCCATTTCTATAACGTTATTCGATTGATTTGATGAACAAGAAAATTCTATTAAGCTTAATTTAACTTAGGGGAAATCGCAAGGGAAGTACATAATTATTAGTAATACATTTATTAGAATAAAAATAAATTTAAATATGATAATCTTTGCAATTAAGCTTCTCATGCTTATGCTACATTCTGTTGGGTGAAAATTGTATTGGATACAGTGACAGGTTTCCATTCATATATGCATATTCCCATTCGCATATTTCAAAATAAGTGCGAAATCGTTCAGAACAACGCTTTTGTATGAAGTTGCACGATTATAAGTAATTGGTGAAGATACCTATCGCATCTCCATAACTAAGATTCGCAAACTGCACAGACCAATGTTGAATATTTTCTTATAATACCTTTTAAGCAAAATTACTTCGTTGAAATACCAAGACTACATGGTCTTGAGGCCGATCTTTAAGAATACATTTGAAGAGGCAAATGTGCGAAAAGGGTACTTTTACGGGGAAGGACAGAAGGGAGTGCTCCCAAATAGAGCCCATTTTATGCAAATTACCAGAAACTTACAAACTCAAATAGCAACACTTGGTATGGCTGATCAATTCTGACTTCAAAAGCTCTAGGCATATATGCAGCTATAAGCGAATTTAGCCGAGTTATATAGATGAGATTTGATTAACGGCCTGTTAATTATAAGCTAGACACAGCGATTCATGACTTATGACTTCTGAGTCTAGCCCATAATACTTCAATTTTGAGATTCATGTCCGTCTAACTATGAGAATTAAGGGCTAGGCAAAACTCCAACATTGTATGTATATGCTGTCTATTTCGGCACCAACGAAATTTTACATCTTTATCATTTTTACGGATGCATGTTTTAATATTAACAGATCATCAAGTTCTGTGAATGACAAGTAACTACCTATAAAAGTCTCCAGATATTTAGATGCTTTAGAATCTGATAAGTTCTTGGCAAACCTTGGAGTTCATAAGCCAATTCTTCGAGTGCATCGACGAATCACTTCGGAAGTACATGCAGAGATCGATGCCACGACCTTCAATAACTGTCATGCAAACCTGAAGACAACAGATTCTTTAATGGAGTCCAGATGGATTGTCTATATAAAAATAAAATTTCAAATAAAAAATCATTGTGGTATCCGGGTGCTCATCATTGGGCCACATGATAAATTGTCTTAGGCACTGAGAGTTGGATATGATTGACTTCCCCTGCCTTCAGACGCATCTAGTTCGTCTATCGATTTAGTTGCAATTGACACTATATAATGCCATGTGAACTAGACCAGACGTGTCCTCTCGGTGGCCCTCTGGGGTTTTGCACGTAGTGCCCAATACGTTACAATAATGCATCTTGTTTTCTTCTCATTATCCTTTTTTATTTAAAATTGATAAATAATTACATTTCATGAATTGGAAAATAAGGAATTTTTCTCAATCACCCTCGCAATATCTATTTCTTGCATATTTGGCCAAGGGTTTGGATACTAAAAAATGGTTTACTAATGTTTAAAAGGTGGCAATCTTAAAGTACATGTCCTTCAACGGTGGAGGGATGGATGAGTGGGGGGGGGGCGCAAATTTTCTAAAATGACAACCGTCAACAAACTCTCACCGTCACATGATTAGAAGGTAGCGAAAACATGTTTTCGTGACCTGGATGGAATTCGTGTTATTCTCTAGGATCCAAGCTAGCTGCTAACATATTCTTAAAAATAATAAACACCGAATTATTTTCCCGAATAACGCATTATTGTTCAGAGGGATATTCCAATTAAAAATCTCAACTGGGATATTTCTTGCACAAATGAAACATTCCCCAGGGACTATGCGCTAGTTATTATCAAGTATTGAAATGTAGCATAACAAACCGTCAACTTAGATATAATAATGTGCATTATTATGCGATAGTTTTAACAAATCACGGAGAAGCATCTTAACTAAATTTCAGTTTGAATACAGAGTAATGAGAGGCCTGGGTTAGAATGAACCTCATACGAATGTCAGAATTGTGGTGTTTCAGCTTTCAATTTAGAAATTAATTTCATTGGGTCAAGATTTGACATTCCAAAGTTAGTGCCCATGAATTTTCTACAGATATCCGATTAGATATCTGTAGATTTGATGACCCATATTCTACAATGACTAGAAGATAAAACTGAGGAGTGCCAAAGAATAACTAACTAACATCAACAAAGACTTCTTAAATTCTACTTAAATCATAGTTTCTATTGGCGAAATACGAGTTTCTTCGATTTGGGATGGATGACTTAAAAACTAGAGTGAAGCAATCAAAGTCTGTTAATCAAACGTCGATTGAGTGATGTTGCGTTGAAACAGGTTCTAACTTCCAAAAATTGACCTGTATCTGCCAACAGTTATTATCGGCATTAATGCAATGAGATCTCCCAAAATTCGAATTGTATATGCATCGCCTAAGAAGTAAATGGCTTATAAAAAATGATAAGGGTAGTTCAAATGACAGCTTGTTCAGTAAGAATTAGAGCTCCAAAGAGTGCTTTAATCAAGTAAAGCTTTTTAACGGTGAATATATATGCTATAAACATCTCCAGTAAGTATTAATTTTGGCATAATATGAAATTTCCCCCGGTTCTCTTACCCTAAAATTTCCTTTGATTTATCCGGTACCAAGAAAGAAAGCATACACAGATTCACAACTAACGCAAATCGAGCAAGACGGCAAGGAAATTAAAGTAGCTCTAACCCGTAGTAAAGCCACTTTAGTGGTCAGGCTAAGTTGGGCTGAATATCCCCTCATGAAGCTAATAGTCCTCCCAGTTTTTACTTCGCAACACGAAAAATTAAGATGGACCACAGATTTATTGGACGGATAACAATGAATGAGAGGGGAAAAGATGAAGAAGTGGGGAAAATTGGAGTGGAAGAGGTAGGTGTCAGTACTGAGGGAGAACAATCCGGGTTGTGGGGAACAGACAAAATAGTGCATAATGGAGATAAGGAGATTGAGCCTTTTAAAGAAAATTAACTCATTGAATGGGGTTGAGCAAGGGAACTTCCCTCGATGGGTCGAAGTGAGGTTGAGAAGGCGCCGATCAAGTGTTTTCTTGTGTGAACGATCGGTGGTATGGAGTATAACATCGGTTATTTGTTAGAGGATGAAATGGTCTGTACATGGTAAACATATTTATGTTGAGTCTAGGGGCAGGCGTGTTTGCCAATAAAGTAAAGATACCTTAGGAACCTGATCAAACTAGGATAGATAATCTCCCTTAGAACCAATGATTTTCCTTAGGCTAACAGGTGAAAAATAAACAAACAAAATGAAGACGAATGAGAAGATCAAGAATTTGGTTGGACAAACGAATATTAGACGATTTGAAGATGAATGAGAGGGGAAAAGAAGAAGGATTAGAAGGAGAAATATGGGGAGGAGAGGAAAGGCATCAGTACTGAGAAAGGAAAATCCTGATCGTGAAAACAGGCGAAATGAGGTACGATAACGTGAATAGTCGATATCACCTTCCTTGTTCACTAACATGTAATTGAGAGAGCACGTCTATGTGTCGTATGCGCAAAATACTGTGGTCATGTCTAAATCAGCCAACAAAATCGACTCGGGCCTCTAAAAAGAGTAAACCATCACATCGAGGGAAATCGAGCAGAACCAGTGAAGTGTGATTTCGTAATGACCAGCAATTTTTGGTTGCTTTAAGTCTGATAAAACAGAGGGGAGGTTGAAATACGCATATCAGAATGTCATCTTCAACAGTGACATAAGATCCGACGAAAATTTCCTTAATTGAACTTTTGTATTTTCCTGAACGGAAGTGGAAGTCTAGAATATCAAATTTCCTTACTCTATCTCCAAATTATATAATTATATGTATAGCTAAGCATTCACTTTGCTTAATAATATTATGTGTACCATTTGTATAAATAAATAAACTTATTTAAAATTAATGGAAGAAGTAATGGGAAACAATCTGAAAATAATTCGTTGTCGCAATTTTTTGAAGTGCCACTGATTGACTCGTTTCGAGACTCGATTAACATCAAACAAGTCTGAAACTCTGAGATCCCTTAAATTAGAAATCACCCCTTTCATCTTGGTGGTTTAACCACATTCGTGGTATCAAGTTCAATTTATTTTATTATTATTGGGTACATATTATCAAAGTGATCACTTAAAAAATATATGCTGGTCAGGGAGAGAAAGGTGAATATGAAGATTTCAGACAAAGAAATGTAACGATTTCTCCGATTATCAAACTCTGCCTTTTTGTCTCGAGAAATTAGTTGGAATTAAATTTATTTGAAATTGTATTTTGAAAGTCATCGGGTGAAAATTCTACTGTGTGCCAATTATTTCGCTAATGAATGTTTGCAGTCTTTTTCACATTGTAATCTAGTCTTACACAAATACTTCTAATAAGCTTGATGGAAGAAGAAGAAAGCATTCATCCGGAACTATAATGTTTAAAATATCCCAAATCTATCTTCGTTGCTATTAAGTTAATATTACCTTGTTTGAGCCTATTTATCACTCACGTTATGCTTTTATTTGTATTACCGGAGCTTCAGTCCAACTACTGATGAAAAATCAACTATCTAAGTGCTCTTCCCGTATTGGAATTGTTTTGGACGATATTATATTGTTTGAATTAGAAGACGCTCAAAGGTATCTAGATAATCATAAAATCTTTCAAAAAATACGAAATGTCCCTGTAAATAGACAAATAAATAAATGAAATGAAGTTGGGGAATCGTTGTCCCACAAAAATTGGTAGAAGCGATAGTCTGCTACTTCCATCCATCCCCATTCAGCTCAGATTATCATAAAGCACTTAACATTTTTACTATAAGCGTAATAAGAGAGAAATAAACGAATGACTGAAATTAATTCCCATCTAACTGAACCAGATAACATGATTAGTCAACTAGATTAACATAATAAAACGTGAATACGATTAAATCAAAATTTTAATATAGTGCTTGTCCATTATCTCCCTTTCATTTTGTTCTACGATACAAACACATTTTATTTCCATTTCTAAAATGGAAGTATCAAATATAATTTCTATATAAGATTGTTATATATTCTATTGTACCAAATATTCAGTGCAAATCTTTATTTGTTGTTAATTCAGAGGTTGTACCAAATAGTTATTGTTTTAATAAGTATGCACATGTAGCAAACTTACTTAGTAATTAAATCGTTAAATTAAGTTCGCAAAATAATAACATTAATTCACAAGCCTATTTTTATTTCGGCCCACTTAGTGGACGACTTTCAACCCACTCTACCAATCAAATTTGGCCTTAATCACAAAACATCTACGACCGTTTTGAATTTGCGATTAATCAAAAGGGCATTTCGCTTTAGACCTGAATTAAATTAATGTCAAACTGACCGAAAGCGGCATAACAATAAATTTATGATTTATTAATTTAGAATCCCAACAGCCTTATAGATTATACCTAGATTTCCAACTACCCATTTTAATCAAGTGTTAGGGGACAAAGCTATATTAGGATAATTATTTGCAGATCCGTCACATTTTTTAAGACAATTATTCTAGAAGATGAGCAAGTTAAGAAGAGGAAGTGCCCTAATAGTGCAACTGTTGAATCATATATATGCTGTTTTAGCTGTCAGATGGCAACTTTTTATTGGCTATTCAAAAGACTAACAAGAGACCAAAACATTACTCAGCATACATGCGTCTGTGGCGCAATGGTCTACGTGAATGACTGACAGGTCAGAAGTCATAAGATCAATGCCCATTGGTGCACAACCAGTGGTGTTTGTGACCGACCGCTCCGGTTAATTCTGGTAAACAAAAGATGCGGTGATAGAATATAACTCATACAACAATTTAGGCTCTGTATAATAATCCCAGTTCCAATTATTCCGTAGATCCTTATGTACTACCCTTTCAGAATTTAATTTCTAACTTACCATTCTTTCTCTCAAAATCATTACTACCTCTCCACTCAAATATTGGTCTTCTGATTTGCGAAAGATTATTGTGTCCTGCTAGTGTTTATGGAGATCTTTAGTTTTTGTTGGGGTCCTGAAAGTAGCTACTTTACAAAGCTTCGGGAATATCACCCAGCTGGCAGTCGCTTTTATTAATTATCAAGACTCATTGTTCAATCATCCTACATGCACATCTGCAAAGGTCTAGGATTACACTAATCCTGGATTTACCATGGAAACCCATCAAAGTACACGTCTTATTTGTGTTCTATATCGGTAATATCTTAACACTTTTCTCTGTTTACCTTCTTTCAAGAACTTTATAATCCCAACTTTCCTTCCATTCCCAATCTACATATCAACTCTCTTACCTTTCTCGAAGTCTCTGCTTTTCTACCAATGAGACCTCTGTTGAAGTGTTTTAGTGACAACTAGTTATCTCAGCACCTGTAGAGTTCTTCCCGAGCTATCACTCTTCTAACCTCTTACGATCTTGACACACATCAAGATGGAGAGAAGAGAGAGATCGCTGGTTGAAGTTTTATTGAGCACAGAGAAAAATCTCGAAAAATTATGGAAGGTGATTGTGTGAGTAGGAAAGTGGATTCAGCCTAGTAATGTGTGTGTGTGTCTACGGAGGGGTATCTACACTCTATGAATTGAGATAATTCTGCTGGGTCAGACAAATCTAGATGGTCGACCATCTAGGCCAAACTAACTCAGTGAGCAGATATTGTCGAGTATCTTGTATAGGTGCTAGCCAGGATACTTGACTGTAGGTCTTGTGGACAAAGAAGAGCCTCAGATGTCGAATCGATTTATAAGATCGGGTTGAGTCTCGATAGGGAAAATTCATAAATTTTTAAGAAGAAACTAAACTTGAAGATGTTCGTGACGAAACGATTCGGGAATTAAAGATGGCAATTTTAATAGATAAATGAACTATGCTGAAGACTATGATGTACTAGAGGGGTGATAGGTTACATAACCTCCATTCTCCAGACTCTGGAATCCTTAACTACATCCCAATTCTACATCTTTGTAATAAAACTGTCACTGTCATACTATCCGAATTCATTCCTTTTAGTTACTGTAACGGCTCACAAACAGAAACTTGCTAGCGTGACTCCTCCATTTCATTTGATAACAGTCACTTTAATTTTTAATGTGGAGATTCAACGTTTAATACGGTACCTTTCTATTAAATACATATAGGGCACATAAGAAATGCTTTCCTTAACTTTACGGGATTATAATTAGGACTCGTACATTTTGGCCTAGTTTTTGACTCACTCTACATAGTTACTGCTTGCCGTTAAACGAATTTCTATGTAAGTGGCTAGACTGATAGATATACTAGTTAATTTAAGAAATATTTTCAACTTACTGTGACTAAATTCCATACTGTGACGACAGAAGATTCTCAATAGAATCAATGTTTTCTTATTTCCTTCTATGATTTCCCAACGGGATTTCTTCTCTGTAGTGATTAGCCTTATCTGTAATATGCTTAGATGGTGAATTTTGGTATTTAGCTACATCACTGTTGAATTGTCCCTGTATTTCTAATTCATAGACAGTCTTTGCCTCATCTTCGAAGTTCTAGTGGACAGCTCGATGTGACAGTTGAACTATTCGTCTAAATCACAGAGATTTCGGACTGTTACTCTCTTGATTTACAACTTTGAGAAATAATGGTCTGCACCATGTTAAAAGCACTACATGTGTTCGCCAATTTATGCTTGAGAGAGTTCTCACTTTTAAGGGACATCGTGACATGTGGTGACTCGTTTCATATTATCTTAATTTTACTCTTAATTCATTTGTATTTTCAACGTCATCCGTCGTCTTAATTAGTCGAATTGCTAAACCAATTTGCAATGTCATCTTGCGAGTAATTAACTTTTCAGTGTGTATATGTTATATAGATTATCGAATAACGATGTAATTATCTTTGCAATTTGGGCCGACTAAGTTCAATCGGTCGTTTAACCCATTATCTCTTTAAATGAATAATAAGCCGCAAACTCTGCTCTTTTCCTTCTTGAGATAGTAAAACTATTACAATTATCTGTAATCCTCGGTGCTTTCCTGTGATGCCTAATCAACTCCTCTATCGCGCCTCTGTTTCATTTGGTGATCAGCATAGTAGTTTCCGATGTATTATGAGTATAATTCTCTGCGACAGTATGTTATCATCAATTCTATGTGCATTTGTTGCTTTCGGGTAGTTACTACAAAGCACACTTTCATCACTCTTAGAGTTTGAGTATTTTTGGTTATTTTGCAGTTCCTCATGGCCTGCTTGATTGCCAGCTGCATTTCTGAATGGTGATTTAAACCTCAGAAACGGATTCTTTATGTTGAGAAATTCGCTGTTGGCTGCTCTTTTTAAGATAGTCTGTCCATGTATGCCTTTGTGGTTATTGATTTGATGCTCGCCAGCAGAGTCTATAATTCTTGGTCTTCCATTTCCTGTGGCATTTGACGAAGGAGTTTCTTGAATATCATGAATATTTTTTCCTTAAGACGAACAGGGAGTAGGATTTCATCAATTTTTGGTATACAGATTCCTTTCACGTTTACCATGCGTGTCTCCCTGTGTTAGCTTGATCGTCAAAGCCTTGATTCCAGTCGAGCCACTTTTGATTACCATCAGTATTACCAGCCGCAATTTTGAACTTGAAGGGAATCAGCTACTGATATTGGGTGAGTTTGAGACTTCGTTGGGAGAGATCCCCAGTCTTTTATAATAAGACTTAGATAGCCTTGGTGCAACTTGCACAACCATTTCGAGAAAGTAGATGCTAACTGAACGTCAAACGAGAAGAAAAATACGAAACATATAGTGATCTACCCTGTAATTTTGGCTAGTATCAAACTTGCCACCAATATTTTTTAAAATTATTTCACGAAATTTTCTACATATATTTCCTACATTATTTAGTTACGGACATTGATGATTATATCAGAGTGAACTGATCCCTATCACCCAGTATCATTATTATTGGTGATAGCCTTGAGTCTGAGTGTGAGAGCGGAACTGAATGATAAATGAACGTGATAACCGGGGATGAGTGGTGAACGGAGTTATGTATAAATTGATAATTGATATTGATTCAAAACTAATCTTGAGCTTTTAACTTGAGCGCTATCTGCATCAATCATACTCTCAGCAACTTCGATAGTTCAGCTGTCAATTATGGCAATTAGGATATGCTTTGTTGCGTCGTGTCAATTATAACTTCGCATGTTACGATAAATGCCCGGCATTTTATTCTAATAAAACCAGTTTACAACCGCAGCATACTTTATTCTTGTGTCAAATAAACCTTGAAATTCCTCCATTAAAGAATTTTTCTACTTAATATCACCTAATTAATTTACTTCACTAATGCATCAAATTTTTTGAAATTAGTTGAGGCCAACAGCATAAGAAATGCTTGTACAGTTTTGATTAAAGAAGATGGATAACATGACGTTACAGGTATTCAAAATATCTTAAAAATAAGGCCATATAATTCTCTGAGATATTCTAGCTTATTCATTAAAAAAAGAAATATGTTAGAAATGTCCGTAGTGATATGACGAATAGAAGCAGTTGTATTTATTTCAAAATGATGAATAAGCGTCCGAAGATGAAAAAAGGACATTGAACCAATATTGAAATATTTAGAACAAGTCAAATGAGCCTCTGGCTGGTGCCAAAATGTAAGCAAATTAAAGTGCAGCTCGTCAGGAATTCTCAATACGGACAAAAAGTGGCTACCGAATTGACCTAAGACATAAATATGTGGCGAAATGTAGGAAAAATAAAGGGATATATTGCACTTCACTTTGAGAGGAATCCGATTTTCCGAAAGAGTTGACTTACGATAATGGGGAATTGTCACTATCTCTTGTCATGATGGTCACATATTTTGAAAAAGAATTGTCATATTTTCAAAATGTTATTGGAAAATTTCAGTTGATTCAGTCTATAAAATTACATTTATTTTTATCTATTTGTTGACGATGGAAGTGTTGGTTGAAGAAAAGGTATCGTTTCAGACTGCACATAACTGTAAAGTTGAATTGCAGTTGTGGGAATTGGGACTAGTGCCATGGTGCTGGGTGGAGTTAGGAGTCCTGAAAGGGATTCACGTAGAATGGCGGATTGAAGGTCGTCGTAATTGGTCTTTGTCTGATACGAATTGTCCATATACGATAGAGATAGGCGCCGAGGTAGGCGCCTGCCATTTAAATAGTCAAGGAAGAATATATGAGTTGTAGAAAGAGTCTAAGAAGGTGCGAGGAGGATCATATCAGGATGGATGATGATAAAATCTTCCAGTTCGAACAATCCTCACTCACGATGAGAAAAATGCAGGCTAGCACAAACGTCCACGGACGATTTTATTAATCCAGTTGCCTAGTAAAGTATAGTTCTGGACTAAGTCACTCCGAAACATATAGGATAATAATGATTGAATATGATGGGAGGGGGTCAGATAGGAATAATGATTTGATTTGCTTTTAGGCGAGAGATCAATAACATTTAAATGTGTTTGGTCAAGTAAGCAGGTCATTATATAAACATGGATGTAGGAGGAAAAGTATTTAATGCAAAATGGGATATCTACTAACATAACTTCATACTTTGTCTCAGGAGTGACAATTCACATCACGGTCACTCTCACTTCCAAGTCACTCTCACCTGTCATCCTTGAAGTTAGTCTAAATAGCAAATGCCATCGGTTCGGCGGTGGGTTGACCTTAAACTGTCAATTATATGCAGATTTGTTTTCTATTAATTATCTTCGTTAAATTGATAAAGTGCCTTAGAGTGAACACCCTATTGTCTTCTCCATCTCTGGATCCGAGGCAATTATAGCCTAGCGATGTTTATTGAACACCTAGATAATGGTATCAGAAACGAAGCTTTTATAATTGCAACAAATAGTTTGGAATTTAAATCGGTCTCCGCATACCAACACTGTCCGAAGATGATAGAAAGCATATGTAAGCAGATGAAGCAACCGGAATAATCTGTCCAGATCAAAGATTGTGAGAAAGGCCAAAGAATGACTTATGAATATGAATCTCCTTTCCCACCAAAAGTTGGCTGAACGAATTTGATCATGTATATGAAATTGTATGTAGGAGTAAAACCATTTTCCGTTTTAATAATTTCAGTTAGCGGAGGTATTTAAATAGGTTAGATTACATTAACTGTTCCGGTGGTGCAGTGTTTACGTATTCGTCTGCAAAGTCAGAAGTCATAGAGACAACGGGAACCGATTACATTCAGTGAGAGGAATTGACAACCTCACTGATTAAATCTGCCTAATAAATGAGGGTGGCAGAATTGGAAGTTCCCACCATGCCACCACCATAACTACGACGATTGTTGGAAAACGCTTTTCCTACTTTAACAATGTCTAGTCCTCTTTTGCCGCCAATATCAGTTCAAATAAGTTTTCAACTTGCTTATTTTCGTTTAAATACTCGCATGTAGACTCAGAGTATGAAATCGCTAGAGATAAAACATGCTTTTCTTCATACACGATCGAAGAAAATTATATGTTAAAGGATGGTGTCGCAGCATTCTCCAAATGTTCTGATGGCTTATTTACACTAATGAGACCTTGACTCTGTTGATTCGCATTTTTTTGTCATTTCTTTACCGGTGAAACACGAACAGGTTTCGATTTCGCGACTGGAGATTTGACAGGTTACCGCCAAAGGAAACTATCAGATTCACTGAAGATGCTGTTTAAATTATCATCATACATATGTCTTTATGGTGCATGAATTACGTGTTATTTGATTTGGGTTCGGGCTGTCATCTACTGCCGGTGATAACAAACCAAATGTATTTGCATATAAGACGACCGATTGCGGTAATGAACGCAATAAATCGAAAATAAATCACCTATTCACAGGATGTACAATGAGAAAAATGCGGCCTAACGGTGTTGATATTGTGGTATGTCAACAACTAATCCAGAAGAGTGTGTGAATTATTATCTAGTATCATGCGAAATCTACAATTTAAATTTGATACATTTTCTGCCTTTTTTCCATTCTGGACTTGGCAAATGACGCTCAAGCCTATATGAAGTAGGATTCTTCTGATTCCGTGAATCTCACTCCTACTGCCAAAATACTTATCTTAAAAGTGTACTTCTACGTGTTTATAAATTTCTCCATGATTTAAAATTAAAAGGCCTTTTAGTTCTACATTGGAAAAATAAAAATAAAATGTTATGGAAGCTAAGTCTGCTAACTATTTTTTTATTTCTAACCTCTAGTGCAGAGAATATGGAATCGCTAGGAATAAAACCTCAAAACATCAGTTTTCTCCATTCCATACAAAACTGGGATTAGATAATAGAACTGCATCTACCCATTTGTCAAGCAGAAAACTTTATTCCATAAGTGTGGCGTCATGTAGATTAGAACTTACGCGGCGCAAATTTGCGAATTTGAGGGTGCATAAACAACTTCCTCCTAATTTTCTGCTGACTCATCCGTGGTGATGAGACCATTATAAGTGTGGTCCAAACGACTGACAAACATCGCCGTCCGGCTTCTGAACATCGCCTTGATGATTGGTAACTGTGATACAACAATCCACTTCCGTTTCCCAATTTACATATTTCCAGCTATTTGAAATTAGTTTTCTATCCTCTAGCCAGATCGCTCCTTACCCTTTCCTCACATATTCTCAGCAATAAAGTGAAAGAGAGCGTTCAAAATATTTTTTATGTCATTTTGATAGATATCATCATCTGAATTTAATACCAAGGATATGCATTGGACGGGAAACATGTAGCTTTCAATGTTACAATTATTGGACGACAGGAAAAGTGAAATTTTAAGATTCCAGCCCTGATCTTTAGCCGTAATACTGATGATTATTTCGTTATCTTGAGTTATTTGACAGTGTTAACTTCGACGAAAATACCGTTGAATAAAAAATAGTTAAAAATTATTTAAATTATGGATTTGCATTTATATACATCCTCCTTCATTTAGAGAAGAATTTGAGTTTTGTCTAACCTTAATTCCTTTAAAATCGGAAAAAGCCCATATCATAAAACCCTTCCCATTTTTAAACCCGAAGAGTTATTACGCGAAGGCAAACTGAACTACTCAATTCAAATCCATTTTACAAAATAAAATACGGCTGGGACCTTTAGCTGGGCAGCATCCCCTATATATTAAAAAGAACCTAATTGAACACTTTTAAGAGAAAAAGAGAGAAAATTTTAATGAAACCTCCTATGAGGATGAAATTTAATTTTAATGAGGTACGAAAATTTAATGAAACTAATTAATATTACCAGATTCCCATCAAGGAGAAATTAGATAACTTAGCCTAACATTCACATTTAAACTTATATTACCATACCTGCATTTATTTATTTTTTTAAATGGTAATTTTTTAATTTCAATGATAAATTCTGGTTGTGCTCCAGTGGCGCATCGATTAATGAGCTCGTCAGCGAAGTCAGAGGTAACGGGTTAGATGCCCATCTGTGCACACCAAGTGAGCTAAATGGTCAACCACAGTCGTTAAGTGTGTCTAAGAATTTGTGTTTCTTATCATGAGGGCTCCCTGATGCTACTCACCTACTCAATATGAATGTTGGGAAGTGCCTTCCTGAATGGACTTCTAAGTAGTTAGACATCATTTGAGAGAGATGTTCACTCATGCGATTTCAAATAGTTATTTTTGATACATTCTTTGGTAAGGTGGAATTTAATTTGAAATACTTCAGTGTAATTCTATTTAAGGGAAATTGCAATTCTTCTTTTTGAGATGTAATTCTTAGGTAAATCTCTCACTTAGCGAATAAAATTATTCGAAGATCTAAAACGATTCTTTTGTAGGAGATATGGGGGCTAAAGAGAGTTTTCGATTTTTAAAACAGAACCATGTATTTGACTGAATCTTAACTAACTTTCATAATATTAACTATTTCAAAGCTAGCGCCTGCATTTTCAGGCAGATAAAAGGAACGTTTCCTACTAATTTTTATATTGGAGCAAAAAATTGCAAATTATTTTCTAATGTATTTGACCTAGTTATTAGAAGTAAACGTACGTTTTCATTTTTTCTTTGGATTTTCACAGATTATGATAGTATCTCAGGCTTAGCAATTTAGTAGATCGATTGGTTGCTTATAAAGGTATTAGAATACTAAGTAGCGTGAGTAATAATAATCGATTTCTAGTTCAGTTCCCATGGCCTTGGGTCCACAACAGACAGTGAAATTGATGCAAATTAATTATTGACAAACGCAGTAAACCGTCTTTTACAACATTCCCAAAGAAATCTAAACTATTTAAAATTATATTTCGGTATAGTTATAGTATTTGTTCTTGTAAATACCTAATTTACAACAAATACACATCGGCTCTGTAGCGGATGCTACACAAATAAGTCTTTTTGCTAAACCTCAGTAATCCTCTCAAGAAGTCCAAATAGCCTCTATCAGAGACCTCTAGTCTAAATTTGCCCTCGACATTAGCAAGGCTATGCCCACAGTAGCAAGGACAAAGAAGACACTAAGTGGAGAGAGTTTATTGCTCAACTCCCGCTCACTGCCCGAAGCATAGTCATTAAATAAAATCAACACTACGCTACAGGGATATTGATCACTGATTGGCTGAGGAGGCCTCCACACACACGTCCGCGCTTGCTTGCTACGCGATCGGTTACACGTCCGCACTTTCCAGAATATTCTGGTGCACGTGAGACCCCTCGACCAGCCTTGATTGTGCTGTGAGCTCCACACCTCCATCGAATCTTGTAAACTCGCGTAATTTGAGATTTAATCTTTCGTGCTATTAAACAAATTATTACTATTTTGCATGTAAAATTCTTATGAATTCTGATTATCACTTATAAGGAACTGAAAGCTATTCCTTTTTACTAAACGAACGCTAAAGTGAAGCTCCAAACTTAAAGGCATCAAATATCTCAATCCAAGAAGAGTCGAGAGACAAAGTTAAATATTTTATTGCTTTTATAACTATCTTCGATTAGATTGTTAGTTGCTAATTTTATGACCAACCTGGACTTTATACCTAGTGAGAACCTGGCTTCTAAACTGAATAACATATTCTCATTTAGTGGCCTGAACTCAGATGACATGTAAACTTTTATGCGTCTTTATTCAGTAAATAAATGCAGAAACCACAATAGTTTTATGAAATAATATCGAACTAAATGTGGCCGCCTGTTCAAAATTCACACATTTAAATTATCATACATTTGTGATGGTTACTTAGGAAGTTGAGTTTTGAACGAAATTATTTCCGATCTCAATTATTAGTTATTTTTATATGCGAACACTATGTAACTAAGGCAGGTCAACGACTTCCGGATGCTCAAAATAGTACATACAACTTTTGGTGATCTAACCTGTTAACTCTTGCCTTCAACTAATTTTTACATGTATGTCACAAGTGTCAAAAACTACTTTGGTTGCTAGCGTAGCTTCATCTTCTCGTCCTTTTTTGACTAACTACTATCTCAAACCAAGTTTGTCAGTATTGAATGACAAGTAGGAGGTTTTGAGTCGTTCTGAGAACATAATTTGAGCCTTTTTACGTTCCTCTATTTGAGACGTTGATAAGTATAGAGAATCAAGGTCGGTTACATTTTTATTAGATTACATAAAAATATGACTAAGTTTCAACTTCTGGTGGTATTTGATTGAAAAACCTTCCTAATGATAACTTTATTATTATTAAGTCCACTTTGTGATAAATTATCAGTTGAAATAGGAAGACTCGATTTAGAGGAAAGAAGCATGGCTTCCTATCTTGAATTTGCTAGAAGATCGTGGATTAGAATATTTTTCTTAACTGAACGCTTGAAATTGAATGTCGAAAAATATTAGAAATGAACAGGATGAGGGCTGGTCTTTGGAGTGCTCACTTACGGTGTCTGAATTATTGATTATTCGACTTCACCGCGCCGTGCATTTCAGACAGAACACCACAAAGCACAGTCTAGCTAAACTATAGCTGATTCATCTTCGACGACGGCATGACGGGTACCGATAGTGCTCAAGATTCTGGCTATTACCACCAATCGGACTGAAAGCGTCCCCATGATGACTTGTCCGTTTATTTCCCAACCATTCATGGATATCTATACTTTTTCCCTAATTTTATTGAATTTTGTTATTTTTAAATAAAACTCAAAGTGGCTGGAATTCTCATCTGCGGCCACCTATCTTCGGACTAATAACCTCGGATCTGGACAGACCGTTGAAACCAAGTCGGCGATAGATGATAATAGTCAACTTACGCAATCATTTTTTCAATCATGTGTATTTTAGATTTATGTTGTACTTCACGGATCAGATTTAATCCGTGAACTAGGCCATTGAGGGTCATAAAGATGTCATCAAATAAATTGAGGAAGTAGTTTGCAGTACATTCCTCTTTTCAAGTAGGACGACTTCAGGTACTTTCCTACAGAGAGGACCAATATTTACAAGTTAAGAGTAGTGTACTAGTTTTTGAAGTTAACAGTGGAGTTTCCTTTATTTTAAGACTATCCGAAATAGAAGCAGTTCCTTCCCAACTACTTTATTCGAGAATTTTGAAAGACCCAATATCGAAACGGGGTCATGTCATAGTTCCGGGATATTTCCATTTATATCAAATGCAATTGCCTTCAACAAAATAATCCACAACGGTAAAGGTATTGAACGCAACTGAGTAATTTCGTCTCACTTAATCCTAGAACTGTTGAAGAATGCAAACCTTCATTCTTGTAAACGAAAATCAGTGCAAATGACATTCAACCGTCTTCAAAATTAAGCGACCCAAACTTTCTTAAATTTCTCATACTATGGAACAAAGAAGCGGCATTAGCAGCTGAAGCTAATTTCTTTTCAGGGCCAAGCCTTCATAATACAATTTCCATTCCTCTCATTAAGTATTTTATTGAAAGCTACGCATTTGCTTATCTAACTAGCTGAACATTAGCTAAATTTCGACTAGAAGTGCAGAGAATTCAATTGCGCTTTTTGTGATGACAATGAATATTAATATTCTGGATTCATTTCCGGTGAAGAATTTGAATATTTATTCTGTTGAATGTAAAGAGTAAAAAAAATAAAATCGGTTCTTTAAAACGCAATCAAAAATTACATTAGGTTCCCATGCTAAAATTTAAAAAAGTTATTCTTAGCTTTGCTATTCTGCCGAAAGGCCAGACCCTAATAGAAATGACCGAACCGAGCAGAAAAAGTGTTTATACGCACATACATAGTCGAATGGACAACCACTTTGATGTCTGAAGCAAAGTGTGAGAGACCGGATTGGTCTTCTAAAATTATGGATAGGTGGGTTGTAGTCGGCGTTCGCTCGGTTCTCAGGCGTGGTTGACTGAAATAACCACGACAAAAGACTTGAAATGCTAAGGAGCTATGCTATTCACTCCAGGTATTACAAAAATCCAGGAATATTTCATTACAGCATATTTAAAATAAGTTACACGTTGTTAGAGCTCCTTTTTATATTCCGAAACTAAATTCCAGAGTCAATAATGAAATTAGAGAGCGCATGCCGTAATTTGATTAATCAAAGCTATGGCACCTATTCTCTTTAACTGGTCTTTTACAATTCATGAGGAAAGATGGATACTATTTTGAATCTGCTATTATTAAGGCTAAACAAAGCACTACCTTTACAATGATCAGAGAGATAACATGTTGGAGCTCCTCTATTGAGAAATTCGTATTCTATCATCAGTATGTTTTCTATCAACATAAACGTAGAAGGATGGGTGCGCGTCTAAGAGCAGACGTGTATATCGTCCGGTGGGTCATCAATGAACTAAAACCTGCTATTTGATTTGGTAAATCGTCATTATCAGAACGGCTTGAGAAGTTTATTACGAGGGGATTCAAAGATGTTTGCAACACATGCATTGAACGTTACCACAACAACTGTTACTGTTACTACTGGCTTGAAGTAGTTCGTTGTTATCAGCATATTCGCTCCTTTATGTCTCAAGAAAGATGATTACTATTTTTTTATTACCCACGGCAGGGTAAACGAAAATGTACATTTTTCCATTGTGCGAACAACAAAATGATCCAATTTGGATTAAGGAATGAAAATAGAGTGGAAGTAGGAATAAAGTCAAGGCATCAAGAAAGTCCTACAAAATTTGATATTCAGATTCAAATGTTACGTTTTTTAAATTTCTTCCCTGGTATAGTCCTATGCTTAGTATACCTTTGAAGCGGAGGTTGGATGTCAAGAATTGTACCATTACCTGAGTGAATTCGTGTTTTCGGGGTCCAGAGCCAACGGACCAGTTGATTCTATTAGATGATTGGTCAGACACTAGGTACATTTGTCCTTTGAATAGTCAAGATACTGGGAGATTCAAAAGAGTTAATACGATTTTAGCATTAACATTCAATGGATTGGTTAAACTCGTTATTCTTATCGTCTTTATTGAAAATGTGGAAAAATCTACTACATTTCTAATATCCAATGTTTACACTTACAAATCCGTATCTAACTTAATTTTCCTAAAATCAAAAGGGAGTGACTGGTGAAAAGCAATTTCGATTCTTCTGAAAGATTCTTTGCCACTCAGAGGGTATGTGCCCATTTAAAGAGATCTACGGCTAATTCAAACCAATGAATAAATGATTCCATAATCATAGATAGACCCCCATACCTTACAAAAATTTCCTGCATATCCGTAAAGTTTCCAAATTTGTGAGTATTGTGATCCCATTTTTTTTGTTCCCATCGTGATTTATTCCAAATATGATTTCTGCTCCTGTCATCAACTGACCACACCGAGCCAGCTTTTTACATTGCCTTTCTCACATTGAATTTTAAGCCAAATTATTTCCCTGAATACAGCCAAATTTATTTATTCCATTTAAAAAAGAGTCGATTTTGAGACTACTGTAAGAGCTTAGCCTTCAAGGTAAGTGGGGAAAATCTGTAGCAGATGTTGGTTTTAAAGGAAGGTAAACTCATTTAGCTATTCACTGTTCATTATGTTAGCTAGTAATGAAATCACGCTATAATTACATTGAATTTTCTCTGTATGGCTAAAGTCCTATTTTGAATCACCTTCCCTTTCACGACACTATCCTTTCCACATGGAACATTTTAAATATCTGTAACCATTTAAACGAGTGAACAAGTTAAACTTCTATTCTATTTCAATTAAAATATGAAGGAAAGCTGTTTTCCCAATGTACTGAATTAATATATGGCAAACGTAAATAAGAGTATATTAATCGTGGTATCTTGAAGCCACTTGTCCAGCCCTGCTACATCCTCCAATTTATTCCTTCTTCAAGTTCCCTTTGCCACATAGAGTCTTCAACCCAATTTTTCTATCTGATGTTGCTGCATCGAGTGGCCAGTGACTTCCAGAGATCTACTGAAATTTCCCCCACTGAGTTATTCATAAATTACTAAACGCTTTGCTATTTCACGTTTTATAAGTGGAATTAGTTTGTTACAGAATGGATGCAGTTCTCTGAATTTCTGCTAGAACTTGTTTTACCACTTACTACCACGGCGCCTAGAGTAAATAATGTTAACAAGCATAAAATAACATCATAGGAGACAGCTGAATTGTGGATGAAATCAAATAATCTCTCAAGTGGATCTATTGGTTAGTCACTCCCGAGTGGGAAATGTTACATAGTTAACAATCTACTCAGTTTTGAGCTCAAACTATCTAGTCAAGAGCCTGGTGATTAAATCCCAAAACTTGGACTTTGAAATGATGTACCTAACTGTTATTAGTCATTGCTGTACTAACAGCAGAGTAGCAGAAATCCATTGTCTAATGACTCCAAAGTTCAGGCGAAGTAAGGACTCTCATTATCCGACTTTTCTTTCTAACTCCTTTCATCAATTATCTGAATGGTCTTGCTATATTAAGAAAATTCCCTAAAATTTCTATGCTTTGTTCTGGATAAATAATGACCACTAACGTTCAAGGCCAATGATTGCTCCAAAATCTGTCCATTTTCACCACAAATGGTCAGTTTACTTTTACCAATTAACTCTATTTACATTTCCAGTTAAACAGTGCACCAGCAAATTAACGAGTAAACAAATAAGGAATAACACATAAGTGTACTTGAGCATCAACAGCAGTAACACAAGGGATAGAAGAAGAGGAAAAGGGAGCGAAATAAGTAATAAGTAATAGCAGCAGACACAGTAATTCAATCTGCTCCTGCATAAATACACACAGCGGCATTAGAAGAAGACCCTGATATGGTCTTCCCAGTGAACAGGTATGTATGTATCTATACAAAAATATAGTGTAGTAATTAATAAAGAGTTGGGGGTATAAATACTGCTTAAATCGCTTCTTGTCAAGGCGCTATCCCGTCCACTAAGAAGGCGCTTCAGATGATGAGGATTGACCTTGGAAGGGGACGGAGGAGGAAAAGCGTAAAAGTACATCAACCATCAGAAACGACGTTTGACCTGGAAAAAGAGAAACACATGGAAAAGTCAAAACAGGACTTGACGTGAAAACGGTAAATAATTTGCTAGCATATTCATCAAAATTAGCGTCGTGAGGATACATTAAAATTTGGAATGTCCTAATAAAGGGCCAACTAGTGATTACTCGCAGAAAATATTTGCGAATTTGAAGTGTGATTTAAACTTCAACTTATTTTACTCTCCTGATTCTTAAATTTTTTAAAGGAAACGAATTTCAACAATCACTTTCGGAAGGAGATAGGTATCTTGGAAACTCTTTTTGTTGACTAGTATTAACCAGTACGGTCGGCTATTCCGTTCCTTGGATGTACAAAGAGCGATCTCGAACTCTTTTACAATTTCTGGCATTTCTTATAAGGGGTTATAAACTATCATCCAATTGGATAATGAAAACATAAATGTCCTTGACATGACCTAAAGAAGCTAGCAATGGCCATAAATATCTAAGTTTCCGCAAGGTCCTATGTAATAATAAAACGTAAAAATCCATTGCTACGATACCTTAAAAAAATGAGTCGTAAGAGTTAAGTACAGAGATAATAACTTGTGTGGCTGTTTCAAATGGAAAAAAGCGTTGATAAAGTATAGCTGGACCACAATAAGTCATAAAGTTTAATCAAGAGAGTTGCAGGAGTTTCCAAGAAAATCACTTTCAAACAATTACATTAGAGTAGCATCTTGGAGCCTCTAAGATGAGAAACTGGAACCCTACTTCTCCTCTTCCAGTCTTAACCAGAATGTTTGTTCATTTCATTTACTGAATGTGCCCTGACGAGTATTAAACATGAGATCTCTGGTCTGATAGACATTCACGATGACCCCACTATGGCATGTGAGCGTGTTAATAATTAAATTGAACAGTTTGATAATGATCTCCAAGAGGCAAGTGAAGTAAAATGAGACCAACAAACTGAAGTATTCAAATAGTGTAAACTCAAGCTCAAATGATGGAGAGAAGTTTCGAAAATAGCGAACAATAGTCCCTCTAAAGACATGAGTTGAGGTCAGGGTATTCCATTTAACCGAGGATTAGAAACCATTTTTAAGTCCATTGAAAGAAAGTGCTTCCAACATCAATCTTGAGTAGAGAAATATAATTGCGGAGAAACCGCTATTGAAAACTCGCAGTCTGCTAGCCTTCCCTTGGCCGGTCTTAATCAGTAAGGTTTAACTATTTTGATATTTGTATACACTGGATGTGAGCCAATGAATATTACATCGGTGACCTCTAAATTGGGACCCGTATGCAATCTACAAGGATAACTAAGGCCTAGCTTTTCATTTAAAACTCTTTAAATGAAATTTTCATTTCTCCAATCTATATCGCAATTTTGCAATGATTGATTACCTTATTTTAAAGATGTCGGGATGTTTAACCATACAAAAGGCTGTTTACGAAATTTAGAAACCAGTTGTTCAAATGAAAAATTGATTTAATTTTATAAAAGGAATGTAGAACAATACAAAGAACACTAAGAACTACCACTCTCAATCCATGGTTGCCGTGATCTTGATGATGGTAGTAGTGATAACAGTTAGGCCCTGTAAGAACTTGGTGGACTGATCCTCTGCATTTAGGTGTTTAAAGTAATTTCGTGCTAATGACGCTATTCCTTAATTTCTTTACCCCTTTTGACTTTTCAATCCGTATAAATACCGCTGTCCTGTACGTTAGCTATGAACATGGCAATATGGGCTGGCTTAGTCCAGAACGGTTCTCTGCTGGATGTTTGGATGAATCAAGTCATATCAATTTGTATCTGTTTTTCTTAACATTTTAATAAACGCTACTCAACAAAGGAATGACGGAGAGTTTCGTAGTGAGTCAGAAGGTGCTCATGCTACTGACGCTAAACGCTACCTATATTTCCGGTTATACGTCTTAAATCGAGAAAACACACAGGGAGAAAGAACTGAGATTATTAACTCATAGTACTCTGATGAGTAGAAAACAAGAGCCCTCTAATTAAGCCAACTCTTTCCTCCTCATCACAGATACCAAATCTCCGACAGATCTCTTCCTCCTCCTCTTATAAACGGCAGCATGAGAATTTGAGGGCGGAAGTAAATAAGTGGCACATGCTGCTTTGTCTGTCGCGAGAATCCAGTAATTAAATAACAGGTTAATTAAAGCTGCTTAATTACTAAGTCGATTTTGTTAACCCATACAACGACGATGTCGATAAATCGAACCAGCTGAGGTGAACTAGCTCAAAACGGCAACTTGCAACCACGGAAAACAAAAGCCGTCCACCTTGCATAAATTAGCACTTGGAGATTAAAAGAGGAGTAACTAGCTCAGTAAATATTAGGATGAGTATTCGTTCGTACATACAGCCTACTGACCCAATCGCCTACTTTTGCTCAAAACAATTCATTGTTACTATGAGAACAGATATCACTCAAATTGTCAACCCGAAACCGGCATACGAATTTTGGTAAGACGATATGACGTTGAGAATTTATTAATAAAATGCGTTGTCTTTAAATATGGGATAGACATATCATATAAATCTGTTGGGTACTTTCATGTACTATCAAAAAATTGGTCTAGTCTGGATATGTCTAGTTACAATAATTATACAAACTTTTCAGGATCGAAGTCTCCCAAATTCATTCTCTTCCTCTTCCAATAAATGTAGCATCCATAATCATACATTCTCTTGCCATATTCGAGTCTGTGTTGGGAAATTTAAGATGCCCTGAAGTTACTCTGACGAGAAACTCACATTTTACCAGTCCTTTTGCTGTCCAGTGTGGCTGACCATTCAGATCACCGAAAAGAGCACCGATATCGTAACTCCTGGGCTGATGTGTACGTTGACCACTGCGACATCGGGTAATGTCAACAGCTTCAAATGCATGCCATTAACTGCTATAATAATTCATTATGTCGGGAACAGTATATGTAGCTTAGGGATAAATGGAGTTAACTGGCGCCTTTCCCAATTAACATATCTTGAACTATCAAAAAATTAAAACCTATAGCTAAAATACACAGATGAGAAAGGTAGTAAATAGTAAAAACCTTTTTTTCTCTCATTAATCGCATCCTAATTATAACCGAAATCCAATCGCAGAAAAAAATTTCCCTTCCGTTGCGCAGTTTCTAGAGCGCCCTCACGTTGAATTTCTTGAGAACATTATTGATAATGTTCTCATTATAATTCCTTTGCAGTTAACGATGAAAATATTTTGGTCAAAACCTTCAAGAATATACAGTATCACAGAAACTATAAACATCAAACACTTGACCTAATTTCGTAGACACACCAAGTAAAATGATCAACTGTGAAAATCGAGGACATATACTCATCCAGAAAGCCATATATTAAATCATGGAATTAGAATATGAAATAATTGAATCATATACATTAAGAGAAGGCAAACAGTACAATACTTCCAGAATTCAAATAAATTATGACTCTTGACATCCTGACCTCATAGCATACTACTTTTCGTCCTAGCCTTTCATCACTTACCATTTCACATGCTCAGATGCTGTTTCATTGTCATAATTTTTAACTCATTTATATTACTATGGCGAATAATAAATAAAAATACACACTAATAAGAGGAATACCGAAAAAAGTATTTCTAGAAATGAAATTACTAAACGCGTTACGTCAACTCCACCAGGCAATTAACTATGAACGCAAATTGAAACACGAATTTATCACCCAATTGTAACATCAAGCAACCTTTCTGCCTATGTTTGTTTAAGCATTTCTCCTGCGCAAATTGCAGGAAATCTGGTACATATCAGATCTTCGATGAAACCATTAAAACTGTTAGAATAAGTCATTGAATCTAAAAATTAGAGGCTGTTTAACCTCTTGTAATAACTTCTCATGTTTTGGCTAACAATTCAATGAGCAAATTATCTGTAACAGTTAGCAAAGATACGAATTTGGTAAGAACAATTTACTGATAGCGCTACTGTTAGCGTGCCTGTCTATGCAGTCAGAGGTCACGGATTCAAAGCTTATCAGTCCTCACCCAGTGAGCGAAATGGCCTATCGCACCTATTAAGCTTGGCTAATGAAGAGAACGGCAGATTTCGGTTTCTTCACCAGGGGGCTCTATGATGCTACTCCTTTACCCAAGATCAATGTTGGAAAACTCTCCCCTAGGGGAACCGGATTTATTTTAAAGCTTAACACGACATTAGTGAATGTTCACTGATACTTTCTTTAAAAGAATCAATTTTATTTCATTAACCTCCCATGGTTAAGATAGGTAAAAGACATGTTTCTTCCAATTAATTCCCCCTAAACAAACTAAGATAGTCATGGCAACTCCCGCAAATTTCTCGAGGAAAAAATTTAACCGATTATCTCGCATTCTCCACCACAAACCGAAACACAACCGCAAAAACAACAGCATTCTTTCTCCTGCAAGTTTGTTCAAAAACGCCCCACCTCTTCCAATGAAAAATTTTCGAGCAAGGCTGAGAATCAGTGGGCGAAAAAGCTGAAGTAGACCTTAAACCCATTTTGTACTAAATCACATGAACTACCTATAAGCCACCATTTTGTGAATGTGTGTGAACGAGCAATTGCTGCGAGTGCACATATGTATGTGAACTACTATTTTTAATGCACTTCTATTGAATGGAAGGGAATGGACACAAAAATTAAAATCTGATCAAATATCATAGACCTTGCAGGTAAATTAGTGACATGACAAATAAACATGTTTCAATCAAATGATAACAAGCCCTGAATACTATGGACACAGACTCACCCAGCAACCCCGGGATAAAGTAGTGAAAACTAAGCTTAGACACGTATAAATGCCCCCTTATGAGAAATTAAAAAAAAACCCCAATTCAAATTAAGTACGACTCGGCATTTCATCCTTTACAGATCTTTTTTGTTACTTCCCATGATTAAAATCTGCCATTTTTGTATTGCCAAGAGTAGTAAAAATAAAATCGTTGATGAGATAAAGACTGATCAAGGGATCCACTTCAGTCTTGAACATTATTGGATAAAATACTTGGAATATTAATCGAATGTGCACTCCTATACGGTAGATAGCAAAAGATTAAAAGTCGTTCAGAACACTGCTCGACAGATGACGTTAAACATCCAGAGAAAGAGGAAAGTGAATATTACATTACTGGCAAGAAATTTCTCTGAGACCAGAAGGGTCTTCTGTAGGAAAAAAAGGAACTGAATTCAGATACTGAGACTTATCAATTATGTTTATGAATAACACTTAAGGTTGCTGTGTGAATCTTTGAATTATTGTCTTTTAGAAAAGAACTTCTGGCTTCTAACAGTTTCCTTACAAATCGATGCGGAAGAAGACAAAAGTGTGACAGATAAAGTTATTAAGAAATTCCTACTACTTCCTACTCCAGAAATTTAAATGTTCAAGATGTGATGAGTCATTGACACTCTGAGGGGTCCGAAAAGCAATTGTTCGAGTGCAAGAGATGGGTCATTGTAGAAGTACACGCTAGGATCAAAGGAAAAATCTGGCATGTAAAACTCGAGTCTACGGGGTTTATAATGGAGATCAAGCAGTTTAAGAAACTAAAGACGAATATTTACGCACTATTCAAATTTCAGATAAAAGCTCAAGCTATACATACTTATGCTTTATTTATATTTTTATCATGCTTAAGAGTTTTACAGTTAGAATTTCGGCAGAATAGTGTTAACTCTACGAGAGAAAATGTAAAAAAATGATCACTGATACACTTTTCAGGACGTTAATAAGAGAAATACATATCCAATTTTAAATCTCTGCTGGTAAAACCAACTGACACAGACAATGAAAGGAAATGAGCAGTATATGGTTATTGATTTACATGAATAACGAATAGCGGTTCAAGAACGAACTCTAAATCAAAGCCCCAACAATTAACAAGCACTGATCCGCTAGCGTAACAGGGAAACGCATATTAAGGTATTAAGGCATTTATTGTCATTAATAAACTCCAAAACTTACATATTAATTCTCTTCAGGAGTAGGCGGTAGTGGTCTAAAGAGTTCTCTAGTATAACCTGGAGGAGGTGAATTATTTCGGCTGCCATGTTGAATGCTGCTCCGTGAGTTATCATCTTCCACCACAAGAACAGGTTGTAAGATCCGATCTCCCAACAGTACCACAGCAGTTTCTGCAGAACTGCTACCCCGCCTAGCTCTTCTCTGATTAAGAAATTGCCGAGGACCTAGGATCTCGCCTCTAGACCTTCTTCCAACATGCCTTCTTGAACGACGTCCTAAGGGCACTGACTCTGGTGGATCCGAAAGTGGACCAATATTGAATGCTTGAGGCTGCATTCGCATATTGGTTTCTTCTTCGGAACAATAGGCCGGTGGAAAAGGAGGGAAAATCATAGGTGGATCAGTAGGAGAGGGAGATGAAAGAACATAAAGGAGACTTGAGGGATGAGCTGCTCTAAACTCCGCATCATTTCCATTAGCCAATTGGGGTAGAAAAGTGGACAGATGATTTTTCAACTGATGTGATTCTTCCCTCTTTTGAGCTTTTTGAGATGAACTCGTGGGGGTGGAGCAACGAGGATTTTGTGTGGGAGAGACTAGGCTAGCTACAGCTTGAGCTGCAGCTAAAGCATGAATCCCAGTCTCCGCTTGAGTCAGAATCACAACCCGTCTTCCAGGTCGGGGCAAAAATTGATGAACTGAGGGATGTAAATCTGCAGAAGGTAGAGGATAATCCAGGAGAAGCGGAGCTGGTCTCCCAGGTTCGGCTGCAACGGCTAATAAGAAATCACTTCCTCCAGGAACTAAGGTAGCTCCGCGATTCTGAAGGTAAGAAATCGCAGATAAAGGGGGAGTGGAATCCGGGGGACATATTTGTCGACAACAGAGCACGGCACAGGCTACACTAACAGACGCTTCAAGAATCCCAATAACCAGAAGAAGTACATGCAACATGACCTGATGTAATCTAGGGGGTTGATTCGATCCAATAACCCTTCGATGGGAAAATCCACCAAGAGGAATATCGACAGAAAGACCATTTGACGATATAGACGAATGACTAGTTATGTAATAGGGGGAATTCGAGGAGGTGAAGAGGGTGAAAGATGTTTCTGGTCGTAGGATTCCATCTTCTATTAGCCCGGCAACGGAGACACAGGCTAGAAGACAGGCTGAAAGGGCAACTAGGACGCAGAAGATCAGTAGGCTAACAAGGGTTCTTGGCGTACAACGTCGAGCAGTTAGAATCCCATGAAAGCCTGTTGCGAGCATAAGAAAGCCAGACCAAAGTCCGGTTGCCATTTGGTAAAGAAAGACTACTTTCGTTACTGCGACTCCTGAAAGAACAACTGCTGCGAGTCCACAAAGAAGCTGAATCATACTAAGTACGAAGAGGTTCTCGTTAGGCATCCGTCGACCTGTAAGTCGACTGAGGGTGCTAGTAAAAGATGAGCAGAAATGTCGTAATCGAGAACATCTTGGAGGGGGGAGGCAACAAGATCGAGATTGATTAACATTGTTCGATGAGTCATCACAGATATGGGGTTCGGCGTTGGTAGGATGATAAGAACGGATTGCCGTTGATGCACTTTTATTTGTAATTAGACGTTTAAGTCTTCGACAAATACGAAATGGATTTCGTTGATTATGAGATGGTCTAAAGTCGTGCTGAGATGTGGTTTCATGAGTTAAAGGAGAAT
Source organism: Hymenolepis diminuta (assembly GCA_900708905.1). NCBI lineage: Eukaryota > Metazoa > Platyhelminthes > Cestoda > Cyclophyllidea > Hymenolepididae > Hymenolepis > Hymenolepis diminuta. The sequence continues at coordinate 1,492,017 of CAADRB010000032.1, forward strand.
GTTCAGCAGCGATACTTTCAACGATGGAAGGCAAACAAACTGTGGGATGTCTAAGTGGACGCAGCAATGGAAGATCATATTGACCCTCCGAATTGGAAGTCATTTCTTGATGTGATAAGGATTCGCATCAACCTAAACAAATAAATAAGCACGTACAAGGTTGAAATATAAGTACATTTGGATACAAATCAACAAAGTAAGAGTGTAATAAAAATGAAAAGCGTTAAAGGTTCAATAATAGGACCTAAAATAGATTAAAACACGAAAATCCCATTGATGAATTGGAAGGACCGTCCTTAAAGTTAACACCTTACATCAACCCGCACTTACAAGAACATAAACAACAATACAACCGAGCGCTGCACTCCAGGGACCTCCATTTAGTCAATTTAAACAAACGGATGCTGCCAAAGATAGTAAGATTTATTCACACTTTAAATAATGAAATAAAATCATCGAAATGTTTTAAATTAATAATAATTATTTTGACTACAACACACGATTTGATTGGAATACCTATAGTTGTTAATATCTCGACTGACACCTAAAATTGGATGAAAAATCGTCATATTAATAAAAATTGCTCTCTATCTAATTAATTTTTGAAAATTTATTTGTGTTTCCAACGACGAGGGCTAAAGCCGAAGTAATGACAGCAGTTTTATTGTTATTATGACGATTAAACGGTAGCAAGGCTCATTACAAATCATTTACAAATTCGTGCATCATTTCGACCAAAAGCGAAAATCGCCAAAATTATTTTGAAAAAGTGATAAGATACTACTCAAAGTAATAAGATCGCTTGAAATGTTTCACAATAAGTCCTTTGACTAAAGGTATATTCTTCATAATATAATAATATATAGTTTTAAATATTTCCATTTTTTACGCATAGGTTGATAAATCAATAGAGAACAACTTCCTCATACTCATAAGCATGCATTCATTATATCCTTACGCATTTTATACATTAGGGCTGGTATTTACACATACCTGGCATTGTCTGGCATTCGCACTTCTCTCTGAAAGAGGAGATTTTATAATCACTTCCGTAAGATAAGATATTAGAGAATGATAATCGATTTCATCCAAGAATAAAAGTAATAAAACTTATGAAAATAATTGCACTAAAGATATTCATTTTTTTCCGCGGTCTAGCAGTAGTGATTTATTTCCATTTGACAACAAACGAATAAACTCTGTGTAACATCATTAAATAAGAAGGAACACGTGTTATTTTAAGTTTCCTAGCTAAGCCTCCTACATGACATCAGTGATTTGAACAGGTTATCTGAACTTTCCCTATAAAAAATGAGGTAGTGTTTAATTTTTGCATTGGTAATAATCAACGAAAATTTTTTTAAAGTTGAGAAATATTTTATAAGCGTTATTTTGAACTTATTAGAGATACAAATAGTGCAATATGAAAGGATTCTCATAGTATATAATTATTTCAAAATCTTAATTTAATAAATTTATGCTTTCAGAAGAAGCGAAAAACATTAAGTTAAATTAGTGAAATCTTAAAAGTTATAGAACAATCGCGGTTTAGAAATACAGGTAAAGTTTTAATTTTGTTTTACCTTCTAGTGTAAGTTTACTAAATTTTAACCTTCGCTTAAGAGGGAACTGAAACACGCATATTGTGTGAGTCAAGTATATTTTTGCCTACTATTTATTACTTCCATAAAAAATTATAAACTTTTATTATAAATATTTGTAAATTCTCTTTTATTTTTATTGATGTTCCGAATGTCCTATTTTTGTAATAGTAAATGTGGAAAAAATTATCCCCCTTCGATCCATTAGATGGAATATATATGATTTAATTCACAATAAATAATTAATTAGTAAAATAACATTTAATAACCGCATTTTTGAGTGGTTTTTATATGTATTTTCATACTTGGACGTAAATTTGATTTAATGACATTCTTTTTAAAAATATTTGTGTATCTATCAAGACCGTTTGCTACTTTTGGATTTTACTAACACAAGTGTTTTCGAAAAATCTTTTGTTTTCATAATCGATGTTAAATAACCCTTATAGCACAGCATATATGATTTAATATGCTCTGGGAATTTTAAAACTATTTATAAATTAACACAAGTAACTATTTTAGAGAAAATATCCGATTTTTTTTCTTTTTCCCCGATCTGGAGTCAGATTTATTTCTTTGTGATAATTCATTTTTCGGACAAAATAAAATGAAATGATTGAATTTCTAAAGTTATGTTGACCTGACGTAATTTTTACAATCAGATGTAGTAGCCGTATTTTAATAGCCACCAGAGGTCATTTTTTACGGCAATACATGTCCTGGCTTGACACGATGGGACACGCGTTCCCCGCTCATCAATAAATCTTGATTGCATTCAATTATTTTCCTCAGGAATTGAAATTTATTTGCTCCATTTTTTTCATATCCGCTCTCATTTTAAATCCCAGAAGAGATTTCCTCTAGAAATTCCTGGAGGAAATTATTGAAAAATTAACCGTTTAAAAATGGATCTTATGGGAGCATGTCAGTGTGATTCTTGGATTAAAATAAAATTGTCAGATCTTCTGTCAGTGTAGGTATTCACTTATAATAAGGACTGCGCATCGGTATACTTCATATGCCCATTTTCTAATACTTCATGCACGTTCAAACCCACTGCACCATGAATATAGTGCATTCGGCGCGCATTGTTGCAGTTTCAAATTTCATCGCCCTAACACACGGTCATCATTATCACACACCCCGGATTTCCAATTTCCTGACTAAATTTTCATTTCTATTAGGGGTGAAAGTTTCCCGATTCAATGTACTTAAATTTTTCAAATAATATCTCTGATGTTTTTTTACCTTGAGAGAGAGAGAGACTATCTTCCTTATCACATGATGAACCATTAGTAAGAAAACGGTACACAAATACTTTAGTTAACCAGTACAAAAAATAAAAACACGGATTTGTTTCCATCAATAAATAAATAAGCAAAGAATGCGATACAGAGTAGAGAGGCAGTTTCTTGGAATTAAAAGGAAAGAGTACTATTTTTTGAAATAATTAAATTATCTATCTTGCCATGTTCTCATTAACTCAGTTATTTTAAAAAAAGCTTTGCTTCTTCTCAGAGATATTTGGAATAAAGATTAATGGTGAATATTTGTAAGGGATGGTGTATGAGTTCCTGAATATAATAACTAAACTTAATCTTTTAAGCGACTTTTAGTTTTCAAAAATATCATTTTCAGAAAAATATGATCATATGAGAATGTCATTTTTATTCTCCTGAGTTTGAATATTTATTATCGACTCCCTAATTAATTATTTAGTATCATTATTTTAATATATTTAATTTAAGCCATTCCGCCTATTATTATTTTTTAGATCTAATAAATCTAAACAAAATATATTTATTACATTTACAATGGTCTATTAATTATGGAATTCCGCTGTTTATTATCTGTACTTTGGAGCGTTATTTTTTGGCAACGACAAAAACTAGGAGAGGACCTTCATTGATAATACACAATTATAACCACATTTAACAGATTTTCATTATTCCCAAGTGGATTTGATTTGTACCCAAAGCGTGTAACGTGTCCCCGTATTTTTTGGCATTACATGGATGCATTCATGCACTATTTCAAAATCAGTTCTGATTAATTTAGACATCTGCCCTTTTAGACTTACATTAGGATTGACGTTAAATAGTTTCCACTTTCTATCTTGTTGGGATAGAAGATACAATTTTAAACATTCTCCTTTTAAATTCTGGCATTTGAAGGCCGACGAATCTTGAAATTAACTTTGCTACTGATAGGCTTGATAAATCACGGCCTTTTTCATATATAGCAAAAGAGGCCAAGTATTGCAGATAAGCCAAGAATAATAGAGCCTTGAAAGTTCTTAAAACAATATTCTTGGCAACAGAAAAAATTTTACAGGTTTTTAAAGTGGAAAAAAGTAAAAAGGGGAACAAAAAATTCAATGAGGCATTAAGCGAGGGATGGGATCAAGAAGAAATAGGTGGTGAATTCTTGACCTCAGGAGTGAAATTTTATTTGAATACTGGGAGCATTAAGTTACCTCTGCTCTCATTAGGAATACAGTTCATTTTATAATGCCCAAATGCTTAAATATGCTGATTGAGCTCTTAGGTTTATGAGTGAGATAATGTGTGCAATATATGATGCTCGTTGACCGGAAGATTCAATTTCGTGATTATTCCTCCACTCTGATTTCTTGGTATCTTCTTACAGCCAAGTGTAACCTAAGATGAACCTAGACTTAAAGTAATAAAAATAATTTCCTTTTGTACATTTTTAAACAGAAATTTGTGATCTGAACTCAACTCAAAACCATGAATCTGTATAAGAATGGTCGCTGTGCTTCATTTTGTATTATTAAACTTGGAGAGATGTGCCTGAATTTGTTTAAAATTTTTATTTAGTACATTTAATGAAATAACATAATCAGTTAATGTATGCATCAAAGAAGCAAGTTGGATTTAGCATTGTGAAGTTGGGGATAAAGATGCGAAGTTTTAAATATGGCATTCACGCAAGAGGGGAAAGAGGAAAACAGGGAGTTCTATTAAATACGGAAAAAATACTTTCTTCTTTATACTTAAGGCCTAAATTTGAAGGCGAAAAAATCGACTGAGACTTATTTTTAGCGAAAGCCTAGTTGTAAATTTTACCGGAAACTTTGTAAGAATGGGAATTCGTATATTTTATAACGCCCAGTTGTTCTTTATAAGGCCACAACTACTCAGACCCCAGGATGAAAAGAGGAGTCGAAAAAATTTTTTGTCTTCTAAGAATTTATTTAAACTTACACATAATTGAATATAGGTTAATTAATTGGACGTCTAGTTATCCAACATTTGCAGCGACGGATTCTTCAAAGTTAGACTTCTCCGGGTGTGAGCATAGAAATTTGATAACCGATAGTTCAACGCACGACAAATAAAGCTTGTAGGTTTACTTAAAACGCACCGAAAATTTATTTGAGTTAGCTTCCTAAGAGTTTTAAATTTAATTTTTTGTAATCACGTATTTCCCAAAACTATTTTTTCAAAAACGAAAAAAAAACCCACTGCGCCTTTTGAAAAACCGAAGATGGAACAAATCACAACATCCAGTAGTTTTAATATTTCATTATTAAATCATTTGGTAATAGAACTAATAAATCAGTTATAATATAAACATTTTAATTTCCAAGAAAAAATCAAGCTCTAATCAGAGATTATTTTAGAAGATGCTTCCTTTAAAGACAATATTTGAAAAAATGATAAGGAGATTGCTGTTTAAAATAAGTTGAGCGCGCTATTTGTGAACTTCAAGAGGATGGGTAGACAAATTTGTCTCTTAGACATAAATAATATATTAGAATGAAAAAAGTCACCACTCATATCTTGTAGCGATATACGTTCTACAATGTGCATTTCTTTCCAGATGAGCGTAACTACGTAGTTATGTTTGTTTATTTTCTAATTATTACAGACTATACAATAATGATATTATGAAATTCCATACATCTTTTTATAAAGTGCCCGTGACATTTTTAATTGCGGTTTTGATAAAATTGATATCGTATTTTTCATTCGAATTTTGAATAAAACCAATTATGAATTTCGTGAGTGATTTATTAAAACCGCTTGAAAGACAAAATAGTATCAAGTTGTTATGGAAGGCGTCATTTTCAGGAAGGAAATAGTGAATTTTGCAAAATTTCATTTCCAAAAGAAAGGATTTCTTATAATTCGTAGAAATGATAAGAAATTTTAAAATTCGCCTTAAGTGAACACATTTACGGAGTTCAGGTAACCTAAAATACTCATCTCTCATTTCTGCTATGTTAAAAATGTAAGACGTTGAACATCACGTAAAACAATTTTTCCTTCTCATCCATTGGAGAAAAAATACTTGAATCTTCGTGATTAATAAATAATACCAACCAATAAGCATTGAACATCTTAGACAAGCATTTGCTGCAATCCGGGGGCGGAATCATGAAATTGGAATTTCGGAACTTGATTTATCCATTTTGTAAATATTATTCAACCCTAATTCAAAAATCAAATGACATAAGACTCTTTGATACCTTGACGTTGGTCTTTATCACCTGCTGAATAAATAACCAATTTCTCACATTGTATTCTTTGCATTACTATAGTTAATAAATAAGTAAAAAAACCGCTTAATAATCCTGCCTTAGTGCTTTAATATTTCTGATGACGTTGTTAATAGAGAAAACTGGATAGTTGAAGTACATTAAGTGCAGTTTCATTAAGAAGTGGGAGATAAATGGAAATGCAAAATTTAGTACGTTCGGTACTGACACTTGTTTCACCTTCATAGACGGGTGGTTAGTCGGTTTATACTAAGCTATTTATTTAATCAGATAATTATTATCACTTCTATTTGACTAAATCATTTAAGCTTTTCTGGCCTATTCATTTTCTCAACAAAAAGTGAAGCATTTCTAGAGAAAAAAACGTTTACTAGATGTTTCTCTACAAAGTCCACCAATAATGACCCGAACAGAGGATGATACTGTTCATCCTCTGTATCGTTTCTGCTCTCATTTTCTATCTAAATAGGCGACTGTAAAATAGTAAATATAATCGATTTTATGAAATTTCATAAACAATCATACATCTTTCATTCTGTAACAAAGAAGTAAATTGAAAAGCGCACATTTCTTTAAAAATGATATTTTTCTTATTTTATAAGTGAACTCATGTGTAAGTTAAAGTAACAAGACGTTCATTGTAACAAAGGAACAAAAAAGTTGCAAATCGTAAGTCTGGAGGAATCAAAAGTCAAAAGGAAATAGAGTGGTACGAATCATTCTGCGCGTTGTCAACTCATGTGATGCCATTGGTGTGAGTGGTTATTTCTACAAATTCAACCCTATTACGGATATTTTTAATATTTTATCAAGAAATAGATAAGGTATTCTAACTCACCCTTCAAAAATTCTTCTCTGGGGTCTTAAAGTTTGCACTATTCACAGTTTAAATCATTGTAATTTTCAACAGTGGATCACTTCCCTCTCAATCATTTAAGAAACTGTAGAGACTAGCGGTTTTAAGAACCCATCTAGTATTTCATTTTGATATTTGTTTCAGTTGAATCGCATTATCTTTGATATCCCTCCAAAATAAAGAAATATTTGATCAAAAGGATTATGTGCAATTTGCATCAAAGATAAACTTTAAAGACAATGTGTGGAATCTGAAGGAGGGAAGAGTGCGATTTAGGGGTATCGGACCTGAATAGCAAAGATAATTTGGATATGTCCTTGAAAAAATTTCGGTTAAACTATCTGAGGGTTTTAGGTTTGAAGGGAAATCAACTTTAAAGTTTTTTCAGTAAAAAATGCCGTGGATGCAGATTTTTACAGACTAAGGTTTGCATTTGCATGTTTTTATTACGCATTTCGCAAACCACTTCGAATACGATTAATGACAGGATAAACCTGCACACCGTTTCCGGTGTGCAGGTTCACGAAATTTAGGGCTGGTTCTAACTGTATCTAAAAAGTACTTATATGGTTAAAACTTAAGTAAGTTATATTTCGGTATCAGGTTAGAATGAGGATACGTTTGAAAAGTATATTGGGTAAAAGTGATCTGAATGCTAGTGTCTTACAGAAGCACACATTCATTCATATTTACTCAACTTGATTAAAAGGTCATAAAATAGAGCTTTCGACATAGCTTGAGTTGCGCTTAAGGTTTCTTTATCCTTATTTACTTGATCTCCTCAGATTTATTTGAAGCTTAGGTTTTATAGCAAGTGGATGAAAATTTTGTAGACTTTCACGTTTTCAATGGTAAAGGTTTGAATTAATTAGTATTTTTTAATCTGACGTTTCACTATTCACTAGAAATTCCTCTGTTTGCAGTAGAAAGTGCACATCCAAGCTTACTAAGCCAAAAGATTCGTTGGTGGTCCCAGTCCCATCTTTAAAGCTACAAAACTGTTAGTCGGTAAAGGCTAGCAAGCCATTTTTTCCAGTAACCAAGATAGCATTTTTTATATGATCTATCGTGATCGGTTTTCATCAACATCCGACGAAAATGGACATTCTCAGCTGCTCAAATTTGAAAGAATAAGCAGTAAACCTATCCCACCCTCAAAACTATTGAGAAGTTATTTACTATTAGCAAAGATTTACAGTTAGTGCAAATTAGATCAACTTATTTATGGTGACAGTTATTGGAACGCGAGCTTTACTCTCTAATAAAGTATAAAGGTCTGACAAGGCTCTAAGGTAATAAATCCAAGGTCCACTTTTCATTGTCTTAATGCGTTCGCTACACACCTAACCGAGATATTACTGATCAATTTTTATTTACATTAACTTACTGATTCGCTAATTGTGAAAATGTCTCATACAGCTCTCAGGGCTAATTAAATTTGGTGATAATTTCGCTCATTGTAAATGGAAGCGTATGATGTCTGGTACTACACCCACTTTTGGTAATTACAATTCATGTCAAAAAGCGAACCATTTCATTTTTAAATAAAAGACCCTCAAAAATCGTTTCAATCAAAGTAATATAAAGTAGTATAAATTTGGAGATTGTGTTTGAAAGTTGGTGCGGAGAATAATTTGTTCCTTTTTCTCGAATTGCCGCGCTAGTTCCCTAAGGAGAGGGGAACTCTGTCAAATTCTCTACACATATTTTCCTCCATTTTTATGCATTTTTCCTCTTACCCATCTTGTGCTTCTTTTGAAAATAAGTAACATTTGATAATTCTTTCTCTTCATGTTAAGAATTTTTGTTTTTTCCTCTTTGTTTGCGTTTACAACTGGTGCTTGGACACATTTACAGAAGTCAGTTCATTTTTTCGGTGGAGTTTTCATTATGAAAAATGTTCAAAACATCATTAATAAAGACGAAATATGAGATCATTCGAAGTTGGGCATATTGTAAACAAATTAGTTCAAATTTTTATCATCTTCAAAAAATTTACTTGTTTGAAAGAAAATACTAAGGGTAGAAGACAGCCAAATAAAATTTATTTATTTCATTGATAACAATTTTTAAAATTAAATTTAATTCACGGTTGACGATCACAATTTGGGGAAATATGGATGACACTTACTATATTAACTTATTAAATTAATATTGAAGAATTTATAAAAAATGACTTTCCTTATTAAAATTGAATTAATTTTTATTGATAAATTTTTTAAGAGGAATACGATTAATAAACTCTCAAATTAAAACTTTGTCTAAAATTCAAATTGTTCATAAGTATTTAACTGCTGTTTCTTAAATTGTCGAGGATTTCACCGAAAAAATGTATATCATGCGAGATCATATTGCACTTTTTTGGAACTGGAAAGAAGAAATGAATTCAAGAGCTAGTGCAACAATCATATTAAATAACCCCTCAATAAGCACGGGCAATTATAGATAAGAATTTGATCAGTAATCGAGGAAACAAATTACGATACGTGAATATCATAATATCAATTGAAGTTTTTACAAAACGAATCCGAAAATTCAATAAAATATCTCTTTTAATGCTCTCTTTGGATCCTCTCTCGTTATTTTTCATTGAACTTTACGTACCTGATTTCAGTTGCTTTCTCACAATGAAAAATTGTAACAATTTTTACTTCTGCGTTATTGTGGGTTACAGTCGGATTTGTGATTTTGAATTTTGTCCGTTGATTCTTGGAGGTCTTTGAATCCATCCAAACATACATTTGAGCAAAGATCTTTTGTTGTCTTTTCACTCGAGCTCTGGTTTTCAAGCATAATGATGAGCCAGTAACTTGTCATGTTCAAGGAAAAATTTATAAATTAAATACAAGTCTATTTCATACTTCAAATACCCTATTCATAGACAATTTATTTCATGTACTCAATTGTTGAAAAATTATTTGATGCAAAAATCACTTAAAAGGTTCATCGAGTCTGCTTCTCTCTGCGGTTGATGTAACTTCATCTTCTGTTAACCCTCTCTTATGCGCTGATTCATATATCATCCAGCGTCATTTACTAATTAAGAATACATGCCTTTCAACAATCGCATAGAATTGATTACCACTACTTTCCACCCAATTATATCAATAGATCACTGTTCATTTAAGCATCCCTGAACTGACAAAAATCGGCATTATGTAGGAACTATATGGTTGTGCACATTGGAAGAATTGAAGGTGATTACGGACACACGAGTATAGTAACAGAATGGGCTAGAAAAACACAATCACGGCAGTAGGGGATGAAGAAAGAGAAGGAAGGCAAAGATGGAGGAGCAAGAATAAAGCGTAACCTGCGACAGTCAAAATGCACCAGTAGTAGCAGCCTCTTGTGTCCTGTCCTGTCAGTGTGCACTGTGAAGCTACGAACTTCGATGGGTGAATTATTTTTAAACGAACCAGTAAAAAAAATACTAGTGGCGGTCAACTGGCGGTAACTGATGTTTTATCTTAAAGGAATTCGCTCTTGTTATCTAGTCAATTCCTTTCTCGCACTTGCGTCGTCACTTTTGTTTCCGTTTTATACCACATTTAACCGCACATTTCAGTAAACACCAAAACAACAGACCATCTTTTATAGGTGTTTTTACGTTAAGAAATAGATAAATATCAATAAGGAAATATGTCAATGCTTCAGATTCACACATAAATTCCTGAAAGAAAACCTATGTTAAAACTAATGTACTTGTTTTGAGTATCAATGTTTTATTATTTAAAATAAAAAGAAAAGGTTTAATGTCAGAATTCATTATGACGTTTCATTGAATGAAGACGATAAGTCATAACTCTGCGCTGTTAGATGATAATTGTCGGAGAAACAAGGTAAGCAAACCAGTAAACTCCACTTGGCGTACCTTGAACTGGCCTTTTTTGCCGTTCTTATAGGCATTTGAGCTTCCTCTTCGAACTTTTGTGCTTGAATATTTAATAGTTTTGAGATAAATATTCCTCAGTTATGGAGGAACCTTGTGACTTATCTAGTCAGTTAGCTAAAATAATAAGAAATATCACCATTTACTCTGTATTTTTAGCTAAGTGACGATATAGTGGAAACCCTTAGGTCATATTCCTCTCCCTTTTCCAACATTTTTAACGCTTCCAAGACTGTCGTAACATTTACTAATTTTATTAATATACTAACAAATATTATTTCCATTATTCAATATTAGTGTTTTGGTTAGAGATTAAGAATAGATAAGAAGGGACATTTTGAAACACAGGAAGATTTTAAGTGAAAACGGATAGGTAAACCATAAGTTGACTCTCGGCTACGCCTCCTATTACCGTAGTCATTTTTGCATACAAAATACTTATTAATCGCGTATTATTCTCTTCAGTTAATAAATTGAACCCATCAAATATTAATTTTATTGGCAAACCAAAGGATGTTTGGTTTTATTCACCTGCTGATAAAATGAGTTAGTAGCACATTTTACTAATCGCTTCTTATAGGTCTTGAAATGTTTTTTATAAGTTAGCAAAAATTATTCAGTAATTCATTGTAAATACCAACTCATTACACTTTTAAATTACTGCGCCAAATAAAAGGGAATTAAATTTAAATAAAAGTTTAAGATTTTTTCCCAAATGCTCTTTTTTATATGCTTTTATTTAAATGAAAATCAAATAAGTGTGTTTGTTAAAATATACAATTCATTGTTTTCCCCAAACCAAAATGTAGTGATATTTTTATGGTAACTCGGATACAAAATTTAAAAATGATACTTCCCCAACATGTCTGAAAGTAATTACTACAATTTTCTCCCTCGTACCCACAAAGGGCTCATGTAAGCATCACAGTTTCAATGCACTTTTGTTATGTGCGTTGGAATGTTACCCTTCCTCTGGAATTTGAACCAACAACGAACGAAATGGCTCGAGAATCGAATGTAACCGTCAAGAAAGGAGGAGCGCAACCCGTTCCCGTTCGTACAACCTCCTTTGCTCTCCTCCCGACCTCTTCTCTTCCATGTCAAAACTCTGCCACAGGACATAAAATCAAAACATAATCAAAGCCTTTTGGCTAGTTTTACATGCCATCTCAAGCTAGTGCTACTTCCTCCCCTTCTTCCTCCCTTTAAAGGAGTATTCAGTTTGAGATTATAGGATAAGCATACGTTTCGAAAAGGGAAGAGAAAAGTCAAGTAGAAGCAGTGAATAAAGTCAGAGCATTCACTCCTCATTTGACAATTCTAATGTTCTCTATATTTGGAGGCTTTTATATACGTGAGCGTCATCTATACCGTTATAATGGCAGAAAGGTCTAGTTTCCGCAGCTATGATCTACCTATCCACTAGATATTACTAGGCTGCAGTTGATTCAACCGAGTGAAAAAATAAGACGTAAACGCTGTCAAACAGAGTACTTTATTAAATCAACAAAGATTAAATCAATACAAGTCGTCTTCATGTTATTGATGTTAAAGGTCAAAATACCGAAGTATAGGTAGGTATGTTTGTCTAAATTAGCCATCAGGCCGTCAGAAGCGGCGGCGGAAATTGATAGTTCCGAGACGGCATAAACTCTGCAGCTTTGAGCTTTGTATGTGGAATTCCTATAAGTCGCTTTCTCACAATTAATACAAATTCATGCAGTTAGCTATACATCTAGTAATACTTCCTTTAATTAAGAATAATATTATTCAACTATCATTTAGAATGAGATGAGAGATGTAAATCTTCACTTCTTTGGCAATCATTATTCCCTGCAGTTATTTCAATTAAAAATCTTTTATTCTATGCTACACCACATATATTACTATTTTCATCTTGTAATATATATATATATAAATATAGATTTATCACCGGTTTCCATTCTGCACTGTGTTATTAGCTATCTCCATCTATGTAGAAGTCATTCCACCGAAAATAAATGGCTTGCAGATGTTCAGAATTCCATGCGCATGATCATGGCCATGACCGTTTTTCAACTTCTCCCCATAAATTACATTGGTAAAATTTAACGTCATTCCCTGTTTTCTTCCTCCTCTGTCGCGTAAGATTTTAGATCGAAATTATGACACAAAACCCTTCTCTACATGTGTTGCCTTGGCTTGTACTTACATTTTATAATCCATCATAACCTCGTGTTTCATCAATAATTTAAACCCATGTAGGTACAAAATAGAAATTTTATGTTCCTCTTTGCAGAATTTCACACATTATCATGTTTAATTTTTAAAAATCTCCCATTTTTATGATTTTATTCGTGAAACACTTGATATGAAACATCTTTTCTTATTAGCATCAAGAAAAATACATTACATCGGTCAAATGAACCCCATAATATTTTGCACTCCTTAAAACAAACTGATTTATTGACTGAAGTTCCACCCACGGATTTCTCTATAAATATACGATTCTGAGAAATTAGATTGCTACTGGTCGGTTTATATGGAGAGTGTGATTTCTCCAGTTGGAAACTAGAGGTTTTTGTCTTAAGAGATCAATTAGTTCTGCAATTCGATACCATAAAATATTGCCTTATGTTATCATTTTTCATTTTATTACAATCCACAACAAGAGAGGAAATTTACAATGTTTTATCACCGGAATACAACTGAAAGTGGGTAATAAAGTCAAATAAGAGTTAAAAAGTGAGGATCGAGAAATCTTTGGGAACAAAATCAGCACATCAAAGGAGTCTCGCCTTGCTTAATTTTTGAAATCGAATTATTCAGTGACTAATTCTCCGCTTCAAAACCCAAGTTTCGGAATTCATGATTCATCCTGCGAAACACTTATTTACGCTATCCAGACTTAATTGAACTGTTGAATAATTGACACGGTTGGTCTTACTACTTCAAAACACTTTTTCCCATCGAAGGTTGAGTAAGCAGAATGGTATAAAGCAGTTTAAATGATCATGACACAGCAAAGCCTTGTTTTATGTTGCTTATTAAATTTTTGATTTTGTTTCCCTCACAATTATTGAGCTTTACTCTGTTCTAACTGTGACCATGAAGTTACTTATCAATTTTTTCCAAATTATTGAATATCCTCTTCATACATATTTTATTCTGCAATCAGTGCCTTCCATATTCTCACGTCATAATCTCTACTGCTTTACTATCCAATTTACAATGAAGTCGGTAGGAGCTTGAAAGAGCGATAGTTTAGTTAGTTTCCCTATTCTATGCTCGTGACTATTAAGCTGTAAGATATTCTCTATAATTCAACTGGTTAATGTCCTGTCAATTTCACAACAGTGAATTGTTAGATTTCACATTTGACCACCACAATTGGTCTGTGGTCCAATTCCATTCAATGGATACCCACTGAGAGTGAAATCCAATGAAGGAAACCTTTTAAATGTCGTTTTTTGCCTAAAATAATTCCTGGAAATATTTCCCTTCACTTAGGTCGGGGATTTTTTTTACTTTTAAATGCAAATTTACCTAAAGCGAGCATAAAATAGACACCCAGGAGATAGTATTTCAAAAGCCATCAACGGGAAAGGTATTTTACAACTCTCTGTTAAATGGTATGCTTTTAAACAGCCCTTAAAATTCTCAGTAACTTAACCATATTTGGAAGGTGTTACCATAAGTAAAATGTGCAAGGAACCAAATCTATTAAGCCAATAAAAATTTTTAAAAGGTTTTCGTGTGAAGTACTGAGGAGTGCATAATAATTATGAAAAAATACATACCATTTACAAAGATATTCATTAATTACAATGTACAGGATGACTGAGTAGTAAATCTATATCCTAAAAATAAATTAATTTAGTCATTCATAATCGTTTTTATATGAAAATAGAATATGAGAAAAACACATACAACATGTAGATGCAATTCCAATTCGATCTGTACCTAAGAACCTGCCTGCAGTTTCTTAAATCGCTCCGAGATTGATTTAAAAACCCGCGAATTTGAATGACGCATTTTGAAGGTCTTTACATGTTCATGTTTAATAATATTTCGTAGCCTCTGCGTTGGAATAACTGGTGGCATAACTCCTTTATGTGCAGAGAGCAACTTTTCAGTCACCCTTTAGGTAATTATGCTAAGTGGCGCACGACAGTCAATCGCTACCCACAGAGTTTCCAAATAGAATATACATACTAACTGTCCAGTTATGTGCACAATAATCGAGTGAACGGTTGCCGTTCGAATTGCCAAAACAACGAATCGCAAGTAGAGCCCCAGTGTTTATTGCTTACTAACGGCTGGAGTAGGAATTTTGCAGTGCTTGAAGTTTCATTATTTATTAATGTCCATGTGACAGACTACTGATACTTTAAATTGAAACCGGATATGTGCTTTATTGTGAAA
The DNA here is from genome assembly GCA_900708905.1 of Hymenolepis diminuta. NCBI lineage: Eukaryota > Metazoa > Platyhelminthes > Cestoda > Cyclophyllidea > Hymenolepididae > Hymenolepis > Hymenolepis diminuta. The sequence continues at coordinate 1,507,295 of CAADRB010000032.1, forward strand.
TATTTTGAGAATTATTGAAATTCATATATTAAACAGCTAATTTTATCAATCGCTTATGGTTTTTAATTGAATTAAGCATGACCATAGTGGATTATGAATCATGTCATACTTTCTTTAGTACATTGAGTGTTATAGCAAAATTTTTGAATAGTATTCTTGATTGGTAAATAGAGACTCTTCTATCTTTGGCTGCAAATCGAAGGCTTGTAGCGACTAATGTCCATTCCAGTGCTCTAAATAGAATACAATTTGATTTAGAATATGTTTGTTTGGTGTTTGGTGACGGCAAGTGAGTATTTGCAAATGAATACAAACATGTCTGCCAAAACAAAGAAGTGTGATAGGCACACATGTGTTCTTTGTCCATTCACGACTGGTTTTACAATTTGATGACTGGTCTGTATTCATCATGAGCCTTGTAATGAAAAAATATATAGGATATAATTAAAGCTCCCTAAAAAGGAGTAATTAATTCCATCCAAATAGGTCATATTGTCTACCTGATTTGTTTAAAAAGGTCCCTTTGATTCTTCTTATCAGATGGCATCTTTCTCAAAGATTATTTAAGTTGTTCTCCACTTTAGTTAATACAAATAAATTTCACTAGGAAACACAAAACTAGAACTGAGGACATCTTGCGAGCCTTCTATGAAAACGAAAAGGTTCTGATCTGATGTTAACTTTTACCTTAATTTGCTGATCGCTTTATTTCAGTTTTCTACCTCATAAATACTGAGCTTTGATTTGTTATGTTCTTATCTCTGTCCACATTCTCAAATCGCCTATCTGTTTCCCGATATCCAATCTTTGGATACTAATCTTGACTTTCTTATACCCCTTGCTGATTAAGACGCTGGCATCCTCTATGTTTGCTCGAAAATACATAGGAATTCCGACGCAGTACTTGTATTTTCTTATCTAATAGCAGTAAAGTTCAATAAAGCTCGAGCATGCAATACTTATTGGGTCCTGCTAAGTCAAAATTTTAGCTATTCCAACTCTGCTATATTACTACTACGTAAGCTTCTTTAACATTATTAACCTTTCTTAACGTTGGAGGCAAACACTGAATTGGGGTGGCAAGGCGGACCATCATTATTAAACTACAGCCGCATATCATGAATAGAAATTTGCTCAGTAATCCGGATGATGTGTCATGAACTTTGAAGTAATTGACTAAGTTTCAAAACCCAATTCCATAAAAATCAAGTGAAGTAAGGCTCTCTAATACCTTGCTCTGGGTTATAATTTAACAAAAAACCTTGGCAAGGAGACCACCAAAGCTACAGCCTTCTTCCAAGATGCCCATAATTCCTAAGTCGAATTTGTGAAGTCAGTCTGACATTTTGCATATTACATACCATCCGGTATGCCAATCAACGTTTGCTATAATGATCTTAACAAAGTTATGAAAAAAAGTCTCCAATTTTGTATATCTGGATACTCAGAATTTAACGTTTCTGTAGTACCAAACCGTTTCAGCCTTCTTCTAATCCCTATCAAATATAAAAAGGCAAATAAGGAAGAAGGTGTGAATATTAAATGGTTGTTAAATATATCTTGCATGGCTTTTAAACACTTAAATGCCTATAAAGCAGTCAAAATGCATTTTAATCAAGCGCCCTGTTTTCCGGATTGAAATAATTATTTCATTCCCACAGGAGTATTTCCGCTCGGTCTATCATATACATTTCAGCCATCAAAAAACAGTGAAGACGGTGCAATGTAATTAAAATTTCACTGATTTCAGCTTAAAGGGAAAATTTATCTCTAAATCCGCAAACCGGCAGCTACGTCTTGCAATATTTATACGTCTAACTATTAACATGAATTAAATGATAAATTTAATGAATTTAATCATGCGATTCGTATTGAAATTGGTCAAAAATTCATATTGGAACAGTAATAATCTGGATTTTCTTATTGCATAACTTACTACTTTGATTTCAGAGACCAAGTTAAGATGACAACACCGTCGCAGAGCGCAGAAAATCCAACTATTGTGGAGGAATGCACTGCGCTACAACCGTACGAACAAACCCAGACAATTGATCCCATTGGCAGTGGAGGTATGATTTTGTTATTCAAATGTTTGATTTACCTACAATCCACTTAAACAAATGCGCAATATTCCAATTGGCGGTATTGCGTTTATTTGCAATGAAGGATCCACACATTTAGCAGCAGTCGCTTTCCATTTACGTCCCATAACTGGGTTTCCCATTAAGATACATTTGAGTCTAATAACTGTATGCCGTTTTCAGTGTCACAACTCCGAATGCTTTCCAGTTGACTATAAGCTAAAAACCAGCTGAAATTTATTCAGAATTTATATCTTATGCACATGCTCTTATAATAGGAGAAATCTTTCACCTTAACGAACCTTATTTTAATTTTAAATTGTTTTTAAACGATGGCCCGAAGTTTTCTAAATTTCTCGTGATACCATTATAGAACCAATAAACTTGAGTTATCAGAACTATTCCCTGTACTAAACTGACCATGCACTAATGCATTTATCAATTACCATCTATGCACTGGAACAAAGTATTTCAGAATTTCGTAGTGGGCTGATTACTAGGTATAATTTTGAGCAATTAAAATTCTGCAGATTCTCATGCGAATTGAATTTTCTAGAAAGCAGCATATATATGCTTCATTTTTTAAAAGAGTACAGATGAAATTCACTTAAAAGGAAAACTGATTTGCAAGTTACAGGAATGGCAATAAATTTGAAAAATAGTACATCTGTGTCAATCTTCCTGGCTTTTTCGGGCATTTATAAATATTCAAGATTTCTCCAAAAATTAAACAGTGTTTACGCAGTCTAAAACTATGAATTTTCGGTAAGAAGGGGAATTTCGGTGGATAGAATTTTTGATTTCATATTCATTTCAGGGCTCGAAATGGAAAATATATTTCGGTATTGCTTCATGTTTGTGGATATATTTTATAATTCATTTCTTTAGAGTTAAATATTATTCAAAATAAAAAAAATCATTTCCAAGATTAACTAATTTTAAACTATTCATGAATTCAGTTTGCCTGAGATCGATTTAACCACCATTTAAATGTACATTTTGCATTCTCAGTGTCTTTAGACAGAAACTGTAGGACCTAATTCTTAGTGAATCGCTTCAATAAGTAAATAATCTACTAATGATATAAAAATAGGAAGTGGTTTGAAATGAATTAATCGATAAATTGAAAAATTTAGATGTCGCTTTGAATTAAAGAGCTATTTAAAGGAGTACACTACTATCAAGTTGCATTTATTTATAAATATTTGAAGTATCATTACGTCCTCATTGTCTTCAACCCGTTATTTATATCCTTGGACAATAGCTTACCAAGACAAGTTCTGAGGTATTTATCTTACTCTATCATTATTTTAAATGCGTAATTTTGAGGTTTAAATTAGCTCTCTTTTATATAATCTTAAAAACATCTTTAGGGAAATCACATGCTTTTAATCAAATAGGTTTGATATTCATATTTTCAATTGCATATCAAATTGGAAAACTCTGTTTTAACAGCTCAACGATTATCTCAAAAATACGGATGACCATTGCATGAAATTTCTGCTTATAACTAGTCATTCAATCTTGAAAATTTCCCCTTTGAAGAATTTTCCAGACCCGTTTTGTTAGATAGCCTTGAACAGGAGATACATGCGCGCTTGTTTTTTTGGAAAATCTCCCTTTTTATTTCACCAACAGTGGGGGTGGCCACTCTAATTGTTGTAAGCGCATTCGGCTAGACACGATTTTGGTGATCGGAACACCATTCCTACCCATTGTCTTCCTGTTTTCCTTATGTTTTTACTATAATAACTTGCCCATTTAGCAGGCTGAAAAATTTGATAATAAGTTGATGGAAACAAAATAAGTAGCGTAGCATCAGAACTACAAACTTAGAAAGAACCTCTTTCCTATTCAAAGGGCGAATTCACCTAACCTCCTTCACTTTAAGTATTATTAAATGTTTTCTTCTCCGCAAGTTAAAGAAAACTAGTAATTAACAAGAAATAATATTACTGGATCTCACTGAACTTAATATTTTCCTATTTCAATGGCAAACATAGTGCCAGATATCTTCATTGAAGGGTATAACAGGTTAGCTAAACATAAAAACACCTTTTGTATTTCAAAAGTTTATTCATATTTATTTATGAGTAAAAAATACACGATCATGCACAAAGAATACCATCTACATATATCTGTGTGTCGTCCTGTGATTCAACATATTTTAATGTCATTCACTTCTTTGTTATTCCTCTCCATTCTCTGGTATTGTGCCCAGTTCTAGATTGTTTATTTGGATCATTTTACACACTAAATTTGGGATCTAGGATTATTCATTAAATTGTTCTTAAATTATACTGTTTCTCCGTAAACCTTCACAAAAAATGGGTTTCGTTTGCTGAGAATTATTTTCCCAGTAATTATTTATTGTATCAGCTAAAATTATCAGTAATTATCATTTATTAAGATAATATTTTACAAGGAGAATGAAATTATACGAAGTATACAAAATTTTTCAAAATTAATCTTTGGGAATAAAGTAGATTTGCGGAACCCTTCATGTTGAGAATTTTGAAAACCGTCACTACGCTCTTCATTTTACAAGTATGTTTGACCATCTCATTCACTGGATGTGCGCTGAGGAGCATTGAATATTAGGGACGGGCACGTTTAATGCTGCGCCACCCCTGCATTTCATTTTAATAATTTCCACAGTGTGTTGGAAACGTTGGTATTGATGCCAATCTATCATTATTTGCTTAATGCGTTGACATATATATATATATGTATATACTACTGATTGTCCTTTCAGGCACATAAAACAAATGAAAGTATCAAAATAGCATTTGTATAAATTCCGATTCCAAAAATCGAGTGAAGTAAGACTCTGTGATACCTTAACCCTACTCTAAGCATCTTTTTACAATTAAGAATTGTAAATTTTTATTTTATTACTCTGGGTATTGAAAAAATAATATATAATTGATAAATAATGATTACACAGGCCCAAGTGTTGTGAATTCAGCCATTGACTAAATATATTTATCCACCAAGGCTTCAAAAATGTACTCACTTGGTTAATCAGATTATAAAGTCATGCATCACTATTATTCGAGTAGCCGTGGTTTGTCAGTGTTTCAACCTACCGTGACTTTAATTCATTGGGTCTTATTATTTCAATGCCTTTAATACACATTCAAAACTTAAATACATAATCGTAAGAACAACTCTTAAACAACTCTTAAAATTTGTCTTCACACTAAATTTTTATATTACACACGGGAAATACAATATAATAGATTTTAAATAGTGGGAAAGCAGAAGCGTACGTTTATCTATGAAACAGTCCAATATGATTCAAAGAAGGGTGATTGATTAATAGGAGAAAGTAGAAATAAATTGAAACTTTACATTCTAATTGCGCGCCCCTCAACTGATGGGTATAATCCATCGTTTCATGCTTTAATGTGCTATTATTCAAATCTCGGGACTGTTCCGTTTCCTCTGACTAGATTCTTGTTCACAGCTTCCAAAGCTAAATGACCAGTTGACTAATTTCGATGATTCGTCAACCACTTCTGATGTAGGTTTTTCTTCTAATAGTCAAAACACTAGCAGGAGGATAAAAACCAGTACGAATGTAACAAAGCCGAACTTACTCACCCCTAATACGTCAATCTTTCCTTTGGACATCACCAAACAAAGAACTGGATCTCAAAAAAGGAAAATATGGTGGTTTTAAAGAATAAAAGTATTGATTCACTCGCAAATGTTTTGCTGTCTTTATTTGACACCTATTAGACTTATCCAACATTTTTAACAATTTAATAAGAGAATAAAGGCTTGAATTATACGGGATCGGCCGAGTTTAGAATGTATTCCTTTAATCAATAATTAATTAATTATTTAAACTTGAATTGTTGGCTTCTGATTGTCAGTTAGTTCCTTGAAATTATTTAAATGAAATTGCATTGAAGGATTTACTAAAAGTCATTTTATTAACTGGTAAACGAAGGGATGCACTTTTACCTAGTTACCAATAACATTTAATAGAAATAAGCCAATAAAATGCATTGAAAAAGCAACAATACTATTGTCTGTATTTTTCAAACTCTCATCGAGAATAAAAAAGTCGAAACAAAAGATGGCTGACTCTTTGTTGGTCTGGCATTAGTATCTTAGCTGATATTACTAGCCAATTACCTATTTATAGACGTTTGCGATTATCTCTTTTCACAATTATACTGAAAAAATAGACAGTAAATTTAACATAGTCAAGAAAATCATTTTGTATTTGCCTGTAGAACTTTACCAATGCAGTCATTAGTAGTACATCAGCACGGAATAAGCATTTGAGAAATTAATTAAAATAGCGTCATAGGTAAAAATTATCTGAAAGATTCACTTTTACTGAATATGTAATCAGTAGTTGGTGGGCACCAACTGTTGGGTGCTATGTGGGTCACGAAATAATGAACCAATCAGACATCATAGAACAACTAAGGCACCATACCTTGAAGCCATGTCCTTGATTGGTGATGACTATTGTCGAATTTCATGTGCACACCTGTGCCATTTAGGAATTAATTCCACCCCAGTTGGTTATCTTAACCCCGTCTTGAACACCTATTACCTACCAAATAGTCAAGATCAGGCAGGAAAAAATTCCTAGGCACTGTCAGAAGTCTGGTTCAAATTATTGGACACTTTAATCTGCTCTTGGAGTTCGTAAGTTTGCACTTATTCATATTGTATTGCCTCATTTTTCGTCTTTTGAATCTAAAAAGTTAGTTGTTTTTACAAAAGAAATAGATTATTTGCAAAACTTGTTAATATACAGTAATTACTTATGACAGAGAAAATAATAATGTTCGATGAGTTGAGAGGGAATCTAAACACTTTATTTATTGTTTATTTGTCCTTGATAGATGATAGACATTTCCATTTCTGACTTGCAAATTAACAAAAGAAGACGGTGCTAAGGAATGTATATTTACAATCACTATAATTTATTATTACTGATTTTGGTAATGCAAAAAATTCATACTAGTTTTAATCATGGAAAGGTGTATGTTACGCGAAATGGTTAAGTAGTGCAGTAAGAATTGAATTGGGGGGGAGGGGGGGGGCGTGAATGAAATAGAAAATTACCATGTCAAGAGTCTGAATTAGAAATCTGCAAACTTTGTATCAATAAAATATCCTCGAACTTAATTTTCATGGTTTGATCCCTGGGTTATTGGGTGAGCTCATGCAAGCCGTATTCGGAGATTGCTGACTGGTAAATTTTATGCTATGGTTGATCATACATTGCTACTTTCTTACAACAATAAGCAGATAGAGGAGACTGTTAAAGGCATTTTATGCATAGCAGAACTTAAAGAATGCCTATATTTCTTTCAATATTTATTTTTAATACCTTTATTACCTATCAAGTCAAGTCTAGCTGGTGATTGGAGTAACCAGTTACACTGTAGAATGTTAGCCAGCAAAAGAGTGTCTGAAAGGAGGTTTTACAGACGGGGAGCTATCAATAATTGATGTAAAAAAGAACTTCGTTCGGCTAGTTTAATTTGCTGCCTGAAACCAGGACATCTACAATCAACCATTCCTGCTGCATTAACAACCATTTCATCCCCTATTTAAATATCATATTTAGAACTTTCACTCGATACTGATATCTCGATGTCTTGAAAGTGGATAAAGTTAACAAACATTGAAGTGAGGATATAAAATGTTGAAGTCCCTTTCACAACTCGGACTTATTCAAAATCAGAACCAAATTCTTTTAAGATTCAGTAGTACATTTGGAATTATCTTAAGCCAGAACACATCTTTAGTCGACTTTTATTCCCCATGCGGGGATGAATGATTGTTAATGAAAAATATAGCCATTTATCACGGCCTACACTAACTGGCTTTTCCCATTTCCAGATTTAGTGTTAATTCTTTGTATTCACCCTACAGCTAGTACATATATATATATATAATTGTAAAACAACGCTGAATGAATCACAAAGGACGACACTTTAAATATGGAGTTCACTATTTAAATATTATCTAACCTCTTTCTGTACCGTTTAAGATAAGATGATTGCGGAACCGAATGATAATCTGATGGTTATCTCTTCCTCAATAGTCATTTTCTTTAAATATAACATGCCTGCATATTCATTTATTGTGAATCCAATGCAAGAATACAGAGGTCATTATTTCTACCAATTTCACATATTATTTTCGTTGATATCTTATTTTTTATTCATAATCAAATATGGATGCTTTTTGTTTAATATTTCTAAAAGAAATTTGTGTTAACTCTTCACGTAGTCTTCACACAATAAGCAGATAAGATAGGTATCATAAATTACTATACACCATTAAGCTCGTTTACATCCGAGTTTGCGTTTACTTATTTTCAGCTGAAGGGGTTGTTTCTTCCTGTATAATCGCCCAATCTCCTCCCACAGAGAAAGTTAATACCACTACCACAATATCCACAATCACGGATTCCAACGGCCGAGTCAAGAAGTTAAAGACCACTACAACTACGACTCTTCGAACCACTACCACAGTTCGAAGGGTTTGTGTGGTAGCACCAGGTTCGGCCCCAGTTCCTGGACTTCCTGAAGGAGAGCATGTCATCCAGGAAGGTGCTTCAGTGTTTCAGGGAACGCCTGCCCTTCCACAAGTCCCAGGAGAAGGTGTTCTTCAAGCCACACCTGTAGGATCGGAATGTGTTCGACTTACCCATGTTTCAGGAGACGATGGGGGCTCGAAGACACCCATGAATATCACTCAAGTCACGTTCATGAAACCACAAACTCAAACTTCAGAAGTTGTTGAGGTAATCGTTCGATTTTTTCAAATTCATTTATTTATTAACCCACATACGGTATGCCTAAATATAAATATAGCTTAGACTGACCAACTTCTTGTAAAATGAGGAAAAGGGTGCCGACTTAAAAAGGACTTCTGTTGCTTAAAAGTCTTCATTATTAGATTCTAGTATCAAAGTTTCTTCATTAAGCTAGAAAACTTAATAAATATTTATTGTTCAATATTTCCATTAAGAAGTAGTTATCGACGAAGTGTGTTACTTCTAAGAGCGGGAAAATTAAACAATAAGAACGGAAGACTAAAGACATAAGGTGTGATATTAAGTTATTTTATCTATTGTTTGTTTTGTTTAAAAATATAGTTAGTTTCCCACACATTCAAGTAAAACATATTCTCCTTTTAGTTTTATAATACAAATAAATGGAAGAAATTTAGAATTTTCTGAAATATTGTTTATATATTTGTGGTTAAAAATAATTCTTATTTGTAAATATTACATCCCTTGGGAAATTCAGTACATGTATTTGAAAATGTCCACTAAAAAAATCCCATAATCTTCAAGGAAAGTTTCGGTTTGCAAATTTTCGTTTTGAATAAACACTCCTTTTCGAAGTCACGGATATATTTTAAAAATCGAATAGCTCCTTTATTCTGATATGTTTGTTAATGGCAAAAAGACAAATACACAGTTAATATAGAGGAAAAAACCTTACTTAAGTTATATGAAAATTTTCAATGATTATGAAAGAAGAATTAAAAAGAGAAGAAATCCAAGATCAGAAGTTCATTACTGTTCATATTAGGTAAGCTTTTGTACGGTGAAGCAATGAATCCTCCGCTTTGTAAAAAGGCGCTGTTAAATCAGGATAATAAGAGTATTTTGTTGACTTATCTGGATAGTAATCAGAGTATAATAAACGGTTTTGTTTTAAAATTTTTGGCCCAGAGCAGAAGGCTTAGAAGTCCTTTGAAGTCTAGATTTAAAATATGACAATACATTATGCAATCACGCCGTGGCTGCCTAATTGGCTTCATTGTGAATATCAGCATATTGAGAGGATCATGAAATGTGGTTTTGTCAAACGATGTATGACCCTAATAAGACTTAGAATGTGTTGTATATCGGAGCACTACTTATTGTATCAATAAGTAGGCAACAGTTTCACTTAAGTTTCAGACGGCTAGTAACTAAATAGGGAACCAAAGGTTTATCGAATATTATCATTAATGTTCATGAGAGTGGAAAGAGAATGATAGGAGAAGCGGCAAGTGTGTCCAGAGATCTTATAAGCCAATATTTTAAACATTTAGATGTATTGATTGTCTGGGGGCCCTATTATTGAAAGGAACCTCTAATTTGTGTTATGAAATGATAGAACAAGGAAGTAATAGAGAGAAATGTGATGTACATATAAATCCAGTAAATACGTTTTGTTTCTAAGCTTTTATGGCAACTTTTATCAAATTATGAAAATTAGATATTGAATTAAAATGATTATTTGGCAAATGATATGACAATTTATGTTTGAATTTACTGTTTGTTGGTAGTTGGCAGATGGATGCCCACACAATGGCTTTGGTAATTTGGAACCTTTCATATTTTGACATTATATTAGTAAAATATATGCAAATAAATTTGCAATCTTGGAGCATTTATTATTTTATTGCAAAATAGAGGTTTAATAAAAGACAATATTATTATTAATCCAATAACTCAAATATGGTTGCGTAAGTTAAGGCAAAATTTTAAATTCGATTTGATCACGTGAATAAATTAAAGGATCTTAATTATCGTTGCCTCAGATTTATTAATTTTACGAAGTAAGTATACTAATACGAGAAAGGAAAATCGGGTTCAACCTATTATTGACAGCTGCTGTCATGATAACTTGGATTACTTCAGGAAAAATTGCCATAAAGTACATTTGATGAACTTGACTCCCTGATTGGGAAAATAGTTTAATCCTGGTTTAAATCACCTTATGTAATGTTGGGAGATTTTAAACATTTCTGTACCCATGGTAGTGCAAAAATCTTACACAAGATATATTTGAGAAAACCATATGAATAAGAGAAAAAATGAGTCCAACAAGGAATGAAGTGAGAGGGGAGGGGGCTGCGGTCAAGAAGAGATATTTGTTGAAGTCAGGGTATCAAGAATCTTGGATTAATTTAATTTTGGAAGCACAGTTACTGCGTTACGACCTGATGCTTAGAATTTCATGATTTGTCCCATAGATTCATGGGTAGGATTGTATCCACAATATTCACAACTTGCTAGCTGGTTGTTTTCCTTCCACCTCGATTTATTGGTACTTTACTGGAGTCAAGAGCAAGATGTTAAGACTAAAGACAATTTTTCTAACAAAGCACTGATCAAAAGAATTTACTCAAGTTAAATTCTATTGATTTGAACATTATTATACATACAATTTTGTATTAATATAACATATGACTAAATAAACATCTTAAAAATTACAAATCAGAAAGCGATATATTCACGGAGTAAATGAAAAGCTCTATCAGAGATCGGGGAGTGATAGGATCGAGCACAACTAGAAGATGATGTTGGAGCATTCAAAAAGACCTACTACATTTGAATTCTATCTCTATAATGTTTGTCGGCTTTTCATGAAAGAGGTTCAATTCACTTTTTCATGTCTTCATACAGCTGATATCCAAATTTCGGTGTTTGCTTCCATGGTCTTCTGAGAAACTCCGGTCCCACGATGTTCAAGGCTTTTTTCTTAGATACTTGAAAGTAGTGGATGGGGATGAATTAATAGCTGAAAATAATTATTAAACCAATTGAAAAGTTCTTTTAACTTTGGAAAAAATGAACAATGCCTCACAATCATTACCTACAATTAAACTTCTTTAATGTTTTAGGTTCACACTGATGATAAACCAACTAAAGATGAATCCAACGATGGAACATCTCAGGGCAAAACAACAACAAAGACCGTTCGTAAACGTGTTACAACGTCTGTTTCAGCTGTTTTTGCCTCTCGACACACAAAAGTGGACAGTAAAAAGTAAGTAAATATTGTCGGTTTTAATCTAATCACTCAGTTTGTTAAGTTGATTCACCACGACATTCGGATATAATGTAAGCAAGTTTGAAAACAGAGCTGTATCATATATGAAAGTAATTACTTGCCAGATTGCTAGTTATTGCTAAGCTATCTACATTTTCTAACGTCTTCACTTTTATTTTTAGCGCGGCACGTAAGTCACTGAAACTTATTTTAAATCAAATATTTAAATTTTAAATCGATTACCAGTGAGTGTATAACTCACTAAAAAACAAATCCCTTTTAAGGTGATGCAGTGGTACGATTAGAACAAATTAATCCAGAAGATGGTGGAACATTTTTTGAAGGAAATACCGAGTAAGTAACATATTTTCGTGGACCTTGAACTAATTTCCAGAATTTTGCTTATTCCAAATGTTACAGGTCTTAATTTTAACATATAATGTTTTACTGATCATCATTAGAAGAGATTAGTTATAATAAATAATAAAATTTATTTGTATTTTAGCTTTTCGAATGAGGATTCAGCAGCGATGACAGCGTTAAGGGTAAGGAAAAGTCATTAATTTATTCATTTTTAAAATTCATACAAAACCCTGTGACTGCTCTGATGCTTTTTCATTCAAATTTGAATTTATTCATAAAATAATTATAAAACCATTTTTATTGCAATATATATATATATATATAAAGTAGAGAGGAAATCGCATTGATTCATCTTCGATTATAAATAATTTATTCACATTAAAAATCGTTTTTATCAAAGTTATTTAATGATAGAGTTCATCTTTCCAAAATGGAATATCGAAATGATATAAACTTTTATGGTTACACATAAAGGCTAATCAAACTCAACAAAATGGTTGTAATATGAACTAAAATTTAACTAAAGAGTTATTTCTTAAAACAGATTTTGACACTTTCTGTTTGTTTGCTTAAGATCAAATGTCTACTTCCAAACTTAATAGTAAACAACGTTTATTTTCCAATATTTGACAATTAAGGGAAAAAACAAGATTTTTAAATAGAAAGACCCTCAATTGCAGCCCTCAATTTTAATTAAAATAATTAGTTAGTAATTAAAGTTTGATTTAGAATAATATAATTTTGAATTTTAATAATTTCCATCCAATATGCTTTCAAAAGCTGACGTCAGCTCATAGATTTGTGTTTCAACCCGTTATACTAACATTTCACTCAATTTAATTACTCCTGACATTCCACACATGTAGCGACGGATTTCTGCAATTTTAGAGACATGTAGTCTTCAGTAATTTGGTGAGAGCAGCAAGATTTTCATATTTCCTTATCTTAGGTTCAATTCTGAGTCAGTAGAAGTTACTCATCGATAATCATTGACAATTAAAAATATGAATTCATCTCTTGTTATACATTTTATAGAGATATTTATTTATTGTACGTCATTAGTGCAGTAAAAATGCACTCAGGTCAAGGGCATACATCCTACAGGCGAGACAGTCATTCACAGCGGTTAAGTCTGGCTAATATTAAGGGTAGCAGGAGTTGGGTTTCTCATCAGGAAGGGTCTATTATACTTGGCAAATAATTACTTTAAACATATATATTATTATATATCTTTATATATATATATGTTATATATATTAAACATTATTTTGATTTGAGTGTTCACGGGGAATATCAACCAGATCATTTCTCATCTGTTCAGCCAAGACCCATTAATTACATTCCAAAATATCACCGAAAATCACATGGATTAGTGGATTGGGTGTTGGACATCTACTTGTTTAACTATTTTTAAGTTATAATACTTGCCTCCGCATATACTTATCTTCAGTAGCACTGTTTACCTTTCTATGCTAATCCCATTTTTATGGTAGTGAATCGACGGTCTATTCCCATAGAAAATTCACTCCATCCAGATTAGCCATTGATTCTGTAAAAGGCAATAAATTTTAATTTAAAATTTTTACCTAAGGAAGAGATTTACGATTATACGTGTTGAAATAAATTAAACGCCAGGTACCTTCTGAAAATCACCTTAAATATGCCTTTGAAAGTGAACTGGGAGCATATTTATTCCAGTTCAAATTTATATCAGAAACGAAATATTCAACTAAAATTAATTATTTATACCATGTAGTTTATTAATTTTAAAATTACTTGAGTTATATTTACCAAATAGAATTTTCAGGGATACTTTTATTACTTGATAGCAAATAAAGTGATTACGAAACCAACTTCGCCAGCAAAAATTAAATATTCAAAATACCCTATTTTTAATGCTTTTTAAAGAATGACATCGTAATACCAATGTCAATGGACTATGCCTTAAATATAGTCTTCAAACTGCAGAAAGTCGAACTGACAAAGATCGTGATTATATTGTTCTATTGTTCTTTGTAGGAATGTGAACGACAGTTTGCTACTCGTTTAAACTTAGCCCGAAATTCGGCTCCTGACGCTTCAACCACCATAGTTGACCATTTTACATCCCAAAATGGCAAAACTATGACAACAAAAACAACAACCCTAAAAGGAAGCACTTTTCCTTCTCTATTCGACGGTTTGCCACTCTATCAGGGCTATGGCATGATAAGTCAACGAGTGAGTTAGTCATTTCCTTTCCACTTCATTAACTGTTAAATTTTGTGAATGTTTAACCAGATGAGTACAATGTCTGTGAGTCAGCGCTGACAGCTTTTTCAGTCACCCAACTGTCAAAAAATAACAAAATTCGGTTAGAATTTACTCGTTGAACTCTTCTTTAAATCGTTATGAGTCATTTTAGTGGAGTAAGGATTCAGGAGGCGTTTAAATTGCATCGATATCAAATTTAAATCTTATTTTACAAATTAAGGCCTGCTTTTTAATAGAGGGAAAATTTTTACTTAATGAACTGAATAAATATTAAATTAGAATTTATTTTTCCCTAGAATAATACCCTATGTGTTGGAATTGACTGAAAATGTGCAATTCTAAGTTTTTGAAAAAAATATTTAATATAAGGGTAAAAGGCTTCAATTTTTATTGAAATGGTTTGAAAAGATTACAATTTAACTAGAATGGTTTTATTACATAAATATTATATTGAATAACCGCAAATGCAAGTAAGTCTTGCCTCATAACATTGCGAATTCACAATTCAACTGAAGCCTCTAGAAGAATTTTGCAAAGATCTGATTGTAATGAAACATATCTCCCTTTTTTTCATATTTTATGCAATTACGACGAACTCTATCAAAAGGTGATGTTGAATTAGTGCATATTGCCCAGATAGCAGAATATGTACGAAACTCGCGTATTTTCAATCTCCGCATTTCTCTACTTTTTGTCTAGACTGTTAGGTTAATTTTTAATCGTATAAACAATGCTATTGAGAACAATCTAATAAGTAGAAATATTTGCAAATGTATATGTATGCTGGAACTAACTCTGTTGAATGCCTTTAGCTATAGCCTCTAGAATTGCATGGTGTATTCAGATAAACGGTGACACAAAAAAAGGGTTTCGATTATAATTCCGAATTTTATCACTTAATTCTGATATGCCTCTCTTAGCAACAACCAGTTTTAAATGTGTTAAATATCAAAATGATTGCCCAAGTTATCTCAATTTCAAAACTAGATCTTGTCTGTGGAAAAGGTTATAAGATCCGAACTCATCAAATGTGACGGAGCTCGACCAAAGTATCTATGTACGGCTAGGGTTTTTTCAGCAGCTAAATTTAAAAATCACCTTTTCAAAATCAGATTTTCAAGTGTGGGGTAAGGTATATCGTTCAGAAATGGTAAAAATACGAGAGGAGAATGATGATTTCAACTGATTATGTGTGAGAATAAGGTCTAGCATTGTAAAATTGCCCGTTGCCACTGGGCAAATGTGAGTGGAAAATTGATCATCGATATCCTACAGGTGCCCTTTGGACACTGAGAGATGGAAGGCTCTGATTGTCGAAAACCTAACCATAAAAATAATTTGACATAAACTGATTCGAATTAACATGCGGTTCAAAAATCAATTCTGCAGTATGTAGAGAATAATCCCCCAGGATACATGACCGGAACTATTCTTACAAGAAGGTATGTTACGAGCAGTTCGTCATTGTATCTTTGGATATGATTTGTGCCTACTTCCAAAAAAACTAAAAAAGGGAGACAAAAGAAAACGTTTACCACAATAAAAATATCGAGGTCTAAAGGAGCAATTATTCTATTCTTATCATTCACTTATCGAGAATTTGTCATTAGCTCCATTTTAGACTCTCGCTATCTCTACTTATCCGAATCAGATAAGAACCTGTTAATTGAATAACCAGTCTTCATAGAATAGCTTTAAAAGTCGACTCAAAGGAAATATAGAAAATATCAAAAAGTGAAGTGGTCTAAATTTAAGCACAGTTATTTTCCACGTAATTTATTTCACATTTTAAGGCAATTTGATTTCTGCTATTTGATGGGTCTCTTGGGATGTTTGAATATCATTCCGAAATTTTCCGAATTTTAGGATGGATTGCAATTATTTAAAGTACAATTTAAAATGAGTTAAATTGTAAATAAACTTTGATTTAAAACGAAAAAGACTGTTTGAGTAGCCGATATGTCGTCATTTAAGGGAAAGAAACTGAGTTTTAATGACAATACAAATATAAACAAAATTAAGGATGCATTTGTCATTAAAATTTTGTAGAATGCAAAGAAATACAAAGCATATCTCAACAAAGCTGTGCATATATTTTCCTCTCATCTGCGTTTTCTGGAATATCATTTTTTTTCAAGTAAAAGTTCAAATCAGCTTGAAATTCTAAATGAAAAGCTTTAAGATCTGCAAGCCGAAATTCCAGCCAGGAAAGAGGGAAGAACACAAGTCCTCTTTTTTACAGAGAAAATTTATTCCATTTCAACTCGAACTATATACAGTATAGTGTAATTCATATTAGTTCAGAAAGACAATTTAAGGATTAGTTAATATCTCAACAATAATGGGAAGAAAAAAAAGAATTAAATTAACCTTATTCCACTCATTTGGTTTCATATTTTCTATTTCATAGCATAAACTGCTTCAATTGAATGACAGCAAGAATTATTACAATTCGACTGTAAACATTAAATTCCATCTGATTGATGAATCGGCCTGGACAGTAATTTCTTATAGATTAATGTGCAAATAAGTATTCCTCATTTCTTTTCAATTATAGGCAAAGGATATCGACCCGTCAGATACGCCGATGTCTATATTTTTCAATGGATCCCTAGATCAAGTAGATGTTGCTTCGCTTACCAAAATGTTTGAAGATGCAACCAAGACCAGCCTGCTCTCAAACGATCTAAATAGCCTATTTGGAGATTTAACAATCTCTCCAAAACCTATCGAAGGTGTGTTTTAGAACTTAATGTGGCAATGTCAGTGGCTTAAAAATCAAACAGATGCTAAGTAATATAATAATATGATAAAATTCAAGGACACTATTTCATAAACTGTTAAAATACCAATAATAGTACTGCTTTTTATTACCCATCGCAAAATAACAAAACTCCAACAGGAGCACTTAAACACTAAAATATTTGTAAGGTGAGGGTGAGATAATATTATAGAATGAAGCTCGGGGACTTTAAAGTGCCTTACTTGATTAGAAATTTGGGTCTATAGATTTCATGTGAAAGGAGAAGTTCATTGCACCATTGCCTAAAATTTCAAAGCCCCCGGATATCTGAGTCCACTGTGTTCAGATCGATTGGTCGGCTAATTAAACTGAGAAGTTTATGAGCCCATCAAGAGAAGTTATCTGATAATTGCTAAGATGCTTTTAACATGGTGTAATAAGCTCACGTTTTTCAGAGTGAACTCTAATAGTATTAAAAATTCTGCAATTACTTAAATTTTCATATGCGTTTGCTATCTTATCACTGATGTCCTTCTTAGCTATGATAGTTTTTACTCTGAATTTAAACGATTTAATTTCGAGTTTCGTACATCCCCATTACTACCTAATGGTATGAAATATTTAATTATTATTATCCACAAGAGTACGAAATGTGGGTAACACTTAAAACCAGTTAACAGAAAGTCCAACATATGCAAAGGGGGGGGGGGGCGGAATGAAAAATGATTCTGAGGGCAGCGTCTGGGTATCAAAGAGTTTTGTTACATTCATTTTTTGGAATAGCTCACATTCCAAAATTTAAATTTTATGATTTTGTTCTCCTAGATTGTATTAAATACTTGTCTTCAATCTTCAGCACTTATCAACCGATATTGTTTAATCAAAAAGGGTCAATCGTGCCACTTTAATTTATGTTTTTGCTCCAATGGTTGGGAAAACAGAATGAGTTACGTGATATTTATGATAGTATTTTACAATAATTATTAACACTTCACTTGGTAACTCTGCAACATGACCGTTGTACACTTCAAGCATTTGTATTATTATACTACGATTAGACTTTAAATAATATACACCCCTCATTAATATGCCCCTTTTTGCAAGATTCCATTTGTCAGGACATTCAGAAACACATTCATTTACTACCCGTTTCACAAATGTAGGAGATTCTTAGGTCGGTAAATTTTCCCTTGTTAACTTGATAAATTTCAGCACTAGAATATAAAAACGTCTATTTTTAATATACCACTTGTTTCCGTGAAGTTAAAATACGCACAAGGGGGGCTTGATCTCATCCTTGATATTATTTGAAAGCAAACAACATTTAAAATATCGTGGTTAGAAATAAAGTGGCTTTGGTTAGACTTCAAATAAAAGATATAACTTTCGCCAGTGTCGCATTGTTCAACGTGCTCGCGTGCCATGTCAAAGGTCATCGCCGTAATTTAGCCAACAATATTTCTTTCTAAACAGTTGAATTCGTCATATAATAATTTTACAATACTATTGCATTATAACCCATGGCAGTGCAAAACAATTTTTACAAATTCTTGTTGTGGGATGGTGTCCGATTTCGGGAAATAAAAACAAGTTACCCAGTTAGGGAAAATGACTTTCTGCTCCTCATTAGGGATGCACTTCACTTTACGATATGCAAACGTTCCAAAGCTCAGTTTTCTTAATTTGGCTGTTGAGTATCTGGACTATTTTTCTGCTTTGACAAACGTTTTGCTTATGAAATAAATATTTGATAAAGATTTTCATAAAACCGTTTTCTTAACTTTAACAAAGAATGTGTAAATAATTTACCATTCAAGAATTTTTGCGTTAAGTAGCTGTGCAATCGGGATTTGAAATGGACATAGCGGTATTTTGTTTAATTTTAATCAGATTTGTATGATCATACGGAATGCAAATTTCAAAAAGATATTCATTTTTAATCGCTTATAATGTTCCATAAATGGATTCTTTTATTCATACACATGATACAACAAAGGTGATTATTTTTAACTGTGAGGAAGTACTCAAATAAGGCAGCCGTATATGAACTAGAGGTGGAAGAATTGGCTAAGTAAAGGCAAGGAATAAAGTCTGGATATGAAAGGGTTCTTTACATTTAAATTTTGGATTCAATTTAATAATTGTATTCTAATCCGCCTTGTCAAAAGAGTTGAATTGAGAGATTTAGATATGATTTAGGGACTTGTGATAATAAAACTTTATTGACAAGTTGATCGAATTGTGTAATTGATTATAGCAGTAAATTTGTCCCTTATGAGTTTCAAGATGAGCCGTTAAAAATACCAGACCTCCAGTGGTGGTTCGTAAATGATCCCTATTTGACTTAGTTTACTCAAAAATAATAATTCGATCTTACTTTAGGTCCTGGTGTTTTAATTGAGGAAGTAACTGATGACAATAAGAAGGATACCGACGTGGCAGAACCAACAGCTTCTGAGGTATGTTTGCACCATATCAATTACCGCGCATTTAATTTTATTTAATAAATCAGCTCTTTAAAAATTTCCGCGCCTTTACAAATGAAAAATGCATAATGGGTGCGCCTTTATTAAATTTTAATATCAAACATCAGATGCATTTATTAACCAAATCGTGACTGTTACTTTAATTAATTAAGATTTATTTAATTAAATTGGACATTTTCACTTAATTCTCAGAAAATTCAAGCAATCAGATTCATAATTAACACTTGGATTTAGTGAAAATGTTTATTAATATAATATGAATTAAATTCAAAATAATGAACCTGTTATTTTAAGCCAAAATGGGTTAATTAAAAGATTTAATAGATTAATTTGTGAGGAGACTGCAGTAAGGAAGAACTGCTGAAAGCTAAATTACTTCCGACGGCTTAACTAACTGTTCGTTTAGAGGACGATTTAAACGTTTAAATTAAGACAAAATGATTAAACTATCCCTTAATTTGAGCTTTCGACTTGTTTTCAGTTTAGAATGCTAAAGTTTAAAGAAGAGTACATATAAAGACCGGCATAAACAAATGTTTAGGAGTGAATTTTTGTTGATCGTACTCTGATTTATATGAAATTCTAGCAGTATTAGAGTTAGTAAGATAAAAATTGAACCTCCATTAAACTATCACATGTGGAAATAGGAGTCTTGCGCCATAGGTTATTATTCTCAATTTAATAGTCATAAATCACAAATGCTCTGAGAGAAAATAAAGAGAGTAGGTGTGTGATTTAAGCAATGGCACTGACTCAATTTGTTATCCAATTGTCTACGGCAAACGAGAAAACATAAAATTTCAAAACCTCAGGTAGCATCCAAACAAGTAGGGAGAGAAAGGTAGTTAAATTGTATGTGAAAATTGGAGCAGTAGAAAAGAGAGCTAGGGAAGTGGAATAACTTTACCTTGTCTGAGCTTTAAGACCAATAGTTCATCCGCTTTCTAATAAGATCTTCTAATCTTTTTGGCATCTTCCTCATATGAAAAGTCAAAACAAACATAAAGTACCCTCTATGGCTAATCTACGTGGGTGCTAAACATGGGATATTTCGGTCTATGAAGCATCTAAGTTCAAATTAGTAATCATTTAATAAGTGACCTAATATTTAAAAGGACATTTACCTTGCAACATCTAAATTTTAACGCCCAAGTCCAAGGTCAAGTAAACAGTGGATGTTGGCTGCTGTTAAGATGTCATTAAAATTGAGGACACGATTACCCCTCCTACGCCAAGGTTAGTACAACGTAAATCCCAGATTATGCCCTGTACCCTAATGCACAGAAAATGACCTCAATAGAAGGAATTCCAAATATCAGGCATGTCCTTGATAAAAGATTAATTTAAAATACGATTAATTTTAAAAAAATATTAAAAAGAATTTTACACAGCCAATTAAGGAGACTCATAATTGAGTCATTGCGCCCTGAGTATAGCAGAGCAAATAATTTAATTTTGTAAACCATGCAATAGGGAAAAATGTATCTTAAATATGAATATAACGGAAAAGAAATTTTAAATTGCCGATTTATTAACATTCAAAATATGATTGGTTGAACTATTGATTGCTTATACTTGTTCAGTAACGCTGTATGCAATTATAAAATGATAAATGAATAGGCTGTGGATACTGACGTAAAGTTTTCTCTTTTATAGCTGAGATAGGCATATTTAAGTATAAAAGTTAGTAGTTATTCGGAGGTCCAAATGAAAGTGAAGGACTAATAGAAGGATTGCACGCAAATCTTCACACGCTCGTCTGTGAATTTTTGAGGTTATTGGTTAGTTACCCTTCGGTGAACGTTCAATGAGTGGAATGGTCATCGAACTCCTTAAGTTTGACTAATCAAGAATAGTAGACTAGTTCGAGTTTCACGTCATAGAGGCTCCGTGATGTTACTCCTCTGCACAAGAAGAGAGTTGAAAAAGCCTTCCTAAAATTTCTTGGTAGTTATTTTCCTTTAGAAAGATTGGATAAGAATTATCATTCATTTAGTGGCTAAGCTTAGTAGAAAAAAACAGGCCACAGCATTTTTACCTTGTGGATTGTCGATATTTATATAAAGAATGATATCATACTGTTTTTTCCCTAAGGATGCTATGCCAAATACTTTACACTAAATGATTTATAATGTATTCCTCCCAAACTTATCTTTCAATCGGAAACAAACTTTGGGTATCCTCACAAATAAGTCAATTATCTACTCAAATATTTACCAAAATCATACATTTAGTGATGCTGTAATCTCAACGATGCTCGAACTTAATTGATAAAGATCGTCTTTTTGTTTGATAAAAAAAATAGTTCTTTTAGGAGGTGATTAAGTGTCACTAGTTATAGATTTTATATTTACGGGAAATTCATTTGTCTTTATTAAGTTCTATTAGTGTTCTTTATAAGGTAGTTTAAAAAAACGACGGAGGCATTAACGCAAATTTTATGTGAATAACCGAGAGTAAATATTGTTTTTATTTCACCTTCAAATTTAGTGTGCAAGTCGAAAGACTTCTGTTCATTCCGTATCGAGTGATGCTACTACAGAAGACAAGGCTGTTATAAAAGATACCGAAACAGTTGGTTACAAGAATCAAATTTTGAACCAGTTAGCAACCAAAACAGGTCCCTGTCGAATCGCATGGTCGGAAATGCCTGAGGTAAAACATATATTACTAATATATTGATACCAGATATTTAGGAAAATTTGTCATACTAAACAAATATTATGAATAGAAAGTGAGCTTTTTCCTATTTTAAACCAAGACAAGACGATAATCCATTTACGAAAAGTAGGAAGCTGGTCCAATAAGGGTGAAGGGGAGGTTTGGTTAAGCAAAATTAAAAAGTGATGAATTTTTCAAAATATTCAATTTATTTGAAGTCTGATTTAATCAGAATGTTCTCTTTCTGAACGGGAGATCTAATATTACATTACTATATCATTACTGATGTTACAAACTTTAAATTTTATTATTCGATCCATAGATTCAGGAGACAATTAATGTGAACCATGTTCAAGGTTGGTATCGATGGCTGATTGGTGATAACATTTCAACACGTGTACGTTTTGTTACTGAGAGTAGTTTATACTGACCAAGGCTATGCAATTCGGATGCCTTCAAATTTGGAAGATAAATAGAAATGACAAAGTACTAAGATTCTTTGACAAGGGTCCCTTTTAGATTAGTTCTTTCAATGTAACTCCTAAAAAGGCAATTGTAAAAGACGATTTCAAACTCGAAGCCAACGGTCTGGAGTTTTTAAAACATTGTTAGGAAGGCTTTCTTGAGCCTTCAACTGCATATTTAACACCAATTAGCCTGCTCCATTCTGATAATTCTATTTAAAGCCCAAAATTTGTAAAAATTTTTTCATTAAGAAGAATTGTAATACGAACTGCTTAATTAAATGGTAGACTTAATTTTTTCAGGTTCTTGCTGGAAATATTATCCCTACGATGACAAGACATGAAATCCAATTACAAGAGGTGAGTTTAATTTAATTTAATATATTTGTTTGGTTATAACGCTAGTATACATTAAAAAATTTCGGCAAGTCGAAAGGCATCTATGGGGATATAATTTGAGAAACCTTATGGCGGTTTGGCCCTTCGACAAAAATTTATCTGGAACTGCACTACTCAGTGCCGCTACTTTCTCAAATGTTCTTTCAAAGAAACATGCAATGAGTTTAATTTCATCATGATATGCAATATTTTAACCACTTCGTCTATTTTAAGATTTAATGTATACAAAAGTTGGCACTTGTAACCCTTGGTGATCACTTATATACTCCGCATTTATCTAATACGATAAAACGACATTTAAAATGAAGAATTTTGTTTAAATGGAGTTTACATGCGAATGCCTGCGAGAGAAATTTAACTAAAATGATTGAAACGGCCTTCAGCATAGATTTTATTTCTAATCCTTTCGCATTCCTATTCGGCATAATTAATTTAAACGCATGTCATTGTTTTATTAGAATAAATTAAATCACTAATCCGTAAAATGCTAATTTTTTCAAGATCATTATCTTTTTGTAATCCATCTGCAAACTGATATCTAACTAGTATTTGAACTTTATTGAATACTGAATCATTAAAATCGTGCTAAATGAAATATTTTCTTTAACTAAGAAAATTGATATTGTTTAAATTTATTAAAAAATTGACAAAATACCTTATTTTAAAGATACATTTTTTAAAAATAAATTGATATTTCATGATAGTTTATTCTCAGTTCACCAATTCTGTTATGCTTTATTTAGTTCCGTGTTGATAAAATAGGATAATGTTAATTGTGTTAAAATTTTTTAATTGAACGATTTATTGCAGATATTTTAAAAATCCAAGAAACAATGATATTTACTTAAGGTTTCCGTGTGAAATACCCATTTTTTTGTTTTTCTTTGCTTACAAACCTCTTAACTTCTCAGAGCGGCAACACGCCATACACAGGCATGTTAAATTCATTTTGTGCTGACATTTCAGGCATGAGACGGGAAATTCCTTTCTTTAACAAACCTTTTCACTTTTAAAAGCATTGCCTTCGAACACTTTAACTTGAAAAGGAATTTGCCTACCATTTTACCAATGCTACTTACATTTACAGGTAATGAAATCTACAATTTATAAAAGCAAATATTGATTAAGAGTTTGGTAGAAGTTGTTTTAATCTATAAAAAACTTTACAGAGAGAATCGCTTACTTTTTATTAATGGGCTATTCAATTTTATCATGTTTTATTTAAACAGTGGTTGTATGAAAATTTTCTAAACCAACCTTATTAAACCAAACTGGGCTTGTAAAATGATTGATTATTGTTGAACAGAAAAATTAATCACTTTAAATACCTTTTAATTTCTTTTATCCACTCCTAAATTTTATTACATGCAGGATTTTGCATAAGTTAAAATTTTCAGTCTAAATAATGGTCTAACTTATGAGCCGAAAAATCAAATTCGTTTAATCCTGTGTGATACAAATACATTAAGAAAATAATACAGTGAAAGTGTGGCGTAGCGGTACCCATTGGTGCACGTTCAATGAAATGAATAACCAACTTTCTATTATTGATCAGTGAACAAGTAACTAAATTTCTGCATCCGAACATGGTTCATTGTTAAAGGAGTATTTGAAAAGGCTTGAAAAGTATTTCCAGTTAGTGATACATTTATTAAACAGTCTCTGAAATTCCAGCTAAGTTAATTGTTTATTATTATTTCAGGCGATGTTTGAAGTGATAACATCAGAGGCCTCCTACTACAGAAGTTTGCAGGTCCTCATCGAACACTTTTACAGCGCTCCAGAATTCGATTGCTCTAGATCAAGTACTACTAGTACAGATAACAGTAGCAGCTGCGCCGATAATGACTCTGAAAGTTCAGTTTTTCCTCCAAATGAATCAAGACAGTCTTCTTCCGGAATCAATACAAGAGCAGGTTCAATAACTTCTACAACAGATCTTGGCGCATCTGTTGTGAAACCCGCTCTAAGTCCAACTGAAAAACATCACCTGTTTTCCAATGTTTTGCTCATCTGTATGGCTAGTGAAAGGTAAGTCTGCTTTTTTTAGACAAAATCCCTAAACTCGGCTAACGTTTTAAACCAATTAAACTTACTGCATCCGTTTCAAATAGTAAGAAACTGGTTCAATTTGTCAAAACTGTCATCAGCATTAAACATTATTGCTTAATCAATATGGTTGGTGTTATAAAGTCACAAATAACTTTAATCAGCTTCTACAAAAAAACGAAGGGCTACAGATAATAGAAAATGTTTTGTTTTATTTCTACCAGTTACTAAATAATACGAATTTATTGAACAACTTCTTGTGGAATAATTACAGTTTTTTGAGAGTTCTTTAACTTTTTAAGTTGATGGTGATAAACATACGCGTCTGTCGACCCAGAGGTCATGAAATCAATGCTTATAAGTATAGTCTCAAGGATATCGATTATCTCCGGTCAACGAACTAGGTAGTATAACGCAAGTTTCTCCAGAATATCTTAACATGGCCAAGTTAAGAGCGTGCTGGAGTAACAGTTGTTGGTTGCATAAAACACGATAAAGATCCTAGGGGATAAGAGAGATGAGGGACAGGATATGAGAGGGAAGCGTAGGAATCGGGCTTTATAAAGTTCCATAGAAAAGAGATAGCATAAACGGATGAAATGGTTTCGGAAATCGCTGATAGGGTAAACTGAACTCTAGCAGTGTTCATTCAAGGAATAATTAGGTTATTGCACTAATTAAAATAAATTACTTAAGGACACACAATGGCTCGCTTCGGAGAAGCTGAGGTTGCGACAGAGTCAAACATTTCAGGCGCCACATTGATGTCAAGATAATAAGATCTCAGAGATTAGTGATGACCCGGAAAAAATTTGAAAACGCATAGGAACTCATCCTTCAGATTACTGGTATTTGTCATAATTGGGCCTGGAATGCTATTTTAATTATTATTTGTCAGTGGAAAATTTAATCTTTTACATTCACAATTCATGTATTCATTAAGCTAGGCTTGACAAGTATGTGGATGGATAGCATCCTTTCGGTCAAAATTCAGCGATAGATAGAAGTACATATCCCCCTCTCAGTATAAGTACGCAATAACTGAGAAAATGAATGAGTGGAATCGGAAATAAATGACTTTTAACATACTAAAAAACAAATGTGCTATTAGAATTATGAATCGATGTTAGCAGATAATTTAATAATTGAACCAACTATGTCAATAAGAGAGTTTGACAGAAAGAAAAATTAATTTATAGGATAATCAAATATATACGTTTAATTATATTAACTATAATGTAATTTGCAATGCTAAACATGCATATTCATTTTCTTTTAAGTAAAAAAAGTATTTTTGCAGGATGTAATGAAAAATTTAACTGATTATCGATTTTATATTTAACAAAATTTAATATTTTTAGGAATTTATTTAAGATTATTTTAGATCAGCATATGCCCAAATTGGCCCCACACAAAGAAATAATAAAACGTGAAATTTGCTTTACTAACCTTTGGCAGATGGAATTTTGCAGAAAATGTATACCAACGTTGAATTTTAATTCAAACCAAATTAACATTTAAGCGTAACATTTAACTTCAATTCAACTATTGTTTGGAAACTTATACTTATTCATAAATGTGTTGATAATTTGGTGTTATACAGTTTTAACCTACTGAAATAGACGTCGAAAGCCGGAACTCAATAATAACACAGAATTAAGCAAATTTCATCATTTTCCTCAAAATTCTACAAAGCAATGACCTTGTAATTTAGCAAATTTGTAAATAATCAACAATAAATTTGTTAGTGTTACTTTTTCTTGGATACATATTATTCATTTTATTCAACGATCGGAAAAAATTTAAGATAATATTTTAGGTAATTTCGAGGATGTGGTTTTCACAATGCTTCCTTAATTTCTATATTATTGTTTTATATTTATTTGACAATTTTCTTGATCAATTAAATGAAATTCATTTCATTTTTTAAAAAAAATAACCGACAGGATACATGACAGATCTCTCATCAAAGGAATTAATTTTAAAGTATGAATTGGTATTATAATTCAGTTTTTCGCTGAAAAAATATAATTTCTCCTTCTTATTTTAGATTTTTACAAGATCTCGAAGCGAGATGGTCATCCCAAAAGCCCCTTCTAAATGAAGTTTGTGATTTGATAGTTAAACATGCTGGAAGTGTTCAGTTTGATCCCTATCTCACCTATCTTCGTAATCAAACATATCAAGTTGCTGCTTACCGTCGACTCAAGTAGGTTAATTAAATTTATTTACTGACAGACTACTGGTTAATAATCACTTAAAATTCATGCGTTTGACCTAGTTTCCAATATTATTAATGGTAAGGAAGAGGGAAAAATAAAATTATGGAATTTAGTCCGAGAATTATTGGCCCTTCTAAGTATAAAACAGATATTAATCTCTATTTTGTTCTCAAACTTGGCTGATAACGTTCAGAGGCGTCAAGTTTGATATTTGGCAGCTACAGATTAAAAAGAGTTGGTAAATATTGGTTGGTTAAATATTCAATTATACTTTTCTGGCTTTCATTCGGTAAACTTGTTCTTGCTCGTTTGAAAGAAGTTGAAACTCGACAAGATTAAAATGATAGAGTTTTGCCTTCCATCCTCATTTCATATTTACCAATAGCGCTAAATCAGTTTCTAAAGTGTTCTGGAAGTTAATCTTTAAACTTCTCTTGAATGACTTTGATTATTTTGCTCTAGCAAAGTGAGGTATTTTTATAGAAATTTGCGGAATTAAAAAATCATTTTGGAGATTTAATGCAGTTGTAAAGTGCAACATCATTTAATAAATATTGCTGAAATTTAATCAATCGCAACATTAATTTCCCAAAGGCAATTGCACTACTCCAGATATTTTTAATGTTCAAAACAGTTTGAGATTTCTAAATGGTGTTTTTATTATGAAACGTAATCGCTTAGAATTCTCTTAGGAGAAATTTCCTTCAAGGCAATTGATTTCTGATCAGTTTGTCTTTAGAGATATTTATGTATTCGTATATGTTGTATTGTTTTAGAGTAGTCAACGTCAAATATCTCTATACCTATACCTTTTAGTTCTTGTGGACTAAACTTTTTTAGTACTCAGTTTAAAGGTTGGCGCGATTGGAAAAGTTCGGTCAGGTCATCTAAAATTGGGAAGATGTATTAATCTTAATTAAAATTAATTTTTGTTAGGTTCTAACTAAGATCTGTGATTTTGAAATAGCTTTAGTTCCAGATTATGCTACTATTTTGTTCGATTGAGTAAAAACTTTAAGATATCTTTTTTAAATATATCAATCTTAGGGACTACTAAGGTATCACGAACTTTTCAAAATAAGAAAAACGAAAGTTGGCATGAATAGTAGCGCAGTGGGAGGAGAGTAGAGAAAATGAAACTGATAGTTCGACGTGGAGAGGTTGATCATACGTCATAACAGTGTGATGGAGAGAAATTGTGAAGGAGCGCAAAACAGAAAGTTAGCAGTTTGACCTGGTTTAAACGTCACTCAGTCATTTATTAGTCAATCGTAGACGGACGTCATACCAATCTGACCTGAAGTGACAGTTAGGTCAAGCGGAGCTAAGGGCCATGAACTTGAGCGTACTACAATTACTTGAAATCAATAGCCTGTAATGACCAATGTGCCTTCCGTTTTCTGCCTTAAAGTTTTTTTCGCTACTTAACTCTCGACCTTTAGCTGCGAATCCGTTTTCTCACTTATTGGGCTTTACTCACTTGGGCATTTTTGCAGGTTAATGGTTCTATGACAGCTACTATCTCCCTATTCGCTATGAGTAAAAATATTCACTTTTCTATTTCCTTTTTGTCCATCTTCCATTTTAAAATAGAGAGGTTTGTAAATCTTTTTATAAGGAACAGTTTGGCTATTTTTTATTAACCTCATTTGTAAGGTGGAACCTTTCTTACCTTACGGACCTGGTTGAAATCTCAGTAAAGATCTCCTGTATACTTCCTCTTTTAACGTATGAGTTTTATTTCTTTTTGTATTTTTCTAATCTAATTTGTAGAGGAAACATTAATGCTAAATTCAAAATTATTTCTGCTGTTATTATTTAAAAGTGGTAGTTGCATGAACTAATAATAACGTGGAGTGAAAATTGTTGTAAAAATGAGGCAGCAATTATCTGAATCCGGAAGTAAGCACAGTTGCTTCAAAAAGACGATAATTCGAACCGAAAATTACCCAACTCCTTTCCTTGTGGCAATTCATGCATCTACTAATTGCGTTTTAAAATATAAAATTTAAGTTTATATGCACTGCAACAAAAATACCATTTCGAATTTTAAGCATCTCCATCAGATATTGAATCAGAGTATAAATGCATTCAACGTCAAATTATTGCCCAAATTTGATAAAAAGGGTGTTTGTCTAAATCAGTAGCGTCTGTTTTGTTTTTTGAAAATGCTTGTCAAGTTCAATGGACGTGAGTTGTAAAATTTAAAACACACATACCTCCTGCTTTACAACATGTATGCACACACGCTTGCATTGTTTTAAACAATTTGATTTAAATTGCTACAAAATGCAAGCGCAACTGCAAGCCCATGAATTTCAAAGCAGATAAATTGTAACGACTTAAAAAGAGGAAGAGTGGAATAGATTTTTATTACTCTTATTATATTTAAAGATGCAAATTGTACGTAATTACATTCATCATGGGAAAGAGACCGTAATTCGATACTAGTAAAGTCTGAAAAGGGTGAAAGTAAGGGGGAGGGGGAGGATCGAAAAATGTCAAGATGATATTCTTAGTATCTTACAGTTAGGTAGAGCAAGTAGATGGAATTAGCAAAAATGCTGTAGAAATAGAAAATAATAATCAGAGGTCTCTCAAGTTTTAATAATCTTACCATAAATTTCGATAACAAATTAAATGGGAGGAAGGAAAGTGAAATATGGAGACTTCATCTTAAGAAGTGAAGATCTCCACCTTCTAGTAATGCATTTGGAATGGGATATTTCCGCCTTGGTATTTGTGGACGTAAAGAATGGTTGAATACTTGTGCTGAAGGCGAGTTAGCTAGAATGAAATCTAATTTGGTTTGACATGAAATAACATTTCCCTTAATTGGAATTTTTTTCTAATTTCTTTGATAAATAAGAAGAAATATGTTTGAAATAGTTTAAGTGTAAATGTTAAAGCGGTACTGAGACTCCCATCTTAAAAGGCGGGTTTCATTACTTAATAGAAGGCAAGATTGTTAGCTTGTAAAAGTCAACCAAACTGTAATTCACTTAACAATGAACCAAAACTTTCTGCGGTTTCTTTTATTTTAGTTTACGAGAGGATTTTCAAAAGGCAATAGCTCGAATGCATGCACATCCAGCGGTTGGAAAAAACCGTTTGGACTCCTTCTTGGCCCTTCCAATGCAACGGTTAACGCGATTGAAGCTCTTAGTAGAAGTGATTCAGAAACTCCAGTCTGTGGTTGCAAGCGACGCTGAGGAAAGAGCAGTTGCCGGTTCAACAGAAACCATGACGCCTGGAGCTTCTGACAATTCCCGAAGAATGAAAATCACAAAAGAGCAAATAGAAAATTCCAGTATCGCCTTGAGAGAACTAAAACGGGTATGATTGTCTCGTTATATTCTTGATTTTTCATGTCCAACTCTGTCACTTGCAGACCGTCTGGAAATTATTACTAGTCGTACACGACATCCAAAATTTTGGTTGCTTGGAATTTTTTCCCATGAATTTATTAAAAGCTCACAAATTTTAAAATGTTTGTTTACAGCCTTCACTTGTGTTCTTTGCCGGAGAAATGGATTCACTCTTATACTTCGAAACAGCATTTCTTTATGATTGACTTCTAGACTAAAGTGAATTATAGACAATACTTAAAGTTGTATAAAGCATGCTATTACAACAGCTTTTTAGCCGAGGAGAAAATTTTATCTGCCAAAACTTTTCAAAAAAGTGTTATCGTTCATTAATTTATCAATTAAAAATACTCTTTACGACAAGGGAATAGATTTTAAGGCCAATCGTTAATTAAAATTTTCAAAAAATGAGTTGGAGGAATTTTTTTACTTGACAAATGGGAGTTTCAGCATTTTCCAAGTTACTGTCTTTAAATGGCTCCCAATCAAAATATGTAGGAATTTTCTTTTTTCTAATCGCATTTGCAAAGCAGTTTTCAAAAAATTTTAATTATCTCTTAAAATATATTGCGTTTTATTTTATTAAAGTAAATTTTACAATTTACAATGGAATCAACCTTCAAAATGCATTTATTTTACTAACAACATAATAATTAATTAAAAACGGGCATAAAAAGTGTTACCCCAATTGTAGAACATTCATCTGCTGGGCAACTCAGCGCTTCGCGTTCTAAAATTCAAAATTCATAATTCGTCTCATGGATTAGTGACCGATTTTTTCACAATTTCCAGTGTCTATTGACCGTTTGTTTAGTTATGGTAGTAGGCCTTGCCGATTTTACCCATTTCTTCTTTTGAAGGCCGGAAAAGCAATATGATCTTATGGGATCTTATGCAATTCTTGTGTTGCTATCATAGTAGAGGTTCCAGATCAGAGTCCACTCAAGATTAAGTCTAATTTTATTGATATTACCCGTTCTTAAAATAATCTACATTGAATAAATAACCCTCTATCCATGTTTTGGAAATGAGATTTTAAGGCTTTGATTTTAGAATATCTAAGCAGAAATGTTAAGACGTTTTAATGATATAAGCTAAGATGGCAAATAAATCCTAAGTTACTGATAAGACATTACAATTATTACTTTGTAATCTGCCGCAACCGCATATTGTAAAATTTCCACTGAAAAGTACAATTTCATCGGAAGTCAGATCTTGGTTAGCGCAATTAAAGGTATTTATTTTGGGATTAACTAATGAATTGAGTCCATTTAAGACACTTTCCTTCTTAAAGAAACTAAAATTTTAGAATCTTAGTATTTTTTCATAATTTTCATTAAAGTTGCAGCGGTTACTCACTTTGAGTGCGGGAGTTTAAAACGACTAAAGGTTAAATAGGACAATTCTTTTTAATTTCAAGACTGTATAAATATTTCGGAAGGTACCCGGATATTCGAAAAATTTAATGGCGATATATTTCAGTAGACGCTATTGCATTGTTTCTGAACTTTCAGCAAACAAAATTTTTAATCAAATGCCACAAATAAATATTTGTTTAAATTAAAAGGCATTAAAATACCAGTACCAAAAACACGCGGGTAGAGAGTTGATGATTTAAAATCTGATAAGAAAAATAATTCCAAAATCATCTACATAGTGAAATTCATTTTTATTTAGTTCCTTTTAATAGTTTTGTAATAAAAAGTGAGTGTTTAAAAGCGTTTCCTTCGCAACGTACACTATTAAAGAGAAAGAAAATGTGTGAAGAAAAAATTCCCATACTTGCATTATGTTAAAGCAATAGCAAAATCATTTTAGAATAAATATAAATCTTTATAAATAATATTTGATTAATGGGTATGGGTATGGGATGAAAAGTCAAAGCTTTTCTAAAGTTTGTAATACTTGACACAAGTAAAAATAATTGTTTTAACCTGGAATTCATATAAAGAGACTCAAAAACAGCAAGAAAATCTCAGTTCGTTATACCTGATCGACACCAGCGTGAAAGCGACCATTTTCTTTCCACCCCCCTTTTCGATTCAGCATGGTTTAGTCCTCCAAAATTCTATTACTCTTTGTCTACACTTAGCATGAAACCCGACAAGCGATACATGTCCTCACGCGCGTCCTTGCCCAGGTGACTGTTGTAAAATGTCTTTTTATTTCTACCTATTTTCACACACATGATACACACTCAGCCACACGCTTGTCATTTAGCGGTTCCTACGCTTCTCTACCATCCCCTCTGCTCCTCACCTCTCTCTTACTCGCTTGAATCCACATCATGGTTTGTTCAGTACATTTTGGCCTAGTCAGCCCTTGGTGCTCTGTTCTAAAACTGTCATCACTGTTGATAGCTATTACTTATAGTCTTAATATCTACGATCGAAATCTGGTTCATTAGTTCCTACAATTTGGAAATTCCTAAATTGGTGCCCGCGACTCTTGTAAACCCGTACAATTTGCTACGCATTAATCCCTCTAGCTTACACAACTCGGAGCACATTATCTCTTCTTTGTATTCGATAATCAAGTCATAGATAGATTTATTCCTCCCTGATACTCGTCTTTACGTGACAGTCAAATTGAACTTTTGCTAAGCTCTTAAATCAACATACGGAAAATTAATTGAAAGCATGAGATGAATGGGGCTATTTCTAATGCTGCTAAATTATTGATATTTCAAAAGGTAAAAATGAACCAGCCAGTGGAAATGATAATGATACTGTGACACGTAAGTAAACATAATAGAGGATATACAATGATTCACTTTGAAATATTGAAGATCGACCAAATTGTTGCTTTAAAAGACTACCGATTCTTCAACAAGACACAATCATTTATGAATCCAATAAGACATCTCTCCATCTTGTTTAGAGTGAAAAAGTTACATTTTATTATAATTAGAAATGACATTCACACTCCTTCTGGTTAAAACGGGAGGTTGATTATTCGTTGTTACCCGAAATGTGGGTTATGTTGGACGGAAGGGTGTCTTTAAAATTTCCCAAGTTTATCACTGAATCTGGTGCTCTCCACGCTATATCCCCGCAAGAAAACAGTCACAAAGGACTGTTAAATATTTATAGAGTTAATCAGACCAATTTATTTATATAAGACCTTCACTAGCTTAGTTCTTTATCTGATGTACTCTCTTCATCTTCAAGGTTTAACGGATTTTCATTTGTAGCAATAATTAATAAAGTCACGCACGGTAAACCAGTTCGTTTTTCATCCTGAGAGGAAATTTGGATCATGTGATAAGAATGTGTCCTTGCTGATTATTTTTGACGTCTTGGTCAATTTCTTTTAAGAAATGAA
The DNA here is from genome assembly GCA_900708905.1 of Hymenolepis diminuta. NCBI lineage: Eukaryota > Metazoa > Platyhelminthes > Cestoda > Cyclophyllidea > Hymenolepididae > Hymenolepis > Hymenolepis diminuta. Next base: position 1,541,526 of record CAADRB010000032.1, read on the forward strand.
TACATCCAAAACGGTTCAAGGATAAAATCAAAGTTACATTATATCAAATTTTCCTCTTGTCTGCTTTCTTCTTTTAGAAAATACAAAGCACACACAGTATAGATGTCAATTGACAATTTTCGGGAAAATTTTTTAAAAACTTCCTTGCGTTTCAGGTTCTACCTTATCTCACAAGGAGACAGTAGGGCTTTAGTGCCCCAAGTCTAATGACGAGAGAGCTAAAGATAGATGAAAAAGTGGAATATGATCAAAACAAAAATATGTTTCATTTAAATATGGTAAGATCGTAAGCATCCCTTGTATAAGTATAGCCTTGAAAGGTTTAAAATGATTTAATAGAACCTTACCATGGAGGATCATATAAATGTTAAAACGCGAATAAATACTACGCTAACTCAAAAAAAAATAACCAGGCTGATACATTTCATTCATTTGCTTCGAAATAATGGTAGGGCTATATCACAACCTCTACAATACCAGATAACCTTTCCTGTTAACCCAAAATTTCATATAGTTAGACTTATAGAACAAAAGTATCGTCCTATTTAAAGTATTGGCTGTCTGAAACGCCGTATTCTTTTGTTCGCTTACAACCCGCACATACTTTAAGGAAACTCAAGCACGTCTGTCTTGACCACGCAGATTAACACATCCCCCTGTTTTGAAGCTGGACCAGTCTAGTATGTTAAAAATGCAACTCTTATACAAAAGCCCCATTCTTTCAACATCGTCTGCATCTCAAAAGGTAGTATGCAACTATCAACTGATTTAATTCCTTTTTGACGCAAACACATCGTCTTAAAATCTGGAATTCATTGTAGAAAATGGTTCGCATCATCATCTATTAATACTTTAAATGAATAATTAAAACGACCGCATTCCTTAGTTACGGTGATCCATTTGGCAATAACTTCATAGAAATTTAATGATTCGTCATCAACCCACTGAAATTTTAAGTTAATTACATTTATTAATCAAAAATTATGCGTCTGCAGGTTTGTTATTCCAGCTGTGCCTAGTCTGTTCCTCCTGAGAGGGTGCGCAATGAATTTAATTTTCTTCAAGAAATTGGGGAAAAAGGTAAAGCTACTTCTCGAACAATAATATTTAAAAGTGAAATTCCGTCAATTTGGTGGTAAATATGAAGCAGTTCCAGACATTAACGGGAATTTTTCCACTTCAAATAATATATAAGGAAATACTATTCCATTTATATAAATGGGTTTTTGGTTTATTTAAATCAAAGTCTGGGAACAAATTATACAACTTATTAGGTTAGTAAATATTTTGATTTAAAGTCTTCTAAATTTTCAAATAACCAAAATTTCAACTAATTTATTTGGTCAATAACGTACTGCTAGGAAATTGAATCGAACGTTTTCCATGCGCCTAATGAATTACCCATTAGCATGTTTCAATGCCTTGTCCGGATACCTTCATCCGTATGGTGATACACATTTAAAACCGGTTGCTTCATTTATTTGAGACTGTCCTCCGTCCTGTTAAAATAAGGTATTTTCATTTGAACTCCATATTATTTCGATGGCTGACTCAGGCATATCAGAGAATCATTTATTTGGAGGCTATCGTATAACTATCCAGAAATTCTGGATGTCCCAATTTTCTCACATTCCTCAACTCATAATGACTTTAATTTTATGATTGTCTGTAGAAAAACATGAAAGTTTTTGCTCATTATCCGAGAATAATATTTTAAAATCCAATCATGATCTGACCCTATCTTTAAAAGATTTTGGACCATTGTTTAACGAAACGTTCTGTCTGATGCAACAACCATAAGAGTATAATTACATTTTTCTGGACTTTGCATTAAAGGGTAAATCCATCTGGTGATGCAACGGATAAAGGCGCTGTCCCCTAAATGAATCAGTTGATTTAGGAGACACGTCTAGACACGATCTTGCCGAGCTGCATGCAGCTATCCGGAGTAGATATCTAGCTGAGCTAGTGGCTTCAGACATATGTTTAGAACCATTTAGTAACTTCACATGCTGTAGCTCATCCTCACAAGTGCTTTACCTCCCAAATGAAGCTTTTTTATAGTTTCTAAATTGCCAAATGGTGGTTGCTGATGGTTTGAATTATTAAGTTAAAATTATTATATCATTCATTTTTAGTGCCCTCTGCTGTAAAAAAACATGCTAATTCCTATCCTATTGCTAGTATCTTGGCTGTTTGAATAAATGAAAAAATAACAGCATTGGTTGACCGAAGATCTGGGTACAACAAACATGGATTCGCTCTTGAATCGGGGAATGAATACTGTAATTTCGATACTGGATTATTGGAACATAAAATAGTTGACTTTTTTTGAAAAGTAATAGCGTAAAATCTCACTCGAAATTTCAACTTTGTAAGACACTTTGATGCAGGGAATATTATTTCAGCTCCTGCATGAATCTCTCGATTAAACTGACTTATCCTAAGGTTAGGTGCTTTTTCAGGAAGAAAATTGGTAAAATTATTTGGCCGTTGTGAGGATTATTAATAATCAGTAATATCAGAAATCACTGAAGAAATAATTTTTATTATTAAGTCTTCAGTACCAGTCTTCTTGGAGAAATCACTTGTCTGTATAGGTAATCAAAGATCTTATTTAATTTCTAGAGGACTATCCCAAAAAACTATTACTTCAAGTGCACTTACGATATGCTGCATAGAAGAAATTTTTATACCAGAAAGCAAACATAATGCTTCGAGTCGTTGTTGCTCAAAGAGTTTTTCCGTTTAAGATGCATACATAATTTATAAAGAAACGGAAGATATTAGTCTATTTCCTTTGTAAAAGATGGATTATTTCTCCGAAGCTATCCACTTTTTTGGACTCAGATCTTAAAGGTGGTGTGAAAACTATATAGTTTCGGTCTAGGGAAGAAAAAATATATAAATCAAATTCCTTCGTGAATTTCAAGCCAACTAGGTCACGTAGATGTGTAAAATACACCAATGAAGTCAAAAGAATGAAAGTTTGTTTGAATTTTGAATCCATCAGATAAACCTTTTAAATACAACACTGTTCATGTTTAAAGTTTCAAATTTTAGGTTTTAACCCCTAGGTGCCCAAGTTAGGTTTCAGCCACGATTTTCAGTGCTTATTGATCAGCTAGTAAAACCAAGAGGTTAGCCACGCCATACCGATGTACCTCTTTCGTGACATAACCAAAGAACAAGTACTTGTTAATATGCAAGTTGTGTTTGGCATAGCAGAACTCATTAGAATGCTTTCAGGTGAAGATCAATAAATTGAATGCTTCTACTACGTAAAACTGTATAGTATACTTGCATTTGAATTTGAAAAATATAACGTGGCGTTTAATCTTTTAAAACTTTTAAAATGTCTTGTGATTTTGTCTACATTGTATAGATTCATCAACTTCTTAATCTCAGAGGAAATACTTGGATGTTAGTAATAGTGATAAAAGTACGAAAACAAATTAACAAAATTCTAATGGCAAAATGTAAAAGCTTCTGTTTCATTTAATTTATAAGTTTGAAGAACAATACATATAAACGCAGCGTGCATCTGTATACTGAAAAGCGACTTGGCGACAACCCGCTGGATGAGAATTACTCATTCTCAGACAAAGCATAGACTCTGTGTTCCGGAATCATGTTTAACATGCTAATCTGGTAAATAACTTACAATGTGGACATTGATTGGAGTGAACATAAAATAGAAGATCCGCACGTTCATTCATTCATTTAGTTCCAGTTTGCCAGTGAGTGTTCATAGGTATTCTTGCCGCTAAATGCACCCTTCTCAAGAGGCACTGTCTTCAGTCAAAACTATTGATGCTAATGCATTCATAGCATGCGCTAATTGCGTTTTCAGTTTTTGAGAATGTGAGCGGCAGACGCAAAGCAGAGAAAGGAATTAAGACATTTCTGTGCAGACGCAACATATCCTTAAATTGGTAAACTAGACTATTATTTAAGTACCGCCACGTTACCAAGAAGTACAGATGAAATATGCTACGTATACGATTAATACTTCAAAAATAATAAATTATTCCACTGGCATCTTTCAAAAACCACTTTACCTTTCTCTAGATTGATCGCCGGCAAGTTAGTCATTGAGTTCGTTAAGCGTGAACCATTTTCTTAATGCCTAAAATATGGTGCTTTTTAGACATTCGAATGATCGAACAAATTATGACTGGTCAACAAATGAAATGCAAATTTCTCCTTTAAACCAATAACAAATTGTCATAAATCGGACACGTTTACAATAAAAACGTAAATGAATAAACTTTTACACATGTTAAACTATAAGCTTCCTGGCCTCTCTCAGTTAATTTCAACTTGTTTCGACTTGTTTTTTATTATTGGGCAGATCACCTGTGGGACGTAAAGGGAATGTTTTATAGACAAAGACAAATTTTCAAAACACCAGAGAGTTAGTTTAATAAACACATGCAGTGGTTGACGAGCACGTCTACCAAGTCAGAGGTCAAAGAATCGCTGTTTGTCGATGAATCACAAGCTCTGAACAGTTCCAGAATACTTGACATTTCCCCTAGGCAAGGGTTTGATAACTATTTTCTCAAACCCTAACTTTAACTAAATTTACCTCTTTTCTTACACTCTTCTGGAAGAAAGTACTAAATGTATCGATTTTAATTTCTAATTTAAAAAAATTTAAGTAAGGGTCCAAATTGGTCTGTTGAGTATCAGTAATCTAAAACTCCTTTTTTCAATTAGATGAGCATCCCTTTCAAAGTAAATAGAAGTTAGAAGGCCTCATTTAGCAAATTTGTCTTACAAAATAATTTAGGGGACTCATTTAATATATCCCTTAATTCCTCAACCTTATGTCATGAAATTTAACATTATTCTGATTAAATTTCTTAGTAGTTCTCTTATTCGTTCCTTTTCAGCTTCTATCAGAGAGCGAATCGGAGAAGAAATTAATGGATGAAAAAGCACGCCTCTTGGCGCTATCCTCTGCTCTGGAATTTCCCGAAAATGTCAAGGTATGGTCCCTAGATTTCTCTTCCCACATTTTTTACATGCACTAACATTTATTAAGAAATTATTAGTATAAAGTATTTTCTTATTTATACACGCAACACGAAAGGCGTTCCCTTTATGATTTATTAATCGGTGGCCGAACAAATCTTTTAGTCTAGCATTCCGATGGATGTTTTGAACTGACTACTCTAAACTGATTGCGGACAAATAATAAATTAGGCTCTTTCAGTGAGCTAAAAGTAATTCTTTAACAAATTGTGTGGAATTATATAATTCCTTAGTTATGAACTCTTACTAATGAAAAGAAAATTCGATTTTATTAAACAATTATTAATATTAGAATTAAATATGCATCTAGGGTAAGTGTAAGAGATAGCATTTTTAAATGTTAAATTTTAAATGTTAATGAAATATGCATTGAGTTAGAGTTTCTTCGCTTTTAAAATAAGAGGATTTGCTAATATATTTGATGGATATATACAGGCTGTCGCTACTGAATTAGAAGATTCAGTTCTCAAAGTAAAAGTCCGGAAAAAAAGCGTTGAAGCCTGTACTTTGGTTGCGGAGTACATTATTTCTACATATTAATTATGTCAGAACATAGTTTCAAATTGATTACATATAGTTTTATAATTCTAGATAGAGTAATCAGAATATCTAGATGAAAGTACACTAAACTCGTATAGAGGAGTTTAAAAAGGGACACTTTTTATGTCCAGATTTCAAACCGCCCTGGGTACAACTCGTCTTGACAGAGGAGCATTGGTTTATCATTGCAGAGTTTAACTTCTTTGAAATAGATTAATCTGCCTTGATAATGGTTTGTAAACTTTGGTATTAAACTATGTGATAAATGCTACTAGATGAAATTTAAATATAGTTTCATTATTCAGCAGAATTTTTGGAGGATAACTATCAGCATATTTGAAACAACTTTATTTGAAGTAATATATGGGAAAGTCTAACCATTCATAATTATTCAGTGTGGTCGGTCGCATTATGAAGGGTTTTTAATTCTATTGTTATATATCTAGAAGTAACCATAGAACGCATATTTCTCTCATTATAAAAAATACAATATATGATAAAAAAGGATTTACATCTACTTATTACGTTAGTTCTCTTTTTTAATTTTAAAACTGACTTATTTATCAGACTCTGTTCCGGTTTGAAAACGATTTGGACAGGAAACTGACATATATTATAATTAATTATTAAATAGCGATTTATTATTCTAATAGTTTTAAATTACACCATGAATTTCATTTAGTGTCTCAACAAAATTAATTAAGTAGATTTTTGTTTTAGAGAATCGCGATAAGTGATAAAAGGCTGATTAAAGAAGGCGAACTACGATCAGCGAGTTCGGATGGAAAAGCTGCAGTTTTATTAAAGAAACTGGGACGAAAGAAGCCAGAATCCTTCTACCTTATCCTATTCCATGATCTACTTATGGTCACAAAACTCAAAAAGTAAGCTAACATACGTTGATTGGCCATTAATACATACCTTTTGAAAGAAAATGAAAAACAAACAAAAAAGTTAAAGTCCCTGCATTGGTAAATGACACCTCACCAATGCTAACTCGATATTCTGCTGTACCCTTTTCCTGATGCATTTGAAACCCATCCCAAGGGTTGCTAGCAATTTACAATTCCAATGGTCCCACAAGATAATCTAAAACAACGAGGTAGGATTGGATATGTGTAAATATAAGATGTGGAATTATAACACAAGACAATGTTTCAAAGAACGGTCCATTTGATTAGGGACTTTTCTTCCTTCGTTATTCAGTGCAGAAGAAGGATGATCCTTTAAAATGGCTCGCGCGATGGTTCTTATACCAGTATAGTGGACAGTATTCTGATGTGGTGTTTTAATCATTCTTGACTATTATAAAATTTGAGACATCAGGAAATTGGACACTGGGAGCCCAAGTTGATCAATGCACACGAGGTATGAAGATAAGGCTCCAAAATCAAAGAAATAGGGTTATTTCTGTATGTTTAACCACTGGACATAAAGGTTTTGTGAAGTCTTAGTTAACAATAAATGAGTTCTAATTGGAATATGATGTCGTAAATGTTTAGCCCTTCTGTTGTTTGAATGCACTCATAAAAGATTTGATGCAGAATGCTCTCAAGCTAATTTTCGTATCCATAATAATAAAATTTATGGACCTCTATATTAGGGTAGCACCAGATGCTCAAAAACAATTTATTATAAAACTTAGTGTTAAATTTTAAAATTGCCCCACGGACTCGTGAAAAAAGTGAGCATATGGCATTTTATGATGCAACAAGGATCCCACGAGATGGGCGTAGAATTTGCATACTTGTTAGGTTCTTTATATCTTTAATAATTAAAAGGACAGTCAATTGAGCACTTTTAAATTAGAAGCTTCGATTAATTTTGAGAAACTAATTAAAACCAAGAGATAGAGTTTGACCGCCACTTAAACAATACCTCACTGATGATAATGAATGCTGAAATGTAGGAAAATATAATATTTTATTATGGCAAAATAGCAGAACTAGATTATTGGTGAATGGGCAATAGAGTAATAAAGAGGAGTTAAACGAGTAGAAGTTGAGGAAAAATCAGTAATTAAAGCTCTTACTTAATCTGATCGTTGAATTTGCGTCAAATTCTAATGAATAGTATTTGGCGATTCACTGCTTCAGCTTTCGGCTCACGGTCAAAATATTCAGATGATTCCAGCAAAGCTCGCTAAAGTCATGGGTGTCGGTGCTATCCATATTGAAATAAAAAGGAATTGAAAAATGTTATAAAATGATTTTCCCTAAATTGGTAAATTAAAAGATATTTTGAGGCAAATAGGACAGCAAATTTCAGGTTACTGTAAACGCATTTCAAATAGGTGTGTTTGAAAATTTAAATTCGTTCGTGTTGGTGACAGTAGTCTGACGGGAAGGTTGAATTTATTAATAACCCATCCTTATTCAACCGGTAAATAGAACAATTAATCAACTACTCTAATACTGCACGAAAATTTCTTAATATAAAAAGTCTTTGATCGTCCATTCTGATATAACTACGAAGTATCTTCTATTTTACGTAAGTTTTGTTGTCATATCAGGTGAAATGGATTAAATTTAATTCATTCCTTAAAAAGATACTGTTAGATACGTGATCGGCTAGACACTTATACCCAATTTTGTCCATCCTAGCTCAGTGTCTAACGGTGTAACGGGACCTACCATTTGAAGAGAATATAGTACTCATCAAAGTGCAAAATGCAAATAAACTATCCAAACTTCTGGCTCCCTCATTGCTTTATTTCTTTTTACCTCAGTTTTACTGGGAGACATATCTTCAAGCAGAGAGATCACTTCAATTCGGTTTATCCCTGGTGACTATTAAAAGGGAGCATTTCAAAATACCTACAGTTTCTCATATATTTAAAGCAGAAGTATGCAATATATTGGGAGGATTTAAATCTGATTAAAAGACTAAAAAATGCGCATTTCTTTGCTGTTTGTTAAAAAAACTTGACAACACGATTTCAATTTGTCTTAAATGAACTCTATTTGGGTTTTACTATACCTTGATCATATTGGTTGTCTAGATTCATGTAGGATTTTGGATTTTCAAGGATAAAATAATTTGATTTGGTAAGACTGCATTGGACATTACTCGGCAATCCATTCGATGAGTCATGGTGATTTGAACTTGGAACGTGACCTACCTATGACCTGATCACATGAAAAATTCCTCCATGACACAGAATCATGAGCATGAATGATTTTCCTGTCGTTAAATGTCTCATTCGTCCGTCTACACAGTTGCGAATGTTGTAATATAATGAAATTCAACTTAGTCAAGAATTGACTTATTTCACCGTATGTAGGTCTCAAAACGTTAAGCCAAAATATTTACATCAAGTAAATATGTCCCCTACCAGAATCAAATGAAGTAAGGCTCTTTTGATATCCCAGTTTTGTTTTCAATATCTTTTAGATTCTCTCCACTCTGTCTTCATTGAGCTTGACTGTTACCCAATTTTTATAGCTTTAATACGATGAAAACTTGTATTTTTGCATGACAGTGGGATATAATATTTCGTTTATTTAAATAGGAGTCATTTATTTACAATATATTATAAAACTAAAACGATATTCCCATAGGAGGCAAGATAAATGGCTAGCACTCAACGCTGAAACAGCAGATTCATTTTCATGTTATTCTCCCGTTATTTTGATCACTTCAAATGAATCTAAATACTTTTCACTTTATAGAAATGACCGCTACTTGGTACAAGACTACTGCCCTCGCGAAAAGGTCTATGTAACCATAGGAAACCCAACAGAGGCCGCATTAAATATTCTGGGGGCAAATATTTCACGTTTGCAAACTATGTCCACTCTCGATGGTAGCAGCTCAAGTTCCAAACGTCCAAAGCGTCCAAGTACAGGTCTGCTTGGACTACGCGGAGGTCCTCGTCACCATACCACAACTCCTGAAGTACCTGAAGCCCTGTTCAAGTCACATGGAACTGACGCACAACCTGCTCACCCATCTCCTCCTACCAGCACTTCCCTCAGTTCAGCGTCGTCTACTTCAAGTACCATGGAAGTATGTGGATCCGTTGGTTCACCTGCTTCCCCACCTATGTCTCCATCTCGTTTATCATCAGTTCGTTTGAGACGGTCTGGAAGCAGTTTGAGTTCTAAGTCGGTACCGAGTGGATCATCCTACGCTTGTCCTTCATCGACAATTAACAGAGATCTTCCGCTTTTCCTCTATTTATTTTTAACGGAGAGCCAGTCTGGTGTTTGCACGGAATTCTGCCTAACAACCAATGACAGGTATGTTTACCCTTTATCGATTTGGAAAAAGCAGGTTTAACTGGCTAAATGTACGGCATTTCATTCTAAAAAAAACAGCTGTTAAGAAAATTAATTTTATTTGTCTATCTCCTTCCCCGTTCACGTGCCCGTTATGATTAATTTAATTATATCAATTAAGTGTAATAAACAAAATTTCTAACAGAATTAACAAAATTTAAATAATGTCAGTTCGGGTCTGTGCAAGAGTCAACAATTATAGTTAAACTAGAGAAACTAGCTACCTCATATCTACAAAAGTGATAAAAATCGAGGTTGAGATTGACCTCAAATACGATGTATACACTCTCGTCAAAACTGGTATTAATTAATATTATCTCTACTTAACAGTCTACTATTCTTTAGTAATATTTGAAGTGTGATAATTCAACATAATTGCAAAATCAGAGTTTCTTCATGCTGGCAAAATGTTTATTTAAATAAATAGAAATGGAAAAGGGAATTTACTTTGTATATTTATTGAGCGCACTTCTAGATTCTTTTTCAAGTTCAGCTGCTATGGATAAGAAATTTAAAGGCCTTCTTGTATTACCATGAAAATTATTAAACTAACAAGAGATCCTAGCTCGACAGCGAATGGGGCTGATCTACTGAAAGGACTGAGTAATCACACTAATTAAAACCACTTAAAATTGGGGTTTCCGATTTAAATTTCTCGATCCGAAATGTACTAGCGTGATACTCCACAAACAAAATTTTTTTGCAGGAAGGGAAAACCTCTTTTTCTCTCTCTAATTTCAGAAATCTGCTTTCCGAATAGCAGTGTAAAGATTGTAAATTTTTTTCTAGTCCTGAGTTTTTTTGAAATTTTAAGTTCTGTAATCGAATTTTGCCAAGTGAGCCATTAATTATTCTACCTAGTACACATTTGGCACTTCATCCTCAATGAAATGTATCATAAATAGGAATGCAGAAATCATTCTAATTGATATAATTCATGTTTCAACCTTCATCCTCATATGTCATAATTTCCAGGTTTTGGAAATAGTTCCGCATTCGATGAATGAAAATATTTGAATTGAATAAAATTTCTTTACTTGGAACATAAAATTGGCCCGATTTTATTTAGCCACATTTATTAGAGTTCCGTTAAAAGATGAATGCATACATTAATCGAGAATGAGTGACTGGCCATTTGTGAAAATAGCGGTCTTTTTTGGAACTATTAAGTATTTTTATCTGATTGTTTTGCTCATTTTACTATTTGCGCAATAAAGTGGCATGTGATAATTCCTTTTACACTGATCTGTTGGACGAAATTTTTCTAGTATTGACACGTGGATAAACACGTGAATAAATCTGAACTAAATTTAATTCAATTTTTTAAATATTTAAAACAACCTTTCTTGTTATTGTAGCTTCTCTTGTTTCGAATCATGCAAACTTTTGACTTGCTGAATAATTCGAAAATGAAAAATACTTAACAGATGTAATAAGCTTTAGCCAATAAGAAAATATCAGTCTCTGATATATTCGATTTAAGTTTGTTTTTTGTATCAGTAACTGAGAATTTATATTAAAAATAACTAAGAGTTATTCCATTTTATCTTGTATCTGGCCAATCACACTGGCTATATAGAACAATTGACATTTGGCATGCACAAATTATGGGATTAAATTTTCATTTGTTAAGACAGGCTATATGACATCTAAATAGAGTTCCTCCTCCTATTAGACTACCTTCCAAATAGCCTGTACATTCCAGATATATTGAAGAAATCTCGGATCCTATATCCATACATTTTTTGTGTTAGTTCTCTAAAAGTGAACGCATGAAAGGTGTAAATATTGGAGATGATTGAATTGGTGAATGCAATAAAATGCAAAGCGTTCAATAAATACTTCACAATTTTAGAAAAAAATTTTTGGAATGAGTAACAAAATAATATGGCAAATGTAATTTTGATTACTTAAGTTCGTGGTAATTGTATCTTACTAGACAGTACAAATGATCCAAAACCACTAAAGAAATGCTGCTTGTAACAATGATATAGAATTGGAGATGCTTACTAACGCTCTTCAATGTTATAATTTTTTCTCTTATTCAGTAATATATTTCATAACCCCTAAGGTAGTTTATGAAGATATTTTAAATAATTATCTTGGTTTCTGGAGTAGCATAATGAATCTTCCCTGGTGAGAAACATGGATTTAGACATTCTTCTTGTTAGTCACAGCTAATCAGTGCGTTTTTTCATTCTTCTCACTGGTTGTACACCGGTGGGTATCGAATTCGTGACTTCTAGCCGAGTAGATGAGAATCACTATACTATCAGGGCAATTAGCAGTATTTGATTTCATTTTAATATAAAACTGTTATTTTTTTGCTAAATTGTTCTAATAAACATTTCAATTCTCAAATATTTTCAGTGTCTTCCACAGTATGTTAAATCACTTTGATGATATAGATATCTTCCCGAGAATCTCTTTCGCTATCTGGAAACGTTTTTATAAGTGTTGTATCATTAACTAGCATTAACAGGACGTTCATTTCCATCCCGATCATTTTCATTATGCATTAAATATACAAATTGGTCAAGGAAATATAATGATTGTTAGAGAAGAAGGGCAAAGTTTGAAGACTACCGAATCAAAAAATCCGATGACTTTTTTCTTAGGAACTTGAGTTATGAATGTAAAAGTGTGTTTAAAATTTCAAATTAGAAAATTCCATTGACAAATATTTTAAAAATTTTACATTTTGAATTGAGTTCTTTGAGGTTTATCGTTGTCATGATCATACGTTTCGAAACCCAGTTCCTATTCAGGAATACGCTGAAAATTTTGAGTAAATTAAAGCGCGTATGCTACTTTCATAACTACTTATTACCTAGATCAAAAACGTCCATATTTGTGGATTGTGACATTTAATTGCTACTCCGGAATTGAGAAATACGATCATTTCTTTCTGAAATCAAAGTAAATATTAAAAATGATTTTAATCTGCAGGATATTCACATTTGAAAAAGCTTTAAGATTTTTTTATAATAGAAATAATCTAAAAGCCGTCGAAATCAAAAAACTTTCAGTTCACCAAATTTAATTTGTTTAATCGAATCTCATAAAAAGCTCCAATTGTTTTTAATTATTTTAGCGCCGAATACGAGGCTTGGTACCATGCTCTTCACTCAATGTCCCTCAGACTGAGCACAATTAATACCGAACAGAAGGCTGCAAAACAGGAGATAAATTCTCAATGAAATCTTCAAAATTCTCCTCGGAAAGCTGTTAGTTGTGTTTGCTGCACCTAAAAAATGGAATCACTACTTCACACGACTCTTATTCTATCAACTCAAAACAAACCAATAAAGCGTTATCATTAAAGACGATTCCTCGCCCTTCCCTTTTTCGCATATCCTCTCTCCTTTCGCGCTTATTTAATGGGAAAAGTTAAATAAAAAGTTTTTCCCTTATTCCATATCACCTTTTCCCCACCCCCCGAAACTTTAAATCTCAAAACTTTTTCCTGTACAGATGTCATATTTTCTACACAAAATCGTTTCAATTCTTGCTTTTTTTCAAAGCACATTGGCTTAATATAGTTAAACAAATTACACAATGAAAATTGCTTTTTTATTTTGTGACCCTCGCGTGAGCGCGGGAAATAGTTCTACAATTTAATAAATATCAACTAATATCATCGTATTTAGAGTCCATTTGGCTAGATTCAAGTAATTATTATTTTATCTAAATACATTATCGATCTATTATTTAGTTTTTGGTTATTACTTAGGTTAATTCGGAAATCAATGTTTTTTATATGACCTTTTAATTTGACACTGGAATATTTATCGGCTATTAACGTTTCTCAGACAGATCATTAAGACTAAATCCCTTTGAACAAGTGAACAAGATTTGAAATTCAAAATTTGCTTATTATTGAGCTTTCTTGCGTCACCAAAAATTGTGAGAAAGTTGAAAGCGATTGTGGCTAAAACCTGCTGACTACAACCGTTAACTTAAAAATTATCGTGTCGGATACAACAAATACTCAAATTAGAAATTGGCCATGGGACCACTCTTCTTTTTTCGCTAAGGAGTGTATATATATATGTACAGTTATTTAAAATTCAAGACTGTTAAACGAAGGAATACAACATTCTTCTATTAATATATCTGCCAGAACCAATTTAATGATGGAAGAGTATATCGAAATGTGAAAGGACGTAATCATAGAAATTTGCAAAGTCCTTTCTTGAATGTAATAGAGTGTGAAAATTAATCGATTCGTATTATTAATACGGTCTTTAAGTAAATGGACTTATTATTATTATAATGACAAGATAAATGAAGTTACGTTGCATGGAAATCTTTTTCTCTCCAATTGTGAATTCAGCATTTCTGAGGCCAGGTGACAAAATTTAATCCTAAAGAGGTTTCAACAAAATATCAAATAATGCTCTAATTTTTTTTACTTTTCCGGGTAAGGTAAAATATTTTGTAATATTTCATTGTGAAAACGCTTGGGACAATAGGACAGTTCATTGTGAGTTAAGAGAAATGGATTTAGTGGAATTCGATATTAAAGTCGGCGTATCAAAAGAGTTTGACAAATATTAGTCAATGGATATACGGTTCACGCTTCTAGATTCTCAAATCTAGTTAACCACTTTGTGTTCCAGTGTACGAATTTAAGGATTTGATCCCCTGTTTTCTTGAGGGTACTTTACTGCATTTAGATCACATTGGCTAACCTCTCTAGGTGCAGTTGTTGTATACCCTAGTAGATGAGAAGAGCTAAGATGATTTAATCATCCCTTTGAGTTTACTGAAAAGTGATTTAAAAGTTCTTTTTCATTGATAAAACAGTCATTCAATAAAGTCCAATGACATCAGGCACTTTGTATACTCTTATATTTTACAAATAGAAATGCATGAGTAGATCGAATGTCCTTTGACAAGAAGAATTCAGATGCGATTTGCTCTCTTGATATTTCCGAAATTACTAAATCGAATCAAGTGTTCATAAAAGTCGTTTTTAGGCAAAATTATTTTTTGCTTTAACTGTGCGCAATCTCCGCATTTCATCCACATTCCCTCATGGCGAAATCGTTGCTGCAGGAAGTCGATTTGCGATTTTTGTCCGCTTTTCCCTGGGTCAATGACTCTGTCTTTTGCAAGTATAATCCCATTTGCTGTGCTAAGACACGGTTCTTGCACTTTCTCCTATGTTCTTTATCTCATTTTCCGTTGTCATACTTATTTCCGCCTTTCATTTTTTCGAATTTGAATTGCTGCTGATCACTCTCAACTTTGCATTCCTGATCTGATAACTGCGGTTGTATTTCGTTGGTGATAGCTTTAGCCACTAGCTGTTAATTCTGCAGATAAATATAATATCCTGAAGCCCAAAAATTGCAAGAAAATAAATTACCATGTTCAACAATGAAATACTATGACAGTTTCTTCAATGCCGAAACAAAAATTTTTATAATTCTTTCAACAATTGGTGGATATTTCTGCAATTATTTGAGATTTTTAACAGGCTATCTGCAGGAGAAAAAGCTCTATCGGCTAAATTTAGAGATTTTATACATGTAGATTCCTTTATTTCATCTATGCTCTCTGTCCCTTCATTTTATTTTATTAAGCCTTCTGCGTCTGTTGAAATTCCCGGTGATGCAACAGGTGAAGATGGAACTAAAAGTGCCCTTAAATTAAATCATGATCCTAAATCAGGCAAATTCTTTGAACCGCGGTACAATTAGAACAAATATGTGTCCATTGTGGGTCTTGCCAAATGGAATGAGTAAATATGAGTTCGTCGACTCGTCAGAAACCTGAGTTCTGTCAAATATGAATGTTACGAAAAATTCAAAAACCTAGTCACTTTGAAACTACGCAGGTCATGGAGGAAGCTTTAGACCAGAACTTCTCCCTCTTCGCCGTCCGCTTAAACTTTCTCATGCATATGATCTATTATGATTGGGCATACGTGACTTTGCAGGCGTTGGAAACTTCCAATGTGATTAATTTAGTTTCGACAGCTTAACAGAAGAATAGTTCAAACGTCTTATTTTCATCTCTGAGCTTCAAGAAGGTCTCGGTTACCACTAAGAACTCGTCTGTTAAAAATACTGTGAGAAAACCTCAGCGTGAGGCTGCAAGAAATGACCAGAAAAGGAGTTCAGATAACAAATCTCAGCTCTCACTGATTCCGATGCCATGGCCACGCGTCTGATGCACGAAATGTTTGCATCAATCCGCAGAATTTGTGGCACAACCGAATCCTTCTGTCGAACAGAAACTTTCTTCACCTTACACGTGATGCTTAAGTTAGCAATTCCCTTAATAGTGTCTTTTCAAGCATTATCGATGTAAACAGTGCCGAAAAGTTGAATATAAAGAAAGCCACTCTCCGAAAGCCTCCAGTACCCCCACATCGTCCACCAACAACATGATCAAGACCAGTAAGGGACCACATTAATAAACTTTTCATAAAAAGAATCGCTGCTCTAAATATAAATTCAAATACTTCAGGTCGAACGGTACCGGTGTGTGAATTTAGAGGTCATCGGAAATTATGTTCGTTTACAACAAGATACCATTTCAAGTATTACCATAATCTCAATCTGTAAAAATCAATGGATAGTCCAAAACTAAATCCAATATTCTCACCTGAAATCAGTGCCTGTGGCGTCTCTGTCAAGCTGATGGGGAAACTAAGCTGTAACCTGACCTACTGGGATATTAGAATCTGAAAAACATCTTCTGTGGCAGACTCTTAATTTAATCTACTTTGTCTTGACTGGCTCGGCCAGCTTAGTCATTTGGATCTGCCTATAAATGGCATTTGCAAGCGTGCGCGTTCCGCTACATCCACCAATTCATTCACATTAGAGATGATGGTGCAAGGTTTTCTTGGGATATTTCAAGAAGGCCCCAGTCTATGTAATCACACTAAAGTTAAATTAATGCCGGATGCTCACCCAGTTTTCCGTGCTAAGCGACCAGTTTCACTAGCAGCCAGCCTATGGTGGAGGAAGAAAATAAATGCCTGGAACAAAGAGACTTTTTTAAAATCTGTTTTTTATTCAAAATTGGTTGTATTTATTGTTGTTGATGGGGAAGCAAATGAAACCATCCGGTTGCGCGCTGACGATTCCACATGTTTATAAAGGCCACCTTGGAGGCGAATTATTACCTCTCACCAGTTTCTGATAACATTTTGACACTAACACAGTGTTTTATGTAATGATTGAATAAGAACTGTTGATTATCAATACGCATTGTAGTCTATACCGATATGCCAAACTTCCACTCGTATCAAGAAAGCACCTGCTATTTTTCGAAAATAATGGATACCATGGTATTGGCCATCTGTGACACTGCTACATGTCTAGATGACATAACTGTCGTAGGCCGCTCTTGGCAGGGACTTCAAGAATGTACCATCATGCTTCTTCAGCCTAATCGGAAGTATGGCCTCCGTCTTCAAGCTGAGAAGTGTACATTCTTTGTGCCCTGTATTAAATACCTAGGACGTACCTTTGATAAAAATGACTATCATTCAGATCCAGAAGAGCTTTGGGCAATTACGGAAATACTTTGACCTATATAAATTACCCCCATCACGTTTACTCCTGGGTCTCATCAGCTACCGCATTAAATTTTTGCCAACGTTAAATAACATTAGGAGTTCTCAAATGGGGTATTATCTCTCAAACTCTAACTGCAGCTGAAAAGAAATACAGTTAGATTGAAAAAGAGTCTTTGGCCATATTTTAGTTGCAAAAAAGTAGCTTCCACTACGATCTCCACTTTACACAACTAACGGGTAATAAACCACATCTCTCTACCTTTATATTCAAATAGGGTATTCTAATTTACACTAAAGGTGAACTTTAGCTTTGGTCGACCCACAGTAGAATTTGGACAAGCTGATTGTCTTTGCCGTCTAATGTTCGGATGAGGAAATCGTCATTGCAAATATAACTATGGAGAACAATATATAAGGTCCATTATTTGATATTCTGCGCAAACTTTCAATACACAAAATGCAATAACTAAAGATTCAGTGCTGAAGAAGGCTATGAAATATACTCTCACAGAATGGCCAAAATCAATCCAAGAGGGTGACCTCCTTCAACTTTATAGACGGCGTGGTTATCTTTCTGTGATAAATTCAAGTTTAATGTTTACAGATCGTGTCGCTGTTTCTTTAGCAATCAAGCGGACTGTATTAGCACAGTTCCATAGCAGCCATTTGGGCGTTAGTCCACGAAATCTAATACAAGAAGGTTTGGTTAGTGACCTGGAATAGACAAGGAGATCGAAGCAGTTGACCAAAGATGTTCTAAATGCCAGCAGTCAGCTGAGCCTTCCCTGCATTAGGAACCTAGTCTCTAACCTAAAACTGCAACTTCATGGTGCCGCATACGCCCGGAATTCGCTAGACCTGTCAATGGACTCTCATATCTTGTCGTGGTAGATTCGCACTCAAAGTGACCCAAAGTTATTCCAGTAAAGTCCATCACAATCATCTTGTCGATTGACGATCTTCGCTGCATATTTTCAACTCATGGACTACCAGACCATTGTGACCAAAAACAGGATCCAGTTCCCTTCGATCCTTTCAAGACTACTGCTGGAGTCATAATGTCACCCAAGACTACTCATACCATACCCTCCTAAATCAAATGGCCAAGCGGAACAATTCGTAGAAACCCTGAGGTGGATACTTCAGTAATCAAGAGGAAAGCAGACGGTAAAAGAGATTCTCAACAAGTCCTTTAACTTATCGAACGACGCCGCATCCAGTGTAAATGATTGTAGTCCTGCCGAAACTCTTATTGGACTCTTATTGGACGTTAATTGTTAAACTTGGGTGCTTCATCAAAACAATCTCCGTCCCCATACGCAGCAAAATCATGGAAACTGGAAACAGAACCTCCGGGTATAATCTTGGGTGTTTTTGGCCACCCACCGCTTGGAAATAATGGAACTCCGGAAATCCAACCCAGTAATGCTAGGTGCATCTGTCATTGACAAGTTAAGATGAAAAACTTTCGCTGAGAGGTTTCGAGTAAAATGGAATATTTTCATCAAAAAAATTATGTTAACATTTTCACATACATATTAATTTTATTATTTACAATTTACATAATTGCTAAAATAAGCTAAAGCTGCGGGTCGTTGTTGGAATAATTTGGAGAAAGTGGAAAAGTTTGCAAAATTCTGTATTATTATTCAGTTCGGGAATTCGAGGCTATTTGGGGAGCCCGAAGGCTATAACACGTCAAATTGTGTCGATAAACAGACATTTATGGTCAAAAATAGCTTAAAGATCAACAATTAAAAAGGACTGAAACGAAGTTCTAAATTAAATACTATTTGAAGTGACACTGAACATGGTCAATCAAAACTTTTATGAGAACTGTAAATTTTCTGAAGGTATATTTTAAACACGTAAACTTTTCCACAAGTTAAACCACTTTATTTGCGCAAATTAATATTGGCAATAAAATTGGTTTAACATTAAATGAAACTTTCGAGGCAATTTATTTGAAAGTTTATTGGAAATTAACAGAAATTTGGCGCCAGTAAAAAACGAAAATATACATTCATTGCAGTTGTTTTATCGGAAATTATTTTTTTCCTTCATTTAAAAATAGTTCACTTTAATTTATTATATTTGCTAAGTTTCATATTTTTTAAGATACCTCTACTTATATTGATTATGGAGTTTAGACAAAGCCCACTTTCTAAAGCAAATTTTCTTCCATATTTCTCCACTTTCTTATTTTTCTACTTAATTATCAGCATGTTTTCTTTATTCTAACTCAGCATGTACAGATAAGTCTTTGCTTCTCAATTACCCTTTGCCAATGACCTGTCTCTTTAAGTAATATCAAAAAAATGCTATATTATGTCTTATACTGCATGAACAAGATTGTCTGACTGTGTCAGACAGAAAACCCTAAACACAGTCCTCTTCCGTAATAACCCAATAAGACATATTCAGTTACTGTCCGATTTCCAACTTTGGGAAAAATTGGGACTGTCAACTTAAAGGCCATGGAATGGGGCTGCCGTTATCACAAAGTGGTAATATGGGCATTCTTGTTAGGAGACAAAAGTGCTGATCATTTGCCGCAACAGTGCCGATAAAGGTTCTATGACTGTTTGTAGATTAAACTGCTGAACAGCGGAGATTCGGAGTAATTAAATTTTTGTCACTTATTCTACAAATATGTGAAAGCTGCAGACGTAATAAATTACATAGACAATAATATCACAAGTATATTGATCTTTTATTAGCAGTATATACCCTCTTAATTAATTTTATTTCATTCGATATGGACATTTGGATTAAATGAAACTTAGATTTATGTCTTCTACAAATATTATCAAGCATATCGTCAGTGTTTGAAGACTGTTACTTTAATAACCGTGTGATGCCGTTTCTATTAGTGAGTAAAATGAGGTTGGTATTTATACAGACCCGTGAGGATGCAGACAACCAAATTGATGTCATTCAGTCATTCTAGTGATATAAATAGGACCAAACACAGCGGTTAATGCATGTGCGAGACGTTGGAATAAAAACAACACTCCGTCAACCCAAACGCATTTTGCCTATTTAAAGAACCGGAGACGCCGATGTTTGAAGAGAAGGGAGTTATTAGATGTGTGGTAGAAACAGAGATGTTGGATTTGGCCAAGGGCAGAACTACATTTCGAGGAATATAGACCGTGTCAACAAACTCCGTTGTATTAATTAAAAAGCAGTGTAAAATTGGGCTGCTATTTTAGGTGCCACGAAATGGCGATTAAGAATCAGAGAAGGAGATTTTAGTGTCTTACGACTACTTGAGTCTCCTTATGAAATCGGAATTAATTACCAATTTCAGCCTGTAAAAAATATTCGCAACATGATCTTCTCATGAGTTGCAATGCACTAAAATAAAGGTTTAGTTGATTTAAAATTTGTGTTGGTGTGCCGTGGAGTCTGTTTCCCTCATCCACAAAGAAAAGACAAAACATGCTTTTTTCAAAACAGAATCTTTGGCTGCTTTGCTTCTGTCCAGAAAACATTAACACATTGAACGGAATTTTAAAAATATCAAACGAGTAATATCAGAACTCGCCTCTGAGTGAACTCTAGTGAAAGTTGTTGTGCCAAAATCGTCACTAGTCACATCTAATGACTATTAGCCGCCATAAAATTCGAGTAAGTTGAGGTGGCATGACCAAACCACGAATTAACTGCACCAGTCAGCAGGCTCTTAATAAAGTTAATATATTCCAACTGATAGGTCTGGGAATCACTACGTGGAATTTGAACTTGAGGTCATTACGCTGTAACCTTCGCTTCTTAAGAGAATATTTAAACTCACTATTTACCTAATCCAAACAAGGTAGCACTCTTGATGTCCTGATCGCTCCCTGTTTCATGTCTTATGTGACCCGTTTGCTGTTCCCATATTGGAATGCTATTTCATGAACGAAACACCTAAAATTTCTTTTGTTTCTGGTATGGGAAATAATGTTAAAAGCAACATTTAGGTCTATTTATTCAAAACCAGTCACTTATGTCCATATCGAATGTGCCCTTTTAACAGATCTTAGCTAAGGAGAACCAGTTTTGCAAACTGGAGACTCTTCTTTTCAAGCTCAAATTGTTTCACTTCCCCTTAATGATTTGTGAAAATCTATATTGGGGTCTAATTCGAGGGATTTTGGGTGGAACAATAGTTCTGAAGACCAAATTTTCACGAATAAAGTCGAAAAGTACTAAGAAGATGGCCCAAGCACAGATATTTGATAAAATCAACTGGTTTTTGAAAACTTAAGTCAAAACCTTGGAGGTTGAAGCACGATAACGATACACGATTTATTCCATCTCCGTCTCACATTAAAATGTTCGCAGAGCTCATCCCAAAATCTGGTTCGAAAACAGATGTATACACATGTAAATGGAAACACAACATCAACCATGGAAAACTATGGAAAAGGGCACTGGTTGATCGAGATCGGAAAGTTATCAATGAAAACTACCGAGAAACCGGGTCAGTTATTTGAAATTAAAGCACTAGCACAAGTGTTGCATTTGTGTGTACTTTTCATTAGAAATCGAACATCGTGGAGAAGGCCCGTCACTTAATGCAATCGCATCCATACTAAGGCAGTTGTGAGGAATTGGTTGAATCGATAAATAAACACTGCTACATAAAGCATGGAATACAGCTAGACCGAAAGTTTTCACTAAAATTTTAGGCAAAAATAATGTTGTCGGGTAAGAATATGCTTTGTTCTTAAGTGGCTCGTATGCTTACATATCGCCTGGGATTTGTGAGCTTCTTGGGAAATACGATACAACAAACAGAGATTGACTCTGGTTTTGCAGAAGATGGTGTTGGATGAATCCCTCTTCTGAAATATTTTATCTTACAGCTTTCCTAATTNATATAACCTGGCCTACGCATTCCTCGGCGTTCCTTTTCTTTCATTTACTGTTGGGAATTTTACCTACAAACTGGTGACCCTTAACAATCTGGTGGTCCGCTACAATGGCTTTTCTTAAATAGAAATTGGATTCTGTTTCGTGAGAGGCAGTTCAATAAGAATGGAAGGCAATTATTTCATTTCTAATAATCGAAAACCAGCGCATTTGCCGACGAAGCTTTTATAAACAGCCGATGCCAACTGCTTCACCTCAAGGCTAGGACGTAGCTTACTTCATTCTCTCTCTTCCTCTCTCTCTCTCTCTCTTGTGCGAAAACTGCATTAGCTACTGAATGAACTAAGCTTCTACTCAGACAACCCTAAATGATTTGGAAGGGGCACTGTATTTAGAATGCCAGTTATGTACTGCTCACTGATTGTATTAATAAAAGAAAATAAAATGTCCATTTTAGAACGGAGGTTTTCGTCAAATGTTGACAGTTGAATAAAAAATATCCAATGTATTTTCATGAGGTCAATATAAATGGTTGAGCCTTAGGCTATGCCTCAACATGTTTAGCTCGGCCAATTTATAGGATTCCACTAAATGTAAGGATAAGAGGACCCGTTACACCCTCTGTGCTCCTCCTTTAAGATTAGGCAACGCTTTGAACCAAAAGAAGATAGAGTAGGAGAAAATGAGGCTGTATTGAATTGCCGGTAGTGGTGTGAAAATTGGCTTTGGTGGAGGATCCTGGAAACAGGGTAGGTAAAGATGCCAAAAGGTAGGTGTTTTGGCGAGGCCAATTTTATCTACAATTGTTACTTATTTCAAGGATTAATAACTGTCTGAAAGACTAAGCTAAAACTTTACTAGCTCGCCTCCTTTCTTCTGTCAAGTTGCATCTGACTGAATTTGTTTGTATTGCCACACAATGAACGACTAAGAAGGCCCTTTGGGAAAGAAGACGATTCAAATGTAAATGAGACTGCTGTGTTCATGGTCAGGTCATTCGGTTTTCGAAAGCAAATCTGTGGTATTCAATTCAGAAAGACGATTACCTATAAAATGATTCGGTAATGTAACTACAATTAGTAAGGAACAAAATATCTGGGAAATTCGAGTCAAAATTAATTTGTTTCCTAGTCATTTCGAAACCGGACTCAGACATTCAATATTGGTAACCAAGTTATCCTTGGTGAATTAAATCATAGATGATGGCAATTTCGAAGACAAATAACCCGAACATGTAGTTTTCCAGTAAGTTCCAATATTACTGGACACCTGATTGGAATGAGCGACTACATTGGTTTAGTTTGGTA
Source organism: Hymenolepis diminuta (assembly GCA_900708905.1). Lineage (NCBI taxonomy): Eukaryota > Metazoa > Platyhelminthes > Cestoda > Cyclophyllidea > Hymenolepididae > Hymenolepis > Hymenolepis diminuta. Next base: position 1,565,096 of record CAADRB010000032.1, read on the forward strand.
AGTGAAGGAATTGACAGAAAGTGAATTTCTCCCCAGAGGGGTTCCAAGTTTCTGTTCCTCTATCCGAAATGAATCATGAAAAGCACATTTCCCCAATAGTCTTGGAAGTCGCTAAATCGCTGATTTATTGGGCACGATTTGAAGGCGTACAAAACTACCAAGTACACATAACTTTGGGGAGACACCCCACTGCTCAAATTTTGGTAGTAAGACTCCTCCCTTTCGTCTAGATCATTTGCCTACTCACTTATGAAATGATGAGTTTTCCTCCAGAGATTATGCAATTTTATTAAATAATTGGCTGCTTAATTGTCATATCAGAGACACAGGCTGAACAAGTAGGTTTTAAGCTTACAATATTACATTATTTGTCTTGGCGAATTCAGGTGGTGAAATTAGCTCTCAACCGAGAATGGAAAAGAATTCTCTGGAGCTCACTTTGTGATTGATGCCTAATTCTCTGAAGGACCTTTTGGTTTGAAATATTAAAAGACACTTTTATCTAGATTTTTGGGTTACGTATGGACTGGATGTGTGCTTGGATGTTTAACTATTCTTTTGAAAGTGGAAGTACTTTTTCTGAAGAGTCCAAGTTAAATAGAATGGCCAGTGACATCGATCTCAACTTCATGACCAAATAGCCGTTAGTTAATATAATCTGTCGTTTGCAGCTAATTTAAGTCAAATCTTAAACCTTTCTGCAGTTCGATGTGATGCATGCCATTTACCGTGTTTAAGTAAGTAGTCGGCTGGTCAGTTTCTGTTGAAGTGATATCTCTGATGAGATTTTAAACATTGGTGTTTCAATAAGGAAAAACTGGAATAAACTAAAGTTGTTTGATTATCTACCCTAATTTCACGTTATGAGGGTAAACAAATACGTTTAATCGGTACAAAGTAGATTGAGTCTTTCAAGAAGCTGTAACGGATAGTTCATAAACAGAAGGGAGATATCTGGGACGCAGTTCAAGTCCTGCATTTAGGAGAGGCTATGAGAATCCAAAAGATTACAGACTTACCAATTTGAGAAACTGCAGCAAGTATAACACCCAAAACTCCCAACTGATTAAAATTGTCCAGTGACTGAATCAATTAACAAATTCTTTCACATTTTCAAAGCCTTGCAAATATGTTTGATGTACTATTTGAACAAAAAGGTAAATATGAGAGTAGGATTTACAGTATACGCTCTCATCTCCCAGTTTGTACCAAATTAATGAGGAAATCATAGTATTTCTGAAATGGCAACCATTCTCGAACGTCCCATAACTCTACTGCTGTGAGTTCACGGCGTTTGATCTCCATTACTACTCCCTTATTATTACCTCTCCAGTGGTACAAAAAATATCTCACAACTTTTGATCATGAAAAAGCATCTGAGTAAGAGGTAAGTAAGTGGTAAGTAGGGTGGGAAATGGCTGAATAATGGGTCGAAATAAGCAAGTGATGAAATCAGAACATCACGGGTCTTGTTTCATGCAAATTCAGATGCATATTTCCACAAGTTAAGAGCCGACTTTGTGCTGCCGTAATGCTCAATTTTCAACATTTGATCTTCAGACTCATTTGCAAGATTATGTGTGCTATAGTCTATAGTAGATGCCATCCTGGTTTTTTCGCCTATTTTTCACTACCAGTTGCAAGTGAATGAGATGAACAGCGATAAGTGAAATAGCTCATTCTACTCAACGGCTCAATTTCCACTGACTATCGTGAACATAAAGTTGACAAGGAACCAGGAGGTCAAATCGTAAAATTCGAATTTGAAAATAATGAGACAAATATAGTGATCTATAATAATGTGAAAAAAGCGGATGGTCAAATGCGTCTAGAAGTCAACTATCACGAGGACCGTAGTGCCCCTTTTCTGGTTCGACTCAGCATCCATTTCGTTGAAGAATTCATAGCCTTACCATTTATTTCATGGTTTGCCTTTCAGATGCGAATATTTAAACGCTGCGCACTTTTCTTTAAGAAGAAATAATGACTAGTGACAAAGTCAAAAGGGAGTAAACCGTTATCCGTTGAAAAGGTAACCCCACTTCCTACGCTGACATTGCGCAAAACCATTCGACTCAGATAATAATGAAACTCACTGAGGTCGACGTCAAATGAATTCTTTAGACCTGATCTAAGTAGAAATACTGTCTGCTCACGGTAGCACACAAACCATACCTATTGGCAAATGACAACTTATGGTATGCTTATTTATTGAAATGAAGTTCAATTATTCCTTAACTGCAATATTCGATGATGGGGACAATATTCAGTGTCATTATTACAAATTCTCTGGGATAATTTTGCAATATCTGCCCAAATAATGTTGGTTAAGTTCTCATCCATATATGACCAGTTAAGCTTTCTTTTGTTAACTTTGAGAAGTGATTCAGACATCACTTTACAGCCATTTAAATGGGTTAATTTATCGTATGTGCCTTTTCCGTTATCAAATATACTGGAAATGGTGGAAACAGTGGGGTTGGCAATTTAGGAGCATGAAGTGGTTGACTGTGTAACCGTCGCAGGCCTTACTCTGGTAACTTAATCATGGAGGAGAGAGTGGTGAAGGGCAGGAAAGGGAATGGAGGAGAGGACTGGAGGGGAGTGGGGACGTGGGGAACATTCCAGAAGCAGCAGGAAACTAATTCTCTGCCACTTCACGCAATTAAATATCTCACACCATGATGGTGTTAAGTGCAACTCGAGTAAAATAAAAACTTTGGGTTCACCAAACGAAATCCTCCAACTTCACGTTCTCTCACTCTCACGTAGCTCTCAATACGCACTCTTTTGAAATCTTTGAAACTGCAATCCAAATTGTGCCTTTTACGCGATATTTTGATCAAAGTATGAGATAGGGAAAAGATGCGATGGATTAATTAATTTGTAGTGTTTTGTAACGAGACACTAGGCGTCTTCATTTACAAGAGAATACCTCTCATAAGTAAATATTGGTACCATATTTTAAGGTAAAAATTCAATTGAAACATGGGGTGTAATATTGACAGAGCAAATAATTCATAAAATTAAGCTGGGAAGTGTGATACGAAGGCCATGACTTCTATTCTGGAAAAATAAGAGAGGAGGTGAAGGATGAATCTTTCTTCTCCATAATATTTATCTTACATACTCTCTAATCGTCACTAAATTTAATTATCTTGTCTTTATACTAATGTCTGTAAACTTTTAACCTTTCCTGACCCAAGCACTTCGTATGACAAACATCGTGNCTACCTCGTCCAACGCCTCTTTCCATAGCTCAGTCCTTCTCCAATTCCCTATTTTTCTCTTGAGACTCTGTACTGAGTTTTGTTCAATACAACCTGGTCAAAGCAATCCTTGCCGTTCTTTTTCTTTCATTTACTGTTAGCCAACTACCGCTACAAACTGGTGACCCTCAACAATCTGGTGGCCCTCTACAAACTGGTGACTCTACTACTACAAATTGGTGACCCTGAAGGACTGCTACAGAGGATTGAAGTAATTCTACAGCGAAGTCCTAGGGCACTTACAAAATGGTTGTTATTCCAATCTTAAAAAAGGTCAAACCTGTATCGAAGTTAAAAACCCTCCCTTGTGCACTTCTCATCAAATGCCTTTCCGAGGATTTCAAGTCTTACAAAAGACAATGATATCAAGTGACGAATTTAGTAGGCTATGCCGATAGAATTACAGATAAGGATAGTCGATTCCCTTAAGAAGATTAAATGATTTTTACTTCGAAAAACCCAAAATGTGATGATATGATGCAGTGAAGTTTAGCTCATGATTTTGTAATTTATTTTCTATTTTAGTCGACTATTATCATCCCGTATTCGCTATGCCACAGTTCGAAAAACTTATGAATCCATTTCTGAATTCATGTTAACGACTTTTTATATTTACTGATTAAACTCTATTTATAATTTCATTTCGCAGAATAACTAAAAGACGATGAAATTTGAAAATTTATTTTAGAATTTCCATTCTTTATTTGCAATTTTTCGTTAATAATGTTCCACTAAATATAATAAATTCAGATTGTGCAGTGGTGTCTTGTCTGCTTGCAAACTGTTATTTAGTTATTCAAAAATACCAAAATTTTCTCCTGCATTAAATGTGTAGAAATTAATTTCTTTATAGAGAAGAAATACAGCCGTTGTCTAAGTTTGAAGTGTTTAAATTTTTCTGGAAAATTAATTATGTCTGTCATGCGATAAGGCTCAAGAAAATCTTTTCTTAACTTTCACTTTATATTCTCATTTGCTCTTTATAAAATTAGTGTAGAAATTTTTTCCTTCCAATTAATCAAACTGATGTTTACGGCAGTGTTACTTAATGCGACTTCCGGAAATTATTCATTTTAAAATTCGAAAAAACATAATAAATAAAATAACCAGTAGTGATTATAACCACTGGTTGTTCTATTTATTAATTTAAATTTAATAATTATAATTAAATTTAATAATTATAGCATAAGGAAATGATATATTAAAGTTATTTTTATTTATACGCTCAGTTAAACTATAATTTCAGTTTTCAATTGTGGGGAGGTACTTAAACCGATTTTCAGAAGGTACAACAAATGATAAAGAAGGGGGATCAAAACGGTGTTGAGAGGAATGTAAGGGTACTAAAGAATCCTCCTTTATTTAATTTTTGAACTCAATTTGTACTACATGTACTCAATAAGTTTTTTGAGGTCCAAGATTCAAATTTCATAATTTACCCCCTGGATTGCAGCAAAGGCATGTCGGCGATCCCCAATGCTTATTTGCTAGTTATTGATCATGTCTGTCGGTCTTGTTACTCCATTCGTTTTTATTCTAATGGCTGAGAAGGTAAAATGGTTCATAATGATATTCATCAGTATAAAATATTAATGTTAAAGATATGGCGGGGTAAAAATTTTAAATAAGCATGGTTCTATAAAATGTGAATATCCACCTTGAGTATACCCATCATAGAAAACTGGTCAAAATGGCAGATCCAGAAGAAAAATGAAGTACGACCAACTTTTTTTCTGTGAATTCAATCTGCTTTTGTAATCGACTTCCTTCCCTCACCCGGATTTAAAATATTTTACTATTAGCCATGTTTACATACAATAGCACTATTAGCAATTAAAAGTTAATTTTAGTTTATATTTATATATTTATATATATATATATAGTTTATATTTGCATTATTAAAAAATTACCGCCATTTTTAAATTCCATTTGAATTATTGCCATTGATACAGAGGATATGATATTTTTCCAAACACAGCGAACTTCTGCACTTTGAGTAAAATACCTAAATGGTATTACTATGGAACCAGATCACATATGCCGCTTCATTTCCATAAAATTACGATAAGAGCCAAAATCCCAATTTGAGCTGTTAAAACCACAATATATGAATGACGGATTAAGTAAGGTCTTACACTTTCTATCAACGGATATAGCTGAGTAGGATTTCCATCAACTTTGGTTTCGTTATATATATAACAGAATCATACCTTCAGCGAATTTCCCTTAGTTAAATTTGGAAAAATCATACGAACCAAAATCTTGGCCAATTAAATGACCAGTTCGTACAAACAATAACGCGAGAAAAATAGAGAAATGCGTGTTATATAAACAATGTTCAAAAGCTTAAGTGGACAGAATCCGATAGAAAGTTGACAAACAAATAAAAAAAGTGCATAACTTGTACTTTTTCTTGATTTTTCCGATTTTTGCTCTTTAGCATTAAAAACGTGAAGACGATTTATTTCAAATATATGTTTTCGTTGTGTTAAAGTATCTTGGAGAAACTGTGTTTCTGTCATATCTCTCCCTCGATATATCTGGATCCTGGAGTCAAACGTAGTCTAACAATTTATACTGAATACGTAGATAATTGCCGAAGAAACTGGACTTATTAGTAGTAAATAGCGTAGAAGAGGCTGGAGCTAGATACAGTTAGGACTGCAGAGCAGATTATCAGAGACTAATTGGACCAATATGCATTAAACGAACCACGATGAAGGATTCAGGAGGGTAAGAGAGGGATGAGAGGCGAAGGAGATGATTGGGAAGCGAAAGAGCCGGAAATTGACGGGCATGTGTGTGTGTATCTATGCAAAAAGGCTTTATATAGTCTCACATAGGAGGAATAGTCTGAAAAGGTGGAATGGTTTTGAGCACATCCGAGGGGAAACTGAATCCTTGCATCGCTCATTCAAAAACCATTTAATTAGCTTATTCCGATAACTAAAATGAACCACTTGAGGACACGCGATGGTCATCCACAGGGGATTTGAGGTTATAGTGGGGCCAACCACTTTAAGTACTACTGTGAGGTCAAGTTAATTAGGTCTCAGGGGTTAGTGATGACATAAATGAAAATTTTGAAAATGTCTGAGAATTTATTCTTCAAGCCTTCCTTAATGAAAGAAGCTGAATGTATAACATCTCAAGTCATGCGAGGAAGAACGTTTAACAACTACAGAGGGAATAGCGTTCTGGCATACACAGACTGATATTTACATATACATTACGACAAGAACAAGCTGAAATTAATTCAATGAATCTTCAATATATTCACCATCTCTGTTACTGAAGGTGATTTATGATGTTGTGTTCGCGAAATAAATTGCAGTGGCAAATTCAGAGCTCTGGTTTATATGAGAATTAACAGGATATATTGTTTCTGTAGATAGATTTTTGACAGTATGATACTCCTCACATCACCTCGGACTATAAGCCCTTCAGCTGGAGATAAAAGACCTGGAGATTGATATTACTAGATCAAGCGGTATGCATTTACTTAAAGAAGACAGCTAGTTGCATTTTGTAGTCATTTCGTACTGGTGGGTTTTAAAGCAAATTTAAAGTGGGTAGGAATTAATGTATTCGTAAGAAATTGTATGGGCAGTGACCTGACCAAAAAGTCTGTCACTACGTAATCTTTTAGCTTTCTAATCCATAAATTGTATTTCTGCTTAATGGAGGAACAATATTACACTTTTTGTGTATTATCGACTTAGTGGGAGAGTGTCGGAGTTAACACAATGTATTAAGATTTAAGAATCTACCCTTTTACTATAGCTGCTTTTGATGAACTCTTCGAGAGGAGAAACCTTCCAGAAATAAAATAAATAGTGTTTTATTGATATTGGTATTATTATTTGGTCGGTATTGTTATTTCAACCATGGTATTTGTGAGAACGGTACTCAATTAATAAGACTTAATAATTCCTAGGCCTATTAATTGCCTATTTTATGTGAAATTTCAGAGCTTAACGTTGATTAAATTAAAAGAAGAAAATAAAACATTGGATGGCATCAATCATTAAGTAAAAAATCGAAATTATTTGTTTTGTGCAAAAGAACTGCTAATTAATTACATTTGTCAGCTTTTTCAATCACACTTCCTCTGCCAATCGCATCAATCATTTAAATAAATTTATCTTCAACAGCTTCTAGCAATGAGATAGCTTCTGTAAAGACAATTGAATTACCCAAGAAGTCAATGAAAACGATGAAAATACTTTTATTTTGACAAATATGTTTTTTTAATAAATTGATGCAAATAAAAGGAAATCACTGTATGCCGTACTCAATAAGTATGTTTAATTGTTAACTGCAATAAAATTAATATTGTAATAACTCAAAACTTGCATTAAATTAACGAAAAATATTTAATTTTAGCTAAAATATTTAAGGCGTATACACAAGTGTGATGATTTAATTTATCGTTGTATTAATTTTTGATGAAGCAGTATATCACTAGAATTTTGTTAACCATCTGTTCTGTGTTACTTCTCTTTCAAAAATATTTTAGAATAAATACCAAGAGAGAATTTGAAATCCATATACATCCTGTATTTTTAGTACAGTTTGTTAACCTTTTTAATGGGAAGAAGAAATAATTTAAAGTGGTTACCAAGATAGAAGTTACGGAAGGAAATGCATTTGTTTTAGATTGAAAAAAAGAAAATTTGAATAGGATATAACTATTTCCTTTAGATAATATTATTTAAATTCATAGCAACGCAGAAAAAACTTCACAGTATTTCATTGCGAAAAAGCAGTTGAAATTTGGGTAGTTAAGTGCAGTTGGAAATCGAACTAGAACGCCTAAATATTTACTAAGCTCAATTTTTGGATTTGGGTTGTTGAGTATTGTCTTAGATGACTTGTCTACTGCCTTACTTTTCAAAATTCACCTGTTAAAATTCGTCTCCTGGATTCCTGATCGATTCCTTATTCACAATCTCCAGTGTCTATTGATCGATTGTTGAATTTTGATGGTCGGTCTTGCTACTTCAATTAATGTCTACTTTTCTTGGCCGTAAAGATGATTTTAGGCTTTTTGCGTAATACTTGCAAAGAAGAAATAGAGAACATTTATCTATTTGAGGTAGCTCTAATTTTACTTTCCTTTTCACCATGATAAATTATGTGCCTGTTAAATCATCCCTTATCTCCTCGCTAGAGAAAAAACTGCAGAATTTTGGTGTAGCTCACTTTAAATATGCCAATACCACATTGTGTGCCAGTAAAATTGTCTCTTTTAGCTTCTGGAAAAAAAACGGAATATTTTTCATATATTTTTATTTTCTATAATTCAAATGACGATCCGAGTTCATTTTTAATAGATTTTTATCGAATGAGCATTGTACATTTTCCGGTCATGTGCTCTTATTTCATCCGTTTTATGTGCAAATGTAACCATCTGTTAGAATATAACAACTTTTTGATCTCCTCCGGTATTTAGGTAAAAATAGATTTGTTGCTAATGAAACAGCTATGCTCTTCTCAGCTTCAAGCATAAGACCGAAATTTTACCGCCAATCTTCAACCCGTATTTCAAATAGTATTCACTAAAAGGTCAAATTTTTTCAAAATCATAAGACATTTGACAAGTAGATTAAGCTATGATAAATAACCTAAATTATTCAATGACATTTTAATTAGTAATCGCAGGAGATAGTGGACAAGAATCTAATCATTAAGCTAAGAAAGGATTTATGAAATTCAATTTTCGGAACGTGGAGCAGTGAACTGCGAATTAATATTTCTACGCTCTCAATCTGAAGACCGAATAGATCAACGAGATCTATCCGAATTGCAAATTTGATATAAGGTGAAATTTATTGAAATTCAAAGGTGCATTATTCAAGAAATACACCCGTGTGGGCATATTTACTATGCATAGTAATGAGTGTAACCATGGTTATTTATTCTGTTTTATCTAAAAGAATTGATAAGTTATTTTCCAAGTTGAAATCAAAGAATATCATTAAAAGATGAGAATGAGGTTTTAAGATTTCGGTCCTATCGGTAAAAAATGGTCTTAAGCTAAAAGTTGGATCGGTGTCTTCCGACCCATTAGAGTTCTAATTGTGAAAAATTTGGAAATTTTAAGTTGTATAACAATTAAGTTGGGATTGCTTTACAGTAAAATTATTAAACTCAAATTGCTTGCGTTAGTACTTCATTATGCCGGGATTCAAAATGCCAAAAACCGATTGAATCCGACAGCACTATATGTATAACCAGCTTCGCTTTACTCAGTTATTCAGTCTTTTTCTACTACCAGTTCAACATGATTCTTTCAGCACAAATGCTTCTAATAATCTTGGCAGTAATCTACTAACAGTCGAAATATTAGTCGATTATTAGTACTACACCCCAAAGAGAGGTAAAAATTGCAATTTTGCTGCGAGGGAAAGCAAACAAAATCAACCAACATTAGACTCACACAAGGGACATAGAGGTAGGGAGATTGAAAAGATGCCGAGCTAAAAGGGCGTCAATGAACTTGAGTGAGCTTAATTTAGCATTGTTATATTTAGATTATAAAAACATACATCATCTCTCTTTCTCAGCTAATGAAAGAAAAGGGTATTATTTTAAGTAATAGAACCGACCTCCCAAATGAACGTCTCTTTCAAAAATCATATGAACGAAGGAAGTTTTGGTTTAATTAATTTTCCTGAAGGCAGAAATTTTATTTATTCATAAATTATTTATATCGCATTGGGTACTAAATGAAAAATATATTTAAAAGGCAATTTCAGCATTCTAGAGGATCAACAGTTTTAATCCTCAATATTTATAAGCTACTGACATTAGATTTCAGAAAAATGGTGGATATTGAGATAAAATATCCAGATATTTAAATCCAAACAGCTTTTATGAAGTGTCCGGAAACTGGGTTTGTCTAATTTTTTTCAGACGTCAATAAAGATCTGCAGATAAAGCCAAAGTCTATTTTTCACACACAATTTCGCGTATCGTCCGACGTGATTAATTAGGTGAGAAGCATTTGAAACCGATTGTTATTTATCCTAGTTCTAGTTATCAATACAACCTAGATCTTCAAAGGCGCACAAAACTTCCTATTACACTAACTCAATCTGAACCTATTTCTTTCTTGCACATTTCATGCTCTGATTAGAAGTACAATTTACATCCTCCCTTAAACATTAAACTCCCATTCACACAATCTGCGTCCGAATAAAAAGGTAAGTAGAGCGTGATCCCCCAGATCCAAGATGCTTAAATACATTTTCTGTGTAGTCACAGATCTGATTTTAAACACTTTAACTATCCAGTTATCTGTACCTAATCATTCCTTCGTGCATTGTGTGTTTAATACTGCTGATTTCCTTGATCAGATGTTTCTATTAATATATAACTAATGTTACAATATTACAATGTCCGAAAATCTGTATTAACAGGAATACATTTGAAAATACTACTGGCTAATTCTCAAATTTCACGAGAGAAGTAATATTTCATTCGTGAATCATCCTTCAAAATGCTAAATTTTCCTTATTTTCCGTTTGTATTTCAGAGGAATCATTTGGGTGACATAATTTAGAAAAGAAGGCAATTCAAAATTATTCCCGAAAGGAGGCTAAAGGCATCGTGTCTCTGGTTAAAATTTCGCATTTGTTCATTCTACTGGTGGTAGGTATTAGCAAATCTGACATATGCGTGATTAACAGCTCGATAATATTTGGTAAGACATTCCTATACACGAAGGCTTTGTAAGACTTCACTATATTTGCAAACTAAGTCATGATAAAAGAAACATTTTGATATAGATTTATATATGGGCATAGAAAAGAATGAAATATTAGATAAAATATATTTTCTTTCATTTTGACTGCCTTAATTTCCAACAATATTAACCACAAAGTAAAATAGAAGAAGTGAAAGCTGAGTGGTGAAATGCAGAGTAAAACTTCGCAATTGGTCATTCTTATTGAATATACAACTGTAGATAGAATTAGCTTGAATGAAACACGTATGAATATGGAAAAGAGAATTGAACAAAACATATTAATTTTTTGACAACTTAAGTGCGTCTATCTCACATTTAGATGGAAAACTTTTACCTTCTTAAGGCATAATCCCTCTGTTGCTCTGTAATGCTGAGAAAAAAGATTCCTTCCAATTTGGTGAATAGTTTCACTAATAAAATTAATAATTTTACCGCTTATAAACGGTTTATTAATAATTATTTACTAATATCATACATATTGTTAAAATGAACCTGTTGTACTGTCGTTGAATTGGCGACTTGAGCGGAGTTAAATGTGGATTTCCACTTGGATTTCGTCTCATTAATGAGCCCTGGGTAGTTTTGAGATATTTTTGGCTATTTGAAAGCGTATAAAATATTAATATTTTACGGAAAGTAATATATTTTGAAAACATAAAAGTTCTCCATATATTTAAATTTCTTTTTCTATTTTTCTCTGGCTTTCTCAAACGAAAGTATATCCGATTCACTTCCCCGCTCCATCAGAGACTCGAATGGACATCCTCGTAGACTTGAGCAGTTATAAGTCATTGACTGGGTAGAGTTGTTAAAACCGCTTCTAATGACTGTGTTTTCCAAGTAGCATTCTAATAAGATGTTTAGAAGTAGCTTACCACAAATGAAATACTTATCTGCCAAGCCAGAGGTTACAGGTTGGATGCCCATCGGTGATCACTCGGTAATCAAAATAAAAGACTACACTCATTAAGACTGACTAAGTAGGGAGTGAGAGAATTCAGGTTTTTCACTGGAGGAGTACTTTAATGCTATCTTTCAACCCAAGGCGAGTGTTAAAAAACTCTCCGAGCTATAAGTTACAGTACCATTCTCATAGTAAAAACTTGACGACTTACATTACAACCATATAGTACTTTTATTAGTCAAACAAAACGATCACTGAATATGTGCTTGAGCAGTACCTGAATGTAGGGAGCAAAGTATGTTGGCAATGTTTGTTTGCTGCTGCTTTCAGTCGGCCGAATTATCATAAATAATTGTTTAAAATATATCATATTTTATCCCATATATCCTTCCAAAAAAATTAAACCATCAAAGTGAGTGGTAGTCTGCCAAGACAGTTTTAATCTGCTAATCATGAGGCTGTTATGGTTGTATTTCCCTGAGATAAAAAAACAAATGAATTTTTTTGAAAATAACTAAGAGATCAGTGTTGATCCAGATGCATCTCTATAAGAGGTATTAAGAATTCAGGCTACGTTCAAATTTTCTGACATATTTTACATATTTCTATGCTGCTCATGTTAAATAAGTGAGTTAAAGCACAGTCGGCGTTAAACTCGGTTTTACACATCACAATCTTAACCTTATTGTTATGAAAGCCAAAAGGGGTATGCAATATAATTATAAGGACACATGTTTTCGACTGTGCGCATGCCTTTGGTACTCTAAAATAATGAATCAATTTCGAACTAAATATTCGAAAAGTTATGATGATTCACTATATTTAAAGTGTATAAATTTTTATTTTTAGATGACTTACCGCTTACCCCAACCGCTACTGATTAACTGGACCTGGTATTTGGATGACTGAAGATAAATATAGACAGAACTTATGTAAACAACATCTCATTTTTTAGCATACTGGTCATTACAAAATAGAATGGACACGTAAAATCATTTAGAAGCCCAAAAGTTCGATTTTTAAATTATACTTCAAAATAACCGGAAGACAAAACGTTTAATGCTAACTCTTTTAATATATCGAATTTTATTCAAACTGATCCTCTATCCTTTAATGTGTTTACTATGCTTTAGGTTTTGACTTTGAATCATACTTAAACATCTAACTTTATTTCCTTTTACTATTATTAGTAACATAAATTTTTAAACTGTCGCCATACAATTCATTGAAGATAAAGTAGGGAAATTATGAACACAGATTTAAAATTTAAAGTCACTTTGTACAGTTTTCAGGTAGTCATCACTGTGGTGAAAGAAGGGCTAATTGTGAGATTCCGGTCCTAAAACCAACTTTTACACATTAGTCCATTCACACATTTACAGTCAAAACATTTTTCTAAAAGACTTTTGGAAGCATTCGCTTGAAACATTTCTTTAGGGAGAGCGGCGAAAACTTCAGTGGATTTTAGTGTAAAAGACCAAAGGTTTGCATCCACTTACGCTTTCATTATCATGCATTTAAAATTAACTTTTTGACCTCAAGAGAAGGTGTACAAGTGAAAGCAGCAAGTTTTAAAGAGTTATAGTTAACTGACATAAACTGGCTAGATTTTATCTTATTGCCATAATAAGAAGGTAATACAAAATTATGCGATTTCTATGTAGCTGAGTTCAATAGACTTAATCAAACTCAGACTCAAACTATTTTACCTTGAAATTTTATCAAAATTAAACTGTCATAGTACTATTGTTGCATAGAAAATTACTTTCGAATTGACTAAAGTAATTCAGAGAAATTTTAAAGTGTCAGTTGGACTAATTCATTTTCATTTATTCGCCTTTTTAATTCAGGAATTTTCATTCAATCTGGTAAATTTGAATCTTTTACTGCTGATATATTATATGCAGAAATAATATTTTTTTAATTTTCCAAAATATTTCGGTGGGAAGACAATATAATTCATGTATGTGAGAAAAAGTATTTCTTTATGTCATCGAACCGCAGTCATAGAAACATATAATTTGATTTTAAAATAGTCTTAATTTGTCAATAAAAAAAGCGTTCCTCCCACATGCAAATCCCCTAGCAAATTCTGTTGAAGTATTTCAAATTTCCTTCCAGTCTAGTACTATGTTGGTTCATTTCATGATTTACTATTAGATCACAATTCGATCAAATACATCGATTTTAAATAGAAATAAATATGGGAATAATACTACTCATCTACGGTCAATCGGAATGCAATTTGTTAACGTATGCTTTTGATATGCCAAATTGAAAGTTAATTTTAATTTATAAAATAATAAGCTTAACTTTTTTAGGATGGGAAATTGTATCTTTTCAGACAATTTGTAGATAACTAATTGACAAAATCTTCACTTAACTACTGCAAAATATTAACAATCGTAACACTCAGCCTTTTTAATTTCATAAACCTTAACTGTACTGTAAAATTTCTTACTATCTGTTAATAATCCAACGGTCTTAGTTGACTCTCTACCTGCGGATATCCATGTTTAGTCTTACCGCTGGTCCGACTCCTGCCCAGCTCTCTTCTCGTCAACCTCTTTTGACAATACCTGCTTCCAGGTCCTCCATCTAGCTTCTCCATACCTATGGTGATTTGATCGAATTTATCATCTACAGGGGCTTCTTTTATCCTTAATAAAATCTTGTCTACTTCCTCGTAAAATAGGCCTGGTAAAGGCGATTTTACGAGGATAGGGATTGCCTCCCGCTAAAAAATGATATATTCACAATATCCAAATCCCATTTTTAGTTTATTTTTAATCTGTTGGTTTTCATTTTTACAATGAAATAAATTTTTAATGCAGTAACAATTTTGGACTAAAAATGGCAACTAAATGCAATCGCCGTTGCCAGGAGCACCAATGACCAAAGAATTGATTTTCCAGATAAAATTCGTAAACGAAATATTCCGATAAAGTTACGCATTTTCTTTTAAAGAAATAAATTAAACATTTCAAAAAAGGTGAAGTGATGTAATTAATTAAAACCTCTCCGATTGAAATTTTGCCCAAGGAGAGTTTTTAACACAATTAAGGGATGTTTGTGTAAAACGATTCTCTAATGATCTAGGAGTAATGATGAACTTTAGAGTTTTATGTGTTCCCTCTAATATCCTTCGACCAGTTTATGTTATCTCTTGAATTATATATTTACCCTCTTTGTAACTCTTAAATCCTTTTGGTAAGCATCTTTCCATACCTCTCTTGGGAAGAGGGGAAGCAAATTGGAACTGCCTTTGTGGTAAACGCAAATTCGGTTATTCGTCTCTTTATTATCCTGACTTAAACAGCACTGTTGACAATTTGACCTTGTATCCGTGGTTTCTGGCTTTGGTGACAAGCATATTAACTACTGGTGCACAAAAAAGCAAATTTGGGCTATTTGAAATCGGTACCATTTATTTTGCTGTATATATTCTTAAGTTACAAGCAGAAGCTGTAAGAATGAGTAGATTAGAGATAGAGTGAGCAAGGGATTAAAAGCTTGCAAGTTCCGGTAAAATAAACTTAAAACACTGATCAAAGAATTCCTGTTCCCTTCTATAAATTGCCCTTCTGCTTGCTAAGCTATCGCTGGGTCCTTATACTTTTGCTGTTGTTGTCTGTAAAGATCTAGTTTCAGTCGCTGTGATTTATCTACTCACTAGATAAACTACAGCTAACTCAGACCCCAGAAAGAAAGATAAGACAGACATTTGATTTACTGAATAACAACTTTATTTATAAACACAATCCGTTTTTACACAACTGGTGTTCGAAGATCAATATATTGTCAAATTAATATTACGTAGTATAAAATAACTTCCAAGGTGTCTGGACGGATGTAATGATGGAGGACATAGATACGAACCGTGGGAAGTGATTACGCTGAGGCAAAACAACAACTCTGTAGCTTTGAGCTTTGTTTTGTTGGCCTCTCAGAAGCAAATCACGCTCGTCTGCTTTTTTATTATTTGCAAGTACATATAATTTACCTTATACTTTAGATTGAACTAAAACACTCAAATTAATAATCCAAGGATCGTTTTAAGCCAATTGCATGGTGATATGTAAATTTCCTTAAATTTTTCTCCAATTTAGCAATCCGACGTAAGTAGATCTAAATTCACTTAAGTCAAAAACTTCACCAACGCTCAGTTACTTAGATGGCGTTAAGCCTCAGAAAAAATGACACCTCGTCTAACTCTGAATCCATTTCACAGTTGGGTAAAAACGCTATCACATGCTAGGCTGGCTACAACTTTTCATCTAAAGTTCTTCACAAAAATCGTGATATCCTTTTGGCACACCAGGTAACATAATTGCTTAACAGTACAGGATTTTCACAAGTTCAAAAAGTCACAGTAATTTTATAAAATTTACCTGAGTTACTAAGCACGTTTGGCAGTTTGGAAAAAGGAAAATTATTTTTCTGGAATATAAATGGATGTATATATATATAGATGGATTATTGAAGAATAATTGATTCTTGCATAATACCGATAAAAGTTTACCGAAAATCAATTGCATTTATTTTAGTTTTAATGAGCGTAAATTAAAAAAATCTTGAATAACTTTTCTTAGGTAACGTCTGGCGTCTCATTACTTAAATCAGTAGGAATCTTGAAAAAATGTCACACAAAAACATAATGTTACCTATTCCATTGTGTAGTATTGAGTAATAAGTCCATTTATTTAGAGATCGGCTGGATGTTTAAATTTCCTTTCATAGAACATTAAAGGGGAAGTTCTGCAGGACTTCTAGATTACCTTTTCAGTATTTTAAAATTCATTTCCACCTTTAAATTGCAAGATTTAATACTAAAGCTCATAGTCATGTCTCTTCTTTCTGTTGATTATTCTTGGATTTAAGTAGCTTTTGAGTAGTAATTAGTACTACTACTTATTTAGACCTTCAACAACTTTATGACAATAGTATAACTTGCTAACTGTTAAGCCCGGAATGTCTTCGCCCTTATCCCAGAGCTGTTAAAATTTCAGACACATTTTACAGAAACTAGGAAAACTGAAGGATTACTGAATAGGTCTTTTGATTATATGAGGAAAAGAATCTGCATTTTGGAAACTATGAAAAGTTAGAAAAAATAAAATTAGCGAACATGATCGGTCAATGAGTTCAAAGCTAACGATAAAATCTTTTGCAGAATTTTTTGAAGATGGATAATGCTTTCTGACGGTCGCTTACTTCTAAATCAACATATATTAGTATTTTTAATAAAACTTTAATAAGTGTGAAAGAAAAAGCGCTTGAAAGAAGCACTAGAAGTCGCTTTTTGAAATATTTAGTAATGCGAGTCATGTCCATGTTCAGGGAAACAGCTACTCAGTTGCGACTTTTAAAAATTCACAATTACTCAGACCATAAGAAGAAGATGAGGAACTTTTCTGTTAAGCTAAGCTTATTTATTGCAAATGAAATGCGCAGTAAATAACTGACTTCCTATTTGTTACCAATAGTTATCCCGATGGTTACTTCAATGGTTGTCTTACATATGCAGGTGCAAGAGTAAAAAACGTCCAATCATCGATATTCCAGTATTCGAGGGATGAAGGGTGTAAGGTTTGCTCAAGTGACTCAAAAATATTTGTCTGCCTTTGACAAATGATTTAACGTCTTTTCTCTGATTGACCCAATAAATTTGAAATTCTCAGCATATTCAGTCCTGTGACATCAGCGGTCAGTAAAAAATTTTCAAAAGAACCTTTCATTGTCATCCGTTATACTTGCGGCGTTCTCTCAACCTGACAATATTTTGTACCCTGTCTTAAATTTAGGGAATTGGATATGTCCTGGATAATTCCCTTTTGCTAATCTACTGTCTGCAAGAAATATGGTAAACAGACGCCTATGGGAAAAGTGCAGTCTTAATTTTACCTAACAGAAACAGAGGTATTCAAACACCCCACTGAATTATACCTTTAAGCACTATAAAATGACGATCCAGCAGTAATGAAAAGGGTGTTTAGCCATCTCTAGACTCTAAAGTTAGCACATTAATACCACAGATAGAAAGAGACTTAACAATTATAATAGCATTTTTACTAGCCACTATTTTAATGTCAGAAAACCCATAGTATCAACATTTTTTTTATAAAATCAGGATCCGGGATCTCTGAGTATGAATAAAATGCGTTAGAGTTCCGCTTATTCGTTTTTATTAGTTACAAATAATCAAAATGTTTGTGTAGACACAACAAAATTAGGTCATTGTTTAAGTGCAAAATTAAACAATTAAATTGGAAATTAAAAACGTGAATCAGCAATGCTTGGCTTAATTTCCGCAATTTTTATGAATTTTCAGTCAAATTTACGAATTAACTGAAATTTTTTGAGTTTCTTTTTTCAAGAAATTTGACTAAACCACAGCAGTGGTCAACTTCAAATATTTTAGTAATTTTCCAATTTTATGTAATTTATATTAATTAATTGTGGAGATTTTACTGCTAAATGGTTATTTATTCATTTCGCAAAATTGATTCCTCTTTTTAACTTATAGACCTTTTCGTTACTATTACTTGACGGCAAAAATTTTTAATTTGTTTCCACGTGATTCACCTTCTTTCAAATAAATGGGGCTGATTTAGATACTTTCAGAGGTGGAAAATTGTACATTTTTTGCCTTGCCGTAGGAATTGGATAAAATGTTCATTTCCATGCAGACGGTTTTGTTGCGCATTCTACAATTTGTGATAAGCAAATTGTGACACACCTGTATTATTGTCTCTACGGAAAAAATCCATTGACTCAAGTCTTCTCAGTTGGTAGTTTAAATTTCAAAGTTTCTCAGCTCTATGGAGAACTGCTAATCTTTTGCATGAAATGCACTGCATCGTAATATTTTAACCGCAAATTTAGTTTTAATACAGTCTAATATTTAGTAATTATGATTCTTCAGGATCAAAACATTGACTATAAAATAAGTAATGAAAAATTTATTATTTGACGCTTACATAGTTTTTGTTATGTCTCGGAATGAACAATGCACACCTCATCGATGGTTTCCGACTGACTTATCAGTCCCGTCGATATGCGGATGCACGATGCTCTTGATATCTTGAAAGTTATTTTTGACAAAACTGTCACTTGTTTGGTGGTACTTTGACTTTAATCATAATTCATATCTGTTAAAGTAATAAGACGTTTTGGATTGAAACACTTCAGCTATTTTCCAAAAGATTGCATTAGGTCTATGCCAATTGTAGTTTCAGTTGTGTTCGAGTAGGTTTCGATTATCATATGAGTTTCGTTCTTGGTTCCCTATTCTTTGTAGTACCTTCTCATGTTAGTCAACCGGTTCAAAACAATTTTACCTGATATCAAAGATACAAGCAGACACTAAAAGAAAACATTATTTTGATACGGGTTAGTAAGTTAGAGTTCGCTCAAGGTAAATATATACTATTATATATTTGACTTGTATACTTATTCTCCTCCAGTCTAACAACTTTTCTGTGTGACTTATATTATTTAATACCATCATTGCTTATTCACCTATGTAAACAAGTCATGGGTGACGATGTTTATGATCGTTGTTTATTACATATTTAAACAGCAAAAGCCATCGAAAGCCAAAGGAATATAAAATACTATCTACTGGAAAAAAAGCTAACTTCTATCCGAATTTTTTCAAACATTCGAAGAGCCATCTGAAGCAAACTGATTTTATTTGAATTGACTAGGGTTAGAAATAGGTATGACCTCGATATTTGTCATTACAAATTGAAATGCAATAAGGCGGAAAGCAGTGGATTAAAATGTTCTAATTGGAGATACTTTTATGGTAGCACTTCAACTAAATAAATACCGTAAATAAGATTCATCGAATTTATTTACGCTATCCAAGTTAATTCATTTATCACTCAGGATAAAGCAAAAATTTTATAATTTTTCATTTTGAGTAAGCGTCTGAACTCAGGAAAGTGGAACGCTTCAAGATTTCATAGGGAAAGAATGGAATAAAAGTGGAAATTATAGTTAGTGTATAAAGTGAGTCCTACGAAATTTACTCTTTGGAAATTTTCATTTCGCTTTTTTACTGCTTCGCTTGCAAAGTTCAGGAAGTCTTCCGTTTTCAGTGCTCAGAGCCTTTTAACTAGTAAATTAATTTGGTTGATTCGCCAGTCGCTTAAGATGCTTCTACAAACAGCCGAGACACTGGGCTGGAAGTAAGCCTAAAGTTTCACTCACAGCATTTGCAGTAATTTTCCAAACTGATAAGATCTGTGAGTTTTATCTTAAACTTAGTACACAATGGGTCTTCCAGATAAAACACCCTTACCCATGAACCCTGTTTAAAGAGTGTCAAGTGACCCCACACACAACCTCTTCCTCTGTTTACACAATAGACAAAGTCGGTGACTCTCCGGTCTTCTACCTAAAAGTCCTCATTTCGTTTTTCTTCAAATGGTTGAAAGACCAAATTCTCTTACAAATTGTTCACTACCCTACAGGTTTTAATTTAACCGAGAAAAGATAGCTTGCCATATCTTAATTTCCCTACCCTATCATATGGGATATTCAGCACACTTTCCCTCGTGTTATCAGAGCTAACACATGCATCGACATTAGTTCTGCCTTTTCATATCACACTGGATAATCAAATTGGAGTGGATATGAAACATTTCGTTTAGGCCCAGTTGTGACAGCTAACAATGAAGTTTTATGCTTCAGCTCAGGCACTTTGTTATCTCGCTCTCTATTATTAGATATGTTTTAATTTTCGTTCCTTTCTTTTGTGTGTTTCATCCGCTGTTGCATCCATAGACTCAACGCTCAAAATTTGGTGTTTTGATTTTGAAAGACGATTGTCTACTGCAAACGGTTAGAAAAAAATTACTCATAAGGGCGTGCCTTTGTCTTACAGAGCCTAGTAAACATAGTCTCTATAATTTGGCGATTCTAATCTCTATAGTCTACATAAGCCGTACTACGAACCTAAATATTTCAAAGCTCAAAGGTCAGTTTAGATGACTTGGTCCCTTGTTTTCTAGACTGAGTTCAACTTAGCAATATACTAAGCAAGTTAGCCAGGTAAATAAAATAAAAGATTAATCTTGCCACTTTCGAACACTTGTATTTTCTGCAGCTATGAGCAGGCAGATGAGTCTAGCAGGGGCACTTTAAGCATAACTAGAACTAACTCAAGAGTAATGTGTCATGCATAATTGACTACTAGTCTCTTTTATTAGAGGATCGTTAATTAATGCTGTTAGAACACATGCATTTTAAGATGCATTTGACAAATTACAAAACACATTATTTGGTTTTAATTTGAATTTCAACTCTCATCTGTCTTTAGAAGACCCATAAGCACAAACTTTAAACTGTAATTTTTTTGTTCCCTTTAATATGAGGTGTCCTTCGTTTTTTAGCGTCAGTCTCTGGAATCGATGAACTTTCCTACCTTATTTTAAATTTGAGACATCCAATTACCACCCCTTTTGCAGAGAGGCTGTCTTTTAATGTTATGCCAAACAAGTCCTGAAAAATTTTTCCCTTTCTTTATTACAACTAGATATATTCCCCTACTCTCTTATATTCAAACTTTAGATACAATAAGGCAGACAATTAAGCTCTTCTGGGAAGGTAATTCAGCCATGTCAAGCAGTAAGATTAGGAACTATATTCTGTGAGCATCCCAATTAGCAGTAAAAGGCCAAAATCGTGTACCGCGACGAAATTGACTCTCCCCATGTATGTTTCCACCATATTACGCTGCCCAGCGTTTAAGTTGTCATGGATAGAATATTTATACCCTACATTATGAACGTATCGGCATTAGATTTTCACAAGCAAACCCCTTTTATCTCTAACGTCAGGAGGTTTAGAACGAATTGTCATTATTTTACAAGGTTACATTTTAAAAATCCACCAAGATGATTTTCAGTGAAAAGCAATTCTGTAGTCCTTCCGCAAGAACTGACATTCTTTCGATAGTCACTAACTAGCGCAGCTATTTATCCTAAATCTGAGAAAAATAAATTTGTTTCATTCTTTTGATCTCAGTGTTGACTATGTTCGCATTATTCCTATGTAAGTGCCAGCCATGTTCATTTTGCACCTTTTAAACAAATTGTTTTAATTGAAGAAAAATATCTTCTGGCATTTTTTAGGTTAAAAATGCATATTTTAAAGTGGTTGAATTCACTCGAGAATTTTGATGGAACCTGCCAATTACATTTCATGTGATTTTATTGTAGAAAATTTAAAAATATTTGTATTATATGCGTTTATACCTACATTGTTTCAATTGTAAGTTGTTAACAAATTCTCAAAGTGTCTCATGATTCTGGAATTATTTAGAAATAGCACTTTTTAGAGTTTTTATTACTGAATAGTACAATTCTAAGGCTTTACGAGCTGCGAACACTAATAGTTATAATATTTACGGCTCCTCTGTCGGCAATGTCGATTTCCCTCTCCAAATGCGTAAATCCCTATAAGCGAAATTTGAGCAAAAGCAGTGAATGGGGGGCTTGATAACCGGAAAGATTAAAACAATGCTCTCTTGTTATGTTGACGAGGATACCAAATTTTAGGTACCACGGTCAACAAAAATGCCAATCGCTTCATTTTTTGATTACTTTAGTTATCAGCTGCTTTCAAAGGGCGGTAAAGTTGGTATTACATTTAATAGGACTCTCTTCAAAGAATCACTTGAAAATTCAGCAAGATTAATAGCAAATATTCTCCTTAGTTGATCGGGGAATTGTAAATTCTGGGCCCCATAGACCAATTTTTCCATCACTTTCCAAATCATACATATGCAGCTATGTATTCAAATGTCAAACTAATATAATGTATATACGTGATCGGATTTATAATTAAAACAAATTTAGAGACCATGATTTGGAAAATTCATGTCAGACATTTCGAAACATTTTCATTTTATTTAGGAACTCGAAATCTGTTGATTTTTTCCTGTGTTACTGTATTTTCTACGGAATCGATACTAGATAATTATAAGTAATCCGTAGCTAATTAATTTAAAAGAATTATTGAACTTAACTAAAAAACAAATCATTATAATTTATCGTTCATTTTTTTTTATTTTACCATATTTTCAACTATAAATTAACAATCAATTTATTTGAATTCTGTACAAGTTTTCTCAAGGCTACTCTCAAAAGGCCTCATCAAATAGACGCAGTTGGTTAAGATTTTCAATAATGCATAGAAGAAATCGATAAAATTATAATCGATTAAACCAAAAATAGCAAAGAAAAACAATTTAGCAATCACAAAAATACGTTGACCATTTATCAAGTTGTGTCTGATTGTACCAATAAACAGAAAATAAGAATCTAAACAGAAAACAATCTTCTTTGCTTTCTCGACATCCAGTCCAATGCTTTCTTTCACAATTCCATGTAAAAAATAATAGGCTGTGGTGGAAAAAATTACGTTTAGCGGGCAGAACAGATGCTCGATCCTATCCATTATCTAGGTCATCTGTAGATGGGCAATTTGGGACCTGTAATTTATCCCCATTGTCTCCATCGTTCATGGAATTCTTCTTGGCAAATTCCTGCAGAGCAATAAAGAAAAACATAGAATTGAGTGGAAAAAAACATTCATGAATTTCGGTTATTCTGCCCTAGAATCTAATGTATTTTTTCTAACGTCAAATAAATTGAAATAGCACATAATTTTATGCCATTGTAGACCCTTAGGGCTATAATATGAGGCCATAACAACTTCATTATTTGCGATTTAAGTTACAAATTATGGTTTAGGTGGAGTATTAAATTTATTTTCATACTGTCAATATTTTCCGTCTTTGACAAATAACCAGTTATTTATCCAAGCAAATTTTGTAGCTCTAAATTTTATTTTTTCCTGAGAAATATATAAAGTATCCCAAGCGATTCTTTATATGAAATTGACACAATTTAGTAAATGTATCAACTGTTAAAGAGGGGAAATTTTCATCAGTCTGTAAAGTGGCCAGTTTTAAATGCGGTTTTTGATCTAAACCAAACTTTACATTTAGCGCTGTTCACCTTAGAATCATTTTCTGTTTAAAAAGTTAAAAAAAACAATCGCTTGCATTAAAATGAAACTTATTTGTGTCTTCAATTACGGGCTTTTCACAAAAGTACTTATGGGACTTGAAAACAATATCCATAAAGATCTCCTAAACAGAATAAGAAGACACATCCTTGGGTTGCTCTCTGTGAGTGCCATGATATGTGAAGAACTAACTGAATCCTCTGCATTATTCCGCAAGCTTCAACAAATAGGGCTTTGCTTTTATATTGTTATGAAAACCATAACTTTCCTTGGATTACCAAGGATCAATGATATCTAGAAAGAAAGTATATAAAAGTCATGACTAGAGCAAATCGAACCTGGTCTAACCCGTCACGAATGGCCAAAAATGGAACCAATAAATTCGGTTTCTATCTTTTAAATTATAAAGCCCCAGCTCAAAGAAATTTGAGCAAAGCAGTGAATAGCGAAGCTACCAACTGTGCGCAAATACTCATAGAAGAAAATATAATCCACCCGCACAATCAACTGAATACCTGTACTACAGCCGTAATTATCAACAAGGACTTAATCGCCCAAATTCCTCTGGCTGGAAAGTTTGCGAAAGATGGTAGTGGTCAAATATCCGGATACCATTCACAATTTTACCATTAGATTCAATGCAAGTGTCTTCAATGCACTTTTCGAAAAACAAGAAAACAGAAAACAAAGCTGAACAGTGAAGAAGATAAAATGTTAAATCTCATAGACCGAGTTTGTATTCCCATTCCCAAACTGTGACCTTGTAGACTTGTATCCATTTGTCCAATTAAGTGAAAAATATAATATCTTTATAAATAGGCGAAATTGTTATTTATCATATACAAATAAACCTACAATTTGAAAAAAAATTAACGTTTGTAGTGATCTACATAACTAAGCTAAACCTGAAATCAACTTCTTCAAATATTGTTGATCCAAATTGGATCCCTGTTGCCCCTAATGCTCAAGAGAATTTCCTTTTTCTCGAATTATTAAAGGAATTTTTACGGTTTAGCTCATCTCTGATGAAATATTTAAATTTTTATCCTTTTAAGCAGAGGACATGAAAGCACAACTAGTCTATATCAGTTAGTTTAAAAAACATTCAATTAAAACAATTCCAAGCGCTAAAGTACATTAATAATTTATTTTAATGATAAGATACAAAAATTATGGGAGTAATTTATTTTAAAGACGCGGAAATCGTGTAGTAAGTTTTAAAATAACCACACAAGATTTTAATAGAAGGCAAGGTAAAATTATTTCTTTAAATTTCATGTTACATTCTTTAGGGGGGATTTTATTGCAGCTATGTCCAATATTTGCAGGTTTCAGTATCCAAGATTTGGTTCTCTGGTAAATGACCGAAATTCTGCACAATATTATTTAATCAAGTGTTTATTTCCCAAGAATTTCCAATTAATTCCACTACTGATTTTATTAGGTGAGTTGATCATATACCATTGGATGTGCTCACGTCAGCCATAGTTAAAAGGTATGAGAAAACTGGAAATCGTCTTCTTAGACGTTGGTTGTCATCAGCAATTCACAAATATGAGAAAGCGCTAGCAAACTGCCCATAATAAATATGAAAGTGCGCTATCAACTGCTTGACTTAATTGTCTCTTATCAAATAGAAGAAATCGTGTTTTGAAATAGTTGGATAATAAATCCCGTAGGAGACATAACTCTTGATATCCTGGCATTGTTTTATACCCCCAATAACAGTCGGTTTCATTTTTCCTGGTATATTTCTCTCTTTCACATGTTCGACTTGTATTCCCTGATAAAAATTGCAAAGGTATTGAATAATTAAAATAGTGTTTAAAATTATTAATCTTTAAAATTAAATTAAAATCTTTCTACCTGATTCTTAAAAAAGAATTCAATATTTGATTTCTTTTAAACTAAATTCTCTTAGAAGTATGTGAGGTGATTTAATCGAAATTACTACAACATACTGCCACAAATGATAATTACTAGTAATGCAATACTACTGATATTTACTCAGTACAATATATATTTCAAATAAACGCATGTGGAAATTAGACGATTTCCATTGTTACGATTATCAGACACAGAATATTTACGATATATAAAATTTATTTAGTATTGCCCGGTACTATCTCTATTTTAATAAACAAAATAATGAAAATCGTTTTCAGACGCTCATTTCTATTTGAAAAAGACCGAATACGGCTATTTCGAAAGATTTCTGGAGGATTGGAATGACGCTAACCGTAAATCCAAACACCATTTGATTTATTGGTTAAATTAATATGTCTACGAAATCATAACAGTTATGCTTTAATAGAGAGACTAATGCCTAACGCACCTCACTAATAGGAGGAGAGGAGTGATTTTCAGATATGCCGATTCTGAAATATAACTTCATTTGAGTTTGGATATGGAAAAGGCAATTTCAACAGAGTTTAGATTGGTGATCAAAACTATTTACTACAATTTCTATCAGAAACACAAGCCTGGTCACTTTTGGTGACATCTTTTCCTCTAAATATGATTTTTTAATATTTTAGTACTTGCTACCCATGTAATTTCAAGCGATTTTATAAATATTTATTGCTTACGAAATATCGATTACTAATCACTTTAAATTCTCCATAAAAATACTCTACACAGAATTACTGTTCTGTGAGACAAATTGGACTTCTAATCTTATCATAATACTTGCAATGTTACACTTATTTGAGTGGAAGAATAATTAAATTTTAATAACTAGGGTTTTAATGATAAGTATTACTATAACTCGCATCAGAACAAACATTATTCGCTATGGAAACACAGCTGAAATCAGGTTAAAGAAGATCCAGTAAATAACAAATAGATTTGAATTGTAAAGTTATGGAGAGTATGATTGAGAATCAAAGAGTCGTACATCATTTAAGTTCTGTTTTCGAACTTAATGAGCAGTACACATTCTTGAATTCACACTCTACGGTTTGTTCCCTGAATTACTGAGAAAATGCTTGCCGGTGATCTTTGCATGATGGCCAGTAATTTTAGTGCTGCAAAAGTGTTATTAGAAAAATTCATACGACTTCTAGTTAATTATGATAGGCAGATAGCTATCGATAAAATTGTGTGGATATACGCTGAGAAGATACAGATTTAGAATGGGTAGCTCTTAGAAATAGTAGGATTTAAATAAACTCGTTTGCTTCATCTAGGGGCGCAACTTTATACTGATGGGAAAGGTACTAAAACCGTAACTCTTAATATCTCTAGAGCCGAACAACAAATCATAAGGCTTAGACCAATTTTAAAAGATCCAAAATTATCAGTAACATTAAAAGCAAGGTTTATCAAAAATCAATCCTTTTTTTCACCCTTTCCACAATAGTACAAGGGGTATCTGACAGCAACAAGCCTAAGGTTGTTCTCAATTTTGCGAGAAAGTTGATCATAGATTTTATTCTCAAAAGCTCTGACATGAAGAACTGGCTCAGCAGATTCCTCTGCAAAATATCGCGGCCAAGCTTCAAGGAAAAAGACTTCACATTAGGGCTGGAATGAAGGATCTTTGCACTCTTCTTATACTAAAGTTAGAGTCACCAGACTCCAAGAAGAGTTAAGAGAAAGCTTATGCAAACTGCTAACTTTGAGCTAAGAAGTGAAGAACTGATTATCCCTATTCTTCTGGATCTAATTCTCTTACCTTTTCTTAAAAAGATTCCCTTTCTGCTGTTCGATTAGTATATTTCATCCTATCCTCATTGATAAAAGGAAATATGAATTTTTATTCTTATTTAAAGTATTTTAATATAGATGCATTATTAAATTAATGATACATTATTGACAAAATAAATTTTTGTATTAAATTTGGCATTCACTGCGTTAATATTCTCCTATTTAAGTGAAATTTATGTACACTGTAAAGCTCTACAAAATCGAATCAGATAATTACTTTACGATCAAAAAATCAATAGAGTATTTTAAAAATATATCATCTTTAGCAAAAAAATGAACTTTTAACTTTATCTGTAAAAATATATTTATCAAATCAGATATTCAAAACCTTGGATATCATTTACTATTATTACATATTTGTTTCGAGTGCCTTATAAGCTGAACAATGCGTGATGGAGAGATTTAAAAAAATGTTTGAGTTTGCGAAACGGTACTTCAAATAGTTCCGTTGTCATTAAAGGCAAAGAAAAATGCACATATTAAAAATATAAAATTTTTAATGACCAGTCTTTCGAAGGGTTCAAAATAAATTTTTGTTTGTATCATGGTGTCATTAAATGCTACTGTTATGAGTTATGTGTATCTCAGCTAATATTAAGCAACAGTTCTGTAAATCCAAGCATAGTAGTTTTGAACTTTGAATTTTCTACTTTCTAACGAATAAAATTTGGTTTGGGAAAAGCGGGATTTGGAAATATAGGTAAATCCCAACCCCAGCTTTTGCAAACCATTATCAATGGTTATTATCCAGACTTCTATATAAATGAGTTCTACTGAACGAAATACTTCCATCTCGAATATGAAGGTCCGATGGACTAACCGGAGTCAATGACGGCTTGAATCAGGCCAAATTTATTGGTTTCACTACCCGAATCAACTATAAAGCACTTATCAAAATTGTCACTGATACAAAAATTTCAGTTAAGGGATTTCATTACGGGAAATAGATGTGGAAAATAATTTAACAATCGTCATAAGAGTCTGGCTTAATTTGAATTTCACATTCGTTAGATTGTTAGATTGCTAGGTGACTGAGACACGCCATTGCCCCATTGTGTTATATCGCTACTGTGTAAGTAATTGGTAAACCATGGCCTCAAGTTTAGAGGTTGATTAACCATTAGACGGAATAACGGGGTTAGTACATCTGCGTCCCCTTATCCCAGAAAGCTTTGAGAAGAATCTCACACAGCTTGATACAGATTAGTTAATTTATCTATTTAAACAGTTATCAACTATCTTTTTTCGTAAATCGGGCCTTTATAGTAGCAAAAAAGGAAATTAGGTGGTTTTTATTTAAAAAAAGAGGATTAAAAATTCAACTTTTCGATAATGATAACGATAGTAAAAATTCTCCATTGATCTCTGAAATGACATGCTTATAAATGCTCTGCAGTAATGAAGATGGCAGCATTGAAATCATTGTGATAATCAATTGAAGATACAATATTTATCTTAGTTTGATTCAGTTTGTGAGGTATCTGAAATAAAATTGCAGGTAAATTTCAAACTTTTTTACGAAAAGTAGACTCAATTATCTTCAATCCCCTTGAAAGTGACCTTTTCACTTATCTAGGGACCTTAAAAAGGCAAGAATTGCAAAAAAGTTTATGTTTTTCAAGAACAAATTCCTTATAATCTACTCTTTTCATTCTTTGGTAAATACAAATTTTGCCACCTTACATCTTGTCACCAAAACGGTTTTTAGCATCAGAATTAACCAATTAACCCTATCTTTTTTGCTTTATGCAAAACTCTCCCCACATCAGCAGAGAGATCAGAATGGGTTCACTTCATTTAACCTTCATACTCAAGTTCCTTCTAGATTACTAAATCATTTCGAGCAATCATACATAGAGTAATTTAGTCATGTGTGTATTATTAATATTAAATTCATTAAGCCATAAACAATACCAAATGTAATTGCACAAAGTTTATATTTCTTTCTTAATATAGATCACGGAGAAGATATTGTTAGTGGTTTATTGGGATAACAAATGAAACATTATCATATCATTACAATAACTTAATTTTAATGAATTAATAGTTTGTTTGGCGCTGAATTATGAAAATGTTGGGACTGAGGATGCCAGCTATCGGCAAGGTGCAGCGACTAAAGATCGAAAGAGAGAGATAGAGCAGGAGAAAGAAAATGGTGAAGGAGAAAAAAGAATAGGTTGAGAAATGAGAGCAGCTTAAGGATAGAGAGTCTGCACAGTCAGTCTTGCAACAGACGTGACGTCAGATTTAATAGGTAAAAACTGCGTTATCGCGAAATGGGCAAGAACGAATCACTGAAAAGGATTCCCCACCTGAAACGCCTAAAAACACAAAAACGCAAAAATTGTCTGTCATCAAAATGATTTAAATTAAAATTGTTACAAAAATTTAACGAAATTTTGGGGAACTCTTGAAATGTGATAGTTAGGATATGAACTTAATTATGTAACTGCTTAATGCTCAGAACATTTGGAATGTTAACCTTACTTTTGTTTTAATTTAATCTGAGAATAATGGCGATTCTTTAAGTGAAAGGAAACAACCGCCAATTAATATAATTCGATTTCAGAGATTTGTGGCCAAACTTAATGTGTTTTAATTGCCAATGTAACAATAGAAACCATCAATTTGCTATAAATTTCAGGTTTCTTTGAAAGAAAATAGTTTGAAAGCGAGTACATAAATAACTTAAATCATTCAAATGACCTGATAAATATAATGAAAACTAACAATTTTAAATGTAATAAAATTTTTATCTGTTAATGCACTACTACCCATACCATTCTCAACCCTCATAGGAATTTAATATGTTTTTTGTGCAGTATACAATTTTAATTCTGGTGCTATTTTTTCTCCACACAGAACTTGACGAACAGTCGTTATGAGATTGGATTAGTTCCTCAAAATTTTAAATGAATTTTGTTGCGGATACTCCACAATAGCCAACTGAAACTCATATTAGTCAAGTTTTTAATGCAAAATCAGGTAATATTACGTAGTTTTTACTTTATTAATACAGTTGAAAATCGTTCATCAGACTTTGATAACTTGTTCACATTATAAATCACTGACTCTATTCTTTCCCACAGGAGACTTTATGAAGGAAAATTTAGTCAAGAAAAGATGTTTCTCATTGATTAAACCGGCCAATAATTACAGAAATTCTAAATAGAGAGTTTGGGTAATATTTCATAGCAGTCCAATCCGATTTCTTCCTCATTTTCCAGAGGAGTCGCCGAGCTGATTCTTCACGTATAATGGTTCTGTGACTATGTATTAAGAGGAGTCTACCATTGTCAGATACCCTTGTTATCAAAGTGAAAAGATGTAAAGGAGGCTTCTCGAAGACCTTGATTAGCCATGCAT
Source organism: Hymenolepis diminuta (assembly GCA_900708905.1). NCBI lineage: Eukaryota > Metazoa > Platyhelminthes > Cestoda > Cyclophyllidea > Hymenolepididae > Hymenolepis > Hymenolepis diminuta. Next base: position 1,596,138 of record CAADRB010000032.1, read on the forward strand.
TTAATTGGCAGTTGTGGAAAGCATGAAATTTTGATCCTAATAACATTATCTGTAACCCTTATGCGCCAAACAGAATATATAAATAGTTAATCAAATATTTTTAATTGACAAAAGTAGTATTTATTTTATACTTTATTTCAAATTTTACTGAAAAAACCGCTTATCTCTTAAATTATTTGTGTTAATATGCATTATGATATATGGTACATTGTTCTAGTTTAAATTCAATTCAAATTCAACAACGAGAACTTGTATTCTTCCTTCTTCTCTGGTTAGAACATTGGATTATAGATCGTAAAACAACCCCACCCAAATCTCTGATTTGATAATTTAGCTGATCTCCAGGATTTAGATGCTTAATTATGATTAAAGATGGAAATAGTCCTTCCCTTTCCTTGGAAAAATATTAAAATTAATTATTTGCATTTGAATATTACTCTATTTGAACATTTTCTTATTTTGAATTATCCATGAAGCCTAAATTAATGTACACATTTAAAACCAGGCCTAAATTATTAAATTAATTCAGAGAACGATTACCAACCTCATATCTGCTTTTTTTAAAGTGGCCGAAGTTCAAGAAAAGGTTAAAACAGTCTTACTATAATTACTACCAACAATAATTAAACGAAGTTTTTGCATAAAAATTATAATTTATTATTAAGCTTATAATTACATCTCAATAATTGCAAATTATTTTGAATACCAATCAGAATAGTTCCAAATGGTAGATTCTTGTCAAAGGAACAATCATGGTTTGAAAGTGTCCGGTTGTTTCGAGTGATCCGCGGTCATCATAATGGATACTGTTACTTGCCAGTCGATCAAAAGCGGGACGAACATTGTGACGTCTTTTACACAAAATGCATTTTATTACACAATTCTGATATATCTAGAAAAGATTTTTAATAATAATATTTAAAGATTCACCCACTACGCGAAAAGTGTTTAAAACAAATTTCAGAGGTGTTTACGTAGCGGAGGTGCAATTTAGTATAATCGGAATTTTCGTGCCGGAAATAAAAGAGAAATTTGTAGGACATTTGAACTTTGATCCAGCTTAAATTCATTAGCAGTAAGTGAGAATTTTGTCAAGTTATCTGAAAATCTAATTCCAAAAAGGCCTGATAAATCAGTGTTTGTGTTATTGGCTGAAAATTTGGTCAATATTTTGACTTCCGACATATTTTTCTTACATGTCTAAGAAGATGTGTGTAAATTAACTTCAATTAAAATAATCTGATCCTCTTAAGGGAATCGACTATACTTATCTATAATTCTATCGGCATAGCCTACTAAATTCGTCACTTGATATCATTGTCTTTTGTAAGACTTGAAATCCTCGGAAAGGCATTTGATGAGAAGTGCACAAGGGAGGGTTTTTAACTTCGATACAGGTTTGACCTTTTTTAAGATTGGAATAACAACCATTTTGTAAGTGCCCTAGGACTTCGCTGTAGAATTACTTCAATCCTCTGTAGCAGTCCTTCAGGGTCACCAATTTGTAGTAGTAGAGTCACCAGTTTGTAGAGGGCCACCAGATTGTTGAGGGTCACCAGTTTGTAGCGGTAGTTGGCTAACAGTAAATGAAAGAAAAAGAACGGCAAGGATTGCTTTGACCAGGTTGTATTGAACAAAACTCAGTACAGAGTCTCAAGAGAAAAATAGGGAATTGGAGAAGGACTGAGCTATGGAAAGAGGCGTTGGACGAGGTAG